>JAOUZG010020776.1:862924-940491 GCA_026289955.1 Argiope argentata | reverse complement strand
TCATTTAGATTATTTAGTAGATCACTTCATTTAGATTATTTAGTAGACATGAATAGGCAAATAAGTGAAAAGTTATTTTAATAGTTTTTAAAGTCTTGATGGCATTTTAAAACTATTAAACAGCAGAAAAAAATACAAAGCTTTGCATTTGCAATTCCTGAAAAAAAGTAAAGATAAATTAATATTATAAAAGATTTTTGTGCAAAAGAATTTATTTAGTAGCTAATAAATTTATGTCAAGAAAATCATTCTTTTCACAGAGTACTTCACATCATTAAAAGAAGACATATTTTTAGAAAAAAATGTTTATTTGGTACAGAGAGGTAAGATTTAAAAGAAGGAAACCACTTGGAAGTAATCTGATGCCATCGTATAAACTCTTATAAGACTTATCCATGCGATGTTTAAACCCTTTTCCGTCAGTTTATCTGAAAGAAATGAGCGGAGAAATAACTTAAAAGTAAGTAGCTAAAGGCAAAGCATCGACGGAAAAAAAACAGTCGAGGCAACATTTCCCAGATCATAGTCTGAATCTTCAAAAGGGAATAAAGCCCTTAAATCCTTTTGTAAAACGCTTTGCACATAAATCGAAAAGATTGTTGTTAAGAAAGAAAGAAACTAAAACATCTCTGCCTTTTGCAGAATCCATGGATGTGTCTGGATTCGATCAGTACAGAAAATTCTATTACATTTCCTTAAAATAGGTGAGTATATATTATAATCAAGATAAAATGTAATCGCGATTTCTCTGAATTTATGAGATCCAAGCATCTATGGATGGAAATTTATTGTTTCCATTGATATATGTGTGTTGCTGCAGATGCATTATGTGTTTGAGAAGGAGTTATGGCAGCATTTCTTCGAGACTTTAACTGCTGAATACCTTTCGAAGCAACTGAAAATAAGAATGGATATTTATTTGGGTCGGGGTAGGTATAAAAAAAGGTAATGCAAACAAAAATACAAAGCAATTTCTACGCAGGATTCCTCGAGATTTCAAAGTCGATTTCAAATCGAGTGGAAAAAATGATTTAATGCGGTAAATAAATTTTGACTGAACAATATAAAATACACAATTACCATGGCAAAAAATTTATATCAATAAGGATATTTGGGAATAAAATAAGAAAAGTGTGCTTTTTCGTGTTATTTCAGATTCTATTTATTTAAAAATGAAAAGTAACATACGGATTGATTTTCAACTTAAGTGGAAGTTTTACTTAATTCCGATTAGATATTATCTGAATTATATATATCAGGATAACTTTTAATCCAATTTAAATCATAAATAATTTCCTAATTTTTAAACTGATTTAGGCCATATTAATATTATATAATGGGATCTTGTTTGCTGATTCAAACCCTGCACTAGCTCTATAAAACTGCTTAAATCAGGTGGTTCTCACATTCCCAATGAAAGAATAAAAATCCTTAATAGCATATTCTTTTAACCCTTTATCTACTGACGTATGTTGTCATTAATTCTCCAGCTTTATTTTTGCACCAGTAGTTAAGTTTCCTTGTAGAATAATCCCCAAAAACACATAAAAAATATTTTAATTAGTAGAAATATTATAATTCAATTATTAATATTAATTAAAAATATTTAATTATCAATTTAAAAATATTTAATAGTTAATTAAATATTTTTCATTCGTACTTTTATCTTTATTTACTTCTTGCTGTTTGGATTACATTCTCCGCATTTTTTAGAATACCATCGGTAAAAATAGTCATATTATGAAAATATAATCCAGATTTAAATGGTACTTATAAGTCAAGTCAGAAGACAAAGGGTTAAAGATACCTATAATTCCCTTTCCCTAGTCTACATACGTGAAAAAAATTCTTTCAAAATTTAATTATAAAATCAACAAAGGAAATATTTGTAGCTTTCTCTCTTCTGTTCTTGTGTCACGATGTAGACTGATGCATCTCACCGATTCTTCCTTGTTCATAAATTATGCTTCCAGGGATGGAATAAATTGAAACGAAACATTCTAAAATATTTTCTTCTAAACCAAGAAACTGCTAAAAGTATGTTTACATGCATATGCAAACATATTTTAGCAGACGCATAGCAAAAAGAAGAAACTTTTTAAATTTTAAAATTTCAGTAGGAATAATAAGTAAATATCAATGAGCAATATGCGCATAAGAATGTAATGAAAACTTAAAAGAATATTCTGAATTATTTGTAATAATACTTTCCCCACATTTACTTTCATAATAAGGAAGACAGAGTAACAGATATTTTTAAAGATGCTGATTCAAATACTGCTTCTCAACCTCATTTACAAACTAAGTGACTTAGCGCTAGAAATGAAAGTTCTCGAAAATACCAGATTTATGGAGATATCTCAATTAAGTGTCAAGCTGAGGATATCCTCTTACATTTTTCGTTGTCCTGTTGGAAAACCTATATAAAACAGAGGCTAAAGCGATGGTAAGCAATACACCGAGCAAATACATTACCATCTTTTCTACGCCTACCTAAAAAGATCCAGCTGGAAATTACAAGCCACAAAGGTTTTACTATTCTATTTAGTAAAGAAGTAAAGATATAAAAGAGTGTAAGATTTTTTTTTTAAATCAAACAACATCATTTTGAATTACTAACTTTTTCTTTGTTATTTGAATTATAAACGTAGAAAACTCAAAAGTAAAAATCATTTTTCTGCTTTTTTACCGGGAAATAAATTTGCCTTGGATAAACCACCCGCTGATACAACATGCAAATTTAAGCCTGAAGGAGCGTCTTTTGTTTTTAAAGTAGCGCCAACTAGGGCCAAGAGTACGACTTAGCTACATGCTCACCACATTCGCTTGCACAGCCCCTTTAGAACAACCATGCCCAAACCGGGACTCAAACCCGGGACTCCCAGAACCCAAGGAAGACGTGCTACTTCTGTGCCAGCAAGCCGGCACTTTGAGAATGTTAAAAGAATTAACTGTTGAATTTGTTTAATTTTAGGTAAGTAAACTGGATCCGACATTTTGGATTGCAGAATGATAAAAAATCATCTATTACGATTAAGAGTTAAACAACTGTCAAAAACAGAATTTACTACTGAATTCAATATACCATGATAAAAATAGAATGTTACTATTTTGATCCAATAACTGCAAAACCTACATTATTGCAATGCAATTTTTGAATTAAGAATTAATCAAATGAATAATATGTGAGATAATTCAAGAATAAAAATGTTAACTTTCGCTTTTCCAGTTAAATACAAATACTGGCGAAATGTTAAAGGTAAAAAATTTCACCAGCACAAACAACAACCGAAAGGTTGCCACTCACATTCATAAATACTTACAGAAATAAAGGAAAAATGACAAGAAAGTGAACCGTCTCAGGAGTCAAAACAAAATCGCAAAAGTCAAAATGAAAATTATGACTCACAATAAAACTAACCATTTATATATTATCATAAAAATTACTATTGCCAACTTCAATGGTAGTTGCTTGGCTCAATAGAGATTTTACT
This sequence comes from Argiope argentata, assembly GCA_026289955.1. Classification (NCBI taxonomy): domain Eukaryota; kingdom Metazoa; phylum Arthropoda; class Arachnida; order Araneae; family Araneidae; genus Argiope; species Argiope argentata. The sequence continues at coordinate 936,997 of JAOUZG010020776.1, read as the reverse complement.
GAAAGGGATTTATTTCTGTGGGGTATCCTAAAGGCTGCTTACAATATTCTGTTCGTATGTCTGATCATGGCAATAATGAAGAAAGTCGATTGTGATATTAACCCTTTCAAAGGCCATGGGTAGTATGCTTCCCTCCAAATTTATCAATATTCGAATGATGTTATAAAGATTCGGATACGTTCTGATACATTTTTCTATAAGACAGATACTTAGGTGCTTCTGTTCCTTATCTCGCACAAAATGCCATATTTTGATTTTCTGCTTAGTTATTAATTAAAAAAATTAATGAATCATTAAAATTAAATTTAATTAGTTAAATGAATCCTTTCTTAAGTTAATCTCAATCTTAAAAATATTTTAATATTATTATGACTAGAAAAAAATGGCTCTTTAAAGGTTTAACAGATTTAACAAAACTAAAGCAAGTAATATAAAAAAATTGAAGTCGATTCCTACTTAGGCCAACAAAGAGAATTTTTATTACATTTACTTTTTTATTAAATATTACAATTAATAAAATTATGTATATACATATGACAGAATCGCAATATTTAGTGGGAAAATAGAAATATACTCGTTGGTAGATATTTGATAGACATTTACAAAATATTTTTAAACGGAACCTTTAAAATATTCTGAAAAAAATATCTCGAGAGAAAAAAAAATTCTCCGTCACTAAATTCCGTTCAAGATCATATGAAATTCAAAATATCTTTTCATATTGGGTAGTAAATACATGAATGAAACTGATTTTAATTAATTTCCTTTCATGACAGCTAAATTAATTAATTAAACACCTTAAAATCCGAGTAATGCAGAGGAAAATTTCATTAAGTTATACAAAACAATATAGGAAATAAAATATAAAGAATCATATTTCAACGTCTCTCCAAAATAGGCTAATTCGTAATCTCATTTTATAATCCCTTGGCGGCGTCTAGAATATCATTTGGAAAAATGAATTATTGAAAATTGCCTAATAATAATGGAAACCGTCGGGAAATAGATTTTCTAATTCTAGATTATCTATTTGTCTCCAATCCTGTGAAATTAATTAAATGAAAGATAGTTACTATTACAGAATGTAAATCAGAAAAGACTTGTGTGTCTTTTGGTTGCAAGATAAATGGATGAACAGCTCTCAAAGGATAAGATTATTTATTTTTATTTATAAAATAAATATTATTGAAAATTATTTAATTTGAACAGAACTCTTTTGTGAATATCATCTGAAATTAATTTTATGCAAATAGAATTTAATATTTTCTAACAAATTATTTGAAATTTAAGACGAAAATATGTGTTTTCGAAATATGTAATTATAAATTTATCTTTATATATTTCACGTTTCTAGAATCATTATGAAAATCATGTGACTGATATTTATATATGTTATGAGGAATTATTTTTATTTAAAGTAAGTTTTACTTATATTAAAGTTTTTGAGAATTGGAATTGTTATATATTAGAAACTCCGGATAACTCTTGCGCTATAGTGAAATTTATTTCATATATTTTTCAAGGAATCTCTAAACAAAGGTCTAATAGCTCAAGCTTTAACTATCAACCTATTTAATCCTTCAAAAAGAGTAACCATAACCCCCCCCCACTAACAACTGACAATAATTTAGTAAAGACAAATAGATTTTTCTGAACAAAAATTGAAAATTTTGGTCGAGGAAACAAAAAAAAATCCAATTTAGTAGCATTAAGAAGTCATTTTCAAGCACAACACATTTTGACTTTTGCTATATCAGCTGTACACAGTTGAAATATATCAGTTTTTATGCTCAATGACCGGACAAGTACCATGTGCGGCATAAATTCGTGCAAACTTGAAAAAATCATAATTAAAAAAAGTATCATTCGAAACAAATTGCGGTTTGTGGAAATATGTTCAAAGAGCGTTTGGATTATGTTATTTACATTAAAAAATGTATTTAAAAATGGCCGATAGATGGCGCATACACGTCTTACAGAGAAGATTTATGCAAATCAGGAAACCAGAGCACAGTAACTTTATAGTACATTTTATTTTAAAGCAAAAGAGGATGAACATGACCTCCACCACAAGGTATTAAGCAAGTGAGGCGTATAACTACGCCTATTACAGCTGGGTGTAACATGTCGGCATCAATGCCACCAACGACCAATTGAATGTCATCTTTCAGTTCCATCAATGTGTCTGGAGAGCCCCGGTAGGCTCGAAACTTGAAGTATCCCCACAACCAAAAATCCGCTAGAGTAAGAACTGGCCATCGTGAGGGCTACTCATTCTTACATTCTCATCAGTCTGTTCTCAGTGAATATGCCTAGGAGGATCGTCTTAACGGTACTAGTAGCGTGGGGCGGAGCACCACTCTACATGAAGGTGACTAAAGATAACATGCATCTTTGCTGCAAAGCAGGCATAACATGGTCTCGCAAGAACCTAAAATAGCCTTCTGCAGTTACGGAGTATGTTTTCCAACCGGATTCAGGGTTACGCTCTTCAAAAAAGAAAAGGTCTACAATGAAGGACCCAATGAAACCGCACCCAACGGTCACATGCAGAGAATGTAGTGGTTTGATCGTGTACGCAAGGGGGTATGATGTCATCCAGATACAATTGTTTTACGTATTAACGTCACCATGCAATGAAAGTGACTCCATCTGTCCACATGATGTTTAGCATTCATTGTTTGTCACGTTTCATTTGTGCGAGTTAACACCTTGCAAAGGTCTTTTATCGCAATCTGCGGACGACAACTGGTCAATGTTTGGTCACATTTCACATGGGAAAATCCGTGGATTAAGATATCAAAGTGAGCGTTCTATAAAGTAATGCAGAAGCATAAACATAAGAAAGTATTGTATAGAAAATATAAGAAACACTTTTTAAAGAACAATCCTATAAATTTTCAAAATAGTTAAACTACAAAAAAGAATTAAAGATCAGTTTTGACATATTGAATATGGTCGATAGTATAGTTTAATTTAGTTAAGTCAATCTTCCATTTGTTATTGTTACTAATGGCACTTGCAATATACAAGCGTGCTCAAAGCCGTCAGTTATTTTAAGCCGAATGAGCGTCTCTTGCTTTTGAAGTAGCACCAACTAGTGCCAAAACTACCACTTGTATTTCATTACAAATTTTGTATTTCATTGTATTTCATTACAATTTTTTTAAACTAAGCTTTTTCCAATATATATATACAAAAATTCATTAATATTTTCAATATTTACATCTAGTTTACACGAAATTCATAACACTATTTAGACATCCACTGATAATTACACCAGCAACTATTACGGAAAGAGTTCTGCATTGTTGAACAGATTGTAATTGGCTGGCATGACATTTGAAAAAATGCCACGCCAAAATTCTAACTTCCTTAACCACTCGAGTTATAATGCTAGTTGAGCAACTGTAGAGTTATTATGGAAGTTTAGTTAAGCAAATATAGCAGCTGAGGCATTTTCCCTTAAACTTTCTCGAAAGCACCACAAATTGCTCCTAAGGATATAAACTGGACCATATCATGTACTTGGAGAATGGTAATGATATCGAATCACGGAACCTCCGGTCCTGAAACTAAAATCTGCAATCAAATGATTGTGGCCCATTTAAAGTTTTAGAATTTTGGAAACTTCAGGTGTTTTAGGATGCACATAGACAAATTCTTCGACTAGTCCCATAAAAAACTTTCAATAAAATCGGATGCATAAATGAAATCTTGAAACAAACTTGTGAGTGAAATTTAAAACAATTTGCCCTATATTCTCCTTGATTGCTGTCGAGCAAATTGAAAAAATGCTTCCAAAATTCTAGCTTCTTTAACCACACAAGTTATACTGCTAGTTGAGCAACTGTAGAGTTATTATGGTAGTTAAAACTAGTTGAGCAAATGTAGCAGCTGAGGCAGTTTCCCTTTAACTTTCTAAAAAAAAAGTTGCTCTAAAGGATATAGCCTGGATCATATAATGGAGAAAGGTAATGATAACGAGCCACGGATCCTCCAGTTCTGAAATCAAAATCTTCAATCAAATGATTGGAGCCCATTTAAAGTTTTCCCATTTTGGCAACTTCAGTGGTTTTAGGACGCATATAGACAAATTATTTGACTATTCCCATGAAAAACTTTCAATAAAATTGGACGCATAAATAATTGAACAAAGTGTTGAAAGAAACTTGTGAGTAAAATTTGAAGGGGGTTGCCCTATATTCTCCTTGATTGCTGTCGAACAAATTGAATTTTTTTCAGTTGACTAGTATTAAGACTTCCGTCGATAAAAAGAAAAAAAAGTAGAATACTCCTTCTCTTTTTAAAAGACGAGCATTTGTTTGATGTTATACCGCTTTTTATCCCTTAAAAGACGCACGTTCCTCTCGTAATAAAAGATGGCTTTATCTGTCGACGTCAGTCAATTTGTGTGGGTGTGCTCCCATGTTTCCACAAATTAAACTCTGAGAAGAAACAAATAACGTCCTTTAACAATTGTATATTCTTTCCCATTGTTGGGACGTTGCTCATTTCCTTTTAAAAAGCGCTCTCTGTTCGAATGTCGAATGCATCAGCCGATGGAATAGGGGCCGGGATGGGGGGTTGGCAGACTCCCTTTTCCCTCATTGGTCCACACATCCTCATAGGTAATTCTCTGGTCGATTTTCGAATTACCCAGCCGGGGGCTTGATTCTTGCCCCCAGTCAACTCCGCTTGCTTGCACACGTTGCTGCTGCTTACACAAATCCAATTCATTTTAGTACGCTGAGCAGCGCTACGATTTCCGAAATTGTTCAACATCGCTGCAGCCCTCCCCTTTGGATATTAAATTTGAGTATTTGGAGCTCGCATCATCAGAGAAAATGTTAGTTGATTGCTTTGGCGGCATAACAGGCTCTTTCAGAAAGCTCATAGAAAATACTTTTACTCCGATATTAGACTGCTAGAGTGTAGCTTTTTAATCAAATGATGGGATTCGTCTGGGGTTTGCTTTTTAAGGCATGACAGTATAGTTTCGGAAAAAAAGGGTTAGGAATCCGACATGTTTAGGAATAGCATTTTTTTTTTCTTTTTTTAATCGATTCTGGACTATTGCGATAAGACGTAAGCATATTGAACTGTTATTCGAACATTTCACATACTTCAATGACCTTCGGTATGCCTTCATTTAATATTTGGCTAAGATAGATAGGTAACTATGTTGAAAAGTTGAAGGTTGCCGAAACTATCAAACAGGTATTTTTCTTTCGATATTTTAAATTTCCAGACAGTTTTCATCATAAAATCTTTTGAAAAGTATTTCAAAGTTTATTGTTTGGAAAGTTACAATTTTTAAATTTGCATAATTTAAATTTTAATGCCATTTCTTCAAATTTTAATTTCGGCAAAATCCAGCCAAAAATTTTTTAGACTAAAATCTTGTACTATTTCCTCAAATTAAAGTTTTGTTAAAATCCGGTAAAAAAAATTTATAAACTAAAATCTAGTGCTATTTCCTCAAATTTGAATTTTGGTAAAATTCATCAAGCATTTTTTAAGAAAATCTAACGCTATTTCCAAAAATTAAAATTTTGGTAAAATCCAGCAAAAAACTTATAAGCTAAAATAGAAAGTTATTTCTTCAAATTTAAATTTTGGTACGTAATTTTTAAATATATTCTTCTTAGTTTGTACAACAGAATGAGCAATCTGGTCATTTAGAAATGATTTTAACGCTTTATAATTCTAAGAAAATTTTAAAATTCCATGTTATTTATTAATTGAATCCCAATATTTAAATGCTGGATAAAAAATAGCTAATATCGTGGTTCAGAAACTCTATATCTCTTATTTAATCTGCAAAAATAAGAATAAATAACTTGATAAATTTTTAAATAAATAGCCTTTTCTTTACACTCTTTGTAACCAAACAAAAAAGTTCATGTGTATATTTTTTAATTTTCAAAAACTTTCTTTCATGAGTGTTTTTAGATCTACTATATGAGGAAAATAATAAAAATAAGTAATATATATCCTTTTTCAAAACATTCATCCAGAATTTTTTACATACATTAAGAAAGACTGATCACAATTTAGTCATTAAAGTACGAGTTACAACAGAACGACATTATACCCTAGTTAAATTTTTTTTAAATAAAATATTTGACAGCCAACAGTTTGGTTTGAATGCTGTATTAGTGCAAAATAATTAAGAAATAATTTGTTATAATAAACCATAGACAGTTCGTTAAAATGTTCTGAATACTGATATTATTACAATTATTTAAAACTAAATTTTTAAAACCAAATATTGAGTAAGGATACAAAAAAATCTTTTTATTTCTTTAGAAGGGATACAATTACCATATACGGTTAATTTATGATGATGTGTCTGTTTTGCAAAGGAAGGAGGGGTGCAGTAGCTTCTGAGGGTAAGGATCCTTGAGCACCCGAGGGCAGAAGTCTGACTTCTAGCTCATATGAGGATGATACATACACACACTCGCTTGCACAGGCCCTTTTTACAGGGAAGCGCATTAACTCACCTCACAGATAGAACAAAGAAGAACAACTATGCCCTGACCGGGACTTGAACCCGGGACGCCCAGATCACAAGGAAGACACACAACCTCTATGCCAGGACGCCGGCATGGTTGATTTATCGAACATACTATTATTCCAAAATTACTCAGAAACTAAAAGCAATTTCTATTAATATTTTTACTATATTTTCATTTTATAGTTTATGCAAGCTCATAATCAGTATCATCTGTAATTCATATATATGCAATGTCAACAAGTTAAATTATATATATAATTATATGAAGTACCACAACATTAAATATCATATCATCGACCTATTCTCAAATATAATAATAATCAAAAATTTCTTAGATATTAAACACAGTCTCTTACATTTTATTATAATTTTGATTCATTTCCACGTTATAATATATGCTGAATTAGGGCCAGTGAACTCTATAGTCAGCAAGTTTTAGATAATATGCACAGAAATGTATGATAATATTGCAATCATTCTTGAAATTTGCAAAATATTGCAGTCAGTTACATGAAAGTAGCTTTCCATGTAACAGGGTGAATTTAGATCCTTTTCTCTACCAATTTCTAGTCGGTCCCTTAAATTCCATAGTGACTGAATTTTCGATGGGAAATACAAATAAAAACATTTTTTGAAATGATGAGAATTCAAGAGCGATTGATCCCATCCGGTAGAGAAAATCAAAAAAGCGTAAATTCAAAAGTAATCGTATATTTTTGATCATGTAGCATATGAATATACAGATAAAAATAGGTTTGACCCTAATTATACAATAAATATGTAGTATAAAGTTTTCAGATGAATTTCAAGATCTTAAAAATAAATAAAGACGAATGCAATATCTGAAACTGGAAAATTATTAAATGTATTCTGTGGATCTATGTTTGGAGTAAAACAACTCAAATACTAATCAAGAATGTTTTTCTTACATTTCCTGTAGTTTACTTAACCCATACGATGTTGTTATAATAATTACATTTCGCTCAAAGTTTTCATTTGCTATATTAGGAAACTAAGATGATTCACCCTGAGGAAACGTTAATCAGACAATAGTCAGACAGTATTCTCAATTTTCGCTGACAGATAAATAAATTAGCTCTAATATTTAACGCGAAAATTTCATTTCGGTTCCAGAAATAAGAGATAAATTTTGAAAATAATTTTTCTCAAAATGTGAAACATTTTTGAATATTATTATAAAACTAGAGTCAAGGAATGTAAGCTTCGAAATATGTTTATCAAATTAGTATAATTTAAACCACACCGAGCTCAAAATACAGTAATCCTAGAATGCAATACATTAATAATCACCGAGTTCAAAATACAGTAAAACTAGAATGTAATAAACTAATAATGATAGCATAGTGTCTTCAAAATTGAAAGGGTGTTAAACCCTGAATTACATTTCGAATAATATGTAAAATAGAAGATTATGCTTGCAAATGTGTTGCATAATGGAAATGTAAAATGTTAATTTTTTATTTGTTAGAAATAATATCCGATTGAAATTCCCATAAGCAGAATGAAAATAAGTAAAAATAGATGTTTACTGCTCTTGATTACTGCGTGCTCTCGTTTGCTGAAATTTTCGTACAATTCTTTGAAGTGTCCAAGAAAATGAACTTCTCTTATTGTTGTTTTACAATGGAAGGGTATTTTGATTCAGGTTTTGAGAAAGGGTCAACTTTTATATTTTATTTTCAGGCCCGAAAAGGCCGAAATCACCTAGTGCAAGATCGGGTGAGTACGATATATATTCAGGTAAAGTAACATAGTTCTTTATTTGAAAATATTAACAATAAAGGAATTTTGTGCAATGTTATTCTTTTTTAGACAGATTTTTCTGACCGAGTTTCTCAAGCGGCGATAAGTGCCTCAAAGTAATTTCTTTATACAGCTCTTAAACCCACACAGTCTGAATAACTAATGAATGAGACATTTTCAATATAAAAACAGGTGCGATATTTTTTACCATCATTTTTATGCAAATGATGCGTTTTGTTCAGTAGAGTGAGTCTCAAATTCAATGCTAAATACTTGAATTAAAAACTTTGACTGATACATCAATGAACAACGGAAACGTTACAAGTTTTTCTGATAATAAAACCCCAGTATCACAGAGGATATTTTAAAAATCGATTAATTTTTTAACGATACTTGCCTAAAGCTTATAGACAAAGTTTGATCTGTTGATCCCCCCTGCTAATCCCTATTGTTCCTCTTTTTGCTTTTTACCAAAACAAAATTTCGCCTTTTAAAGAAAAATAAGGAAAAAATATATTGTTTCTAATTTTGTTCTGTATAATAAATTCTTAATCACGAGAGGAAGAAATACATTGAATATTCAGACAGGAACCAAATTCTCTTTATTTTGATGCATGGAACAAGAGTTTGACGTTCGCTACCTCCTACTCTCTAACTCAGTTCTTCGGAAACACCTGAACCAGTTTAGTGCGCTCGACGTGTATACACGCCGGACCAAACCTCTACTGAGGTATTGTGGACGTTTATACTCGTCGTATAACATTACCATTCACTATAAAAACTCGAAATCTCAATGAAATATAACACGAATATTATTTCGTGATATGTTACCTTTATATTACCAATACAACTGCAAGGTATTTCATATGAAGAGGGGGGGGGGTGTCGCGTATAAAGACTTTTATGATACGCGTGGTTGTTCTTTGTACAATTTGTGAGGTGTTTAAATTTCAGTCTCCCCCCCACACCCATGTAAAAAGGGACTGTGCAAGCGAATGTGATTAGTGTTTAGCTTAGTCTTTACGCTACTTCAAAAGACAGGAGACACTCATTCGACTAAAAATAGCTGCGACCGTCAGCTCACTAGTCCATGGTAAGTGCCATTAGTAACAACAATAGCTATGATTTGCTGCCAAATCTTTTAATTCAATAAAAATTCTCTTTAACTCTGTTAATCGTACATTTTTCTTTTTCAGACAAATTTGATTACGTTGTATCCGTCTTATACATCAGCACTTGTTAACAATAGTAAAAAAAGTAAATTAATAATAGAATAATATTGATATATAAACATAATTTAAAATAGTTTAAAACAAAAGCACAATATTTTTTCTCCAAAACTGAGAAGAATTTGCTTTCAGATATAGCGTTATCTAATTATTGAAAAAAAGAAGTAATCGTGTATCCGTCAAATAAAATGAGAATAACGAAATAAGAGTTGTACTAGTATCACTATGACCTGTTGAGGAAGTGTCGGTTTTGTTACCAGGGAAACACGATATCTGAACCCAATCCCACCGAACTGGACGAATATCATGGTGCATATTAAGCACATAATTGTTTCGGGGTTTCCCCCCCCCCCTCAAATCTAGCTAGATGGTACATTCCATTAAAAAATATACTGTCTAACTGATTCCCTTAAGAATTCATAAAATATATTTGAATTTTGTAATTTTAGAATGAGATTACTGTGTCTTAATAAATTTTATAAATAATAATTTGGTGCTCGTGTGACGCAATGATTAACAACTTAATCCGCGTTAAACAACTGGTACTTGGGATTTATGAGGCTTACACGTCTTACATTAAGGGGACCGTGGTCTCCATATAATATCTTCCTTAAAAATATACTTATAAATATAAAATATTTTGCACATAAGATTTAGTGTATAAATATGCTAAATATCCTTCAAAAATATGTTTAATTTTTTTAAAAAAATTAAAAATTTAGGTAATTAATTTTTCAAAACGTTTCATTACATTCAATTTTTTTTTTCATTTTTCACTTTATTTTACATTATTAATACTTATAAAAAGCATTTCAAATATGTTTTGGCATTATTTTGCCAAAATACCAAAAATTGATTTACCGTATTTTACTTAAGATTGAAAATTTTAACAACATACATTGAATGCAAATTATATATATTTATATAGGGGGAAAGGGAAATAGTAAAAATTGAAAAAAATTGAGTAAAATTTTCGTGGTGCCATCTGTTGGTTCGAAATCGAACTGTTCACATATAAAACATTATAAACTTCCTTAATTTTATTTTTAATGAATTAATATTTGAAACAACTGTACTAACATCAAGAGTCAATCAACTACTAGTTGAAAAAAAATGATTTAAACTTGAGCGGTTGGATAAAAGTATTTTATTAACGATTGTCTTTGAACATTATATTATATATATATATATATATATATATATATATATATATATATATATAGGTTTCGACTGATTTAGAAATCTTTATTTGGAATTCTTTTCTTTTTCCATCCGCCAGAGATTCTATTTTCCATTTGAGTTACATGTCTTTGTAACGTTTTTGAGCAATCTATAAAGATGATGCAATAAATAAATTCTGTACTAAAGTAATATGATTAAAACAGCCAAAATTAAATTGCTCTACGGAAGTAATTACAACTATTTCCAATCTCTTTTTAGAAACCTATTTCTTCAGGACAGTTTTTCCAAATAATTCTGTTGACGTTTTCTTTTGCATTTTGGGTATTTGTAGTATTAAATTTTGCTAGCAATTCGTTGTCACCAAACCTTTGATATTTCCGTGGTATTTACCAGCACCAGGTTCGGTAATTTTCTTTTCATTGTTGAAAGGTGATTTGATTCATCATTGTTAGCCAGGGCCTTGATTGGACATTTACTATGCTTAGGGTGTTTTATCTGTTGATGAGCTGTGGAAAAATGAAGCACATATTGCTCATTTCCTTTTTTGGATATCAGAAACATTCTCCTTCATAGCTTTGCTATAAAAGTGTAACTTTAATACTGCGCTCTCCGTTAAACTTTCGTTTTTACGGTCACCAATCGTTATGACTTCATTTCGATATTCTTTGATTTTATTGCGAAACCTCGTACCAAGTCTCTTTTCCACATGATCACACATTATTCCTTGATAAGTTTTACTTTATACCATACAAATTTAATGCCAATACATTTTGGTATGTTTTAGCATCACTATCTGATAATAAACTCTCTTATCGCATAACACAATTTTTTACGGACCTTTTCCACAAAATTTAGGCAGCTTTGATCTCAGAGCGTTCAAAGATTCTGTATAGTTTTTGCTGCATTCAGATTTTTGCGTTTTGTATCATATGGAGAATTCATGATTTTTTTTCATCAAGGTTCTCTTAGTGAATTCTGGACAATATTTCAATGATTCCAATTCCTTATAGTGGTGAATGTTCCTAATTTTACCATGTCCCAGCTGATGCCATGTGATGTCAATCAGATCAGCTCCATTTTCATCAGGTAAGATAACTCTAGATGCTTTTTACGAACTATCTTTTGAGATAATTCCATAATGTCATTTTTATTAGTCTGTTTTCAATAGTAACATTTGAATGGCAAAAAAGACATTTTGAAAATGTCTTTTCTTTTTCATTATATTTATGTTAATTACCTTGAAGAAAACATTCCAGCACAGCATGACCTTTCCTATTTTCTTCAACATTATTAGTTAATAAAAACGATGGAAATCATCCTAAATTCTTTCACTAATCCCGATTTCTTATTTTTATTAGTACATATCTCTTCAATAGTAACAGAATGTTCCAAAGTCAGTCTTTTCAGAAGTCTCTGCTTCATTTTGATTCCATCTCTTGCTAATATTAGAAACCCATACGCTTTCTCTTCAAAGGTCTGCGCCTCTGAGTTTTTGATAGCACCTGTTAAAAGACGTAAACAAAACTGAAACAATTATTAATATCTTTAGATATCCCGTAGTTAAAAAAACAATTTTGGTAACTAATATGGGAAAGCAAGCAGTAGCTAACAAATAAAGTTTTTTTAAAAAAATCGAAATTTAAAATTATGAAGGGTAAAAAAATATTCGTTATTTCCACTCAGTAAAACACGAGGTAGAAATAAAGAAAACTGTAGAATATGCAGTTAACAGTTACACCTAAGGCGAGCAGTTCAGAAAATACAAGATTTTTAATTCTAAAATAAAATGAAAAAGAAACTACGACATATTTGCTTACAATTTTGTTTACATGTTTAGCCCCTTTAAAAAAATTAAGTGTTTATAATTTTTAATAATTTAACTTAGACATTAGCACTTTTTTGTGTTAGATTCAGTAATATAAGCAAAATCCTAATACATGGTTAAAAGAGCCATTTTTTGGTAATATTCAAGTCCACTGTCCCTTTAACGCTTTAATTTACGAACACGCTTTAAATTATATTCTTTCCAAAACAGCTCTTATCTCATTTCAAAATGGGAGTTACACGATTTATTAATAATCTCACAACTTAGTCTGCTTAAGTTATTGAATAAAACCATGTTTTTTTGTGAGAAGGAGGGTTTAGTTCAGCAGAAATTTTGCTGGTTTTCCTTGAATCGTGATGATTTGTTCGTAAATGCAACAGAATTACTCCCACCCTGCCTAAGTATCTAGGACAAATTGAATAATGACTGCACTGAAGCCAGAATTAAGGTCTCGATGTCAATTACCAACCACAGTATAGCCTCTTTAATAGGAAGCATGCATTGTGTTGAAAGTGTAGAGTACTCGACCCTGTAGCCTTAATATATCCCCCACAGAAAGCAAGAACTAATTACCATGCCTCGAGTTTCTCACCTCCATATCTAAGATATCGGAGTAAACGAACCAAATGAACTTAATGGCTTTACTACTGGAATACAGCGAATGCAAGGTTCAATTTCCCCGAAGGTCGTAAATTTATAAAGCTTTGATCTGATACATATAAATTCTACAATAATCAAGCGACTTAATATTGTTTGACTTATAAATTGCTTCTTAATTTTCTAACAGAAGTTCAAAGCTTTGAAACCTACTTCAAAACAGACTATTTGCATGGCTTTATGCATATTAGGTATTTTTTAAGTCCTTTGTTAATAAACAAATGAGAAATTTAGTGAATGGAATGTATATGATGAAATATTTGGATTCGTTGAAGAATGTTTTAAAATCGAGTATACAAAATTTAGAAAATATGACCGAGTTTGATAAAATTTCAAAACGTGCTAAAAAATTGCTAAGGTAGGGTTTCTGTCTATTTGCAAAATGCTTTCGAATGTTTAACACTTTGTGCTTGGAAAAGTAATTCGATTATTCCCCTATTACAAGTGTTTGTTTATTATTTCAAAAAGCAAATATTTTAAAAGTTGAATGTTCCTGAAAAATTAATCTATATCTTTTCACCAATCTTTTTAACAATCAAGCGTTTTTCACCAAGAGTTTTTAACAATCAAAATTGAAAAATAAATAAAACATCTAAATAATGTACCATCTTGAATAATGAACGAGAAGCAACACCCGAGTGCAAAGATATAAATTTCAATAACTCAAAAACCTTAAAATTCTTTGGATTAACTTATGATTTAAAAAGAATTTTGTAAGAGATTAATCGATGAAAATTACACGTGAAGCTCAGGAAAAATACTAGATTTACGATAAGATCTACACAATTTATTTGCCAAAAACACGAAAAACATTCGTCTAACTAGAGATCTACGATTTTCTGTGGGAGGAGTGGGACTTACAATAGTGACTTATTAGAACTTTTGAAATATAATAAAAAACAATCAATGTGATTAATAGGCAGATTTTTCTATTGAAATATTTTTAATATCGTTCCTTTCACAGGGGGTGGTGTCCTCGTTTGAGACACCACTCGTTTAGAGCAATGTCTATGCAAGAAAATCTTTCGATATAATTATGGATATAATTATGAATATAATCATGCATATTTTAGTTTACTAAACATATTTATATATGCTTTATCTTTAATCATTTAAAATATCAAAAAAAATTATTACAAAACCTCTAAATTTTATCTTATGTATATAAATTAACAATAGAAGCCATTGGAATTTAACACAAATATCAATTAGGGATAAGAGCTATGTAAATAAATGCTAAAAATATATATTCCCAATAAAATTTAAATTGATAAATATTTAATAGCAAGCAAAAAAAAAGAAGATTAACTCATTCATTAGCCTGAAATATTTTGAAACATGTTAGAGTGCTATTTTGCCTAACACACAATAGCGCATAAAACACGAACAAAGTGCAAAACATGTTATGAACATTTTTTTGGAACTGCACAAAGCACATATTCGATATTTTTTCACCATTTATTTTTGAATTTTCCAAGGCACAATACAATTACTTACGAAAAAAAATTAAATAAAAAAATTAAGGGCTACATAAGCATAGACATTTACAGGAAAATTTCACAAAAATTTAAGCAGAGCATGAATGTTAAAAATAAGAAATGGCCTGGAACGAAAGGCAAATCTAAAATGTAAAATGTTTTCTCTCTTCAAATATGGGTGGTCTTTCTCTCAAGAGAAACACCTACCATCTTCCCCACGCAAAACCTGCATCCCACCATCCTCTGAAAAATATCACATTTTAGCTTTCCCACGGATAGAAGAGGCGGAAAAACAGAAGATGAGCGAACTAAGAAACAGATGTCCGAGACGGGTGGTGTTCCCCAATCTGACCATCCCGAAAGGAGCTTCCTTTATTTATTCTTAAATTAATTTGAAGCTTCAAATGAATTAACGATTAAAAATCCGTGTTAGAAAGCGGGTGACTGAAATTGATAAAATTTCAATTCTTAAAAACTGCCACAAAAATTCCAACACGTTGAGAAAAAAAAAATCAAGGATTTTTAATATGAAATTAATACAAACAGTAAGGTAAAAATCCTTTAAAAAAATCTGGTTAATATTTTTTTTTATTTTAGTTACTTCATATTGAATAATTACAATATAAATATGACAAAATCACAATATTAATTAGAATGCGAATTTCCAGGCAATTTCCATTCTCCTTTCTATATACGGTGTTCGAACCCGCAGTTCAAGGGAAGCGAATCCAACTATAAACCAGACTATCCAGGCTTGAAAATAACAATTACTATAAATAATTGATCAAAAATTATACTAGAGTAGAATTTTCAACGGCAATTGACTATTTAAAGTCAATCGTGACAACGCAAAAAGCGTGATTTTTCTACACTTGTTGGGGAATGCATTATAGAATAGAAATTTCTAATTTTCTATATTCTGTATTATTTTAATTCGAAAGTACTTCAAAATGAATAAAAAATTGGTTAATTAACAACGTTTAACTTTAAAAATCTTCAAATATTATGAAAATAAACATAATCGTTTGAAATAATCAGCCGAAAACCTGTAAGCCTAACCTCATTAGTGCGCGGAAAAAACTGATTGAACGTAAGATTTTTGGCTAGAAATTTAATTTTTTATTCATTAATAAAAAAAATTAAAGAATTAATATTTGAAAAAAAACTGTATTAACATCAAATGTCATTTACCACAAGTTTACAAATTTACTCGACCTTGATTCGATGAAAAAAAAAACGTATTTTATTAACGATTGAAATTTGAACAAGAATATTATATATGTAGGGAGAGTGTGAGCTAATAGTAGGAATTGAATAAAATAGAAAAATCTTCTGGTTAACAGCTTCTCACTAAAAATGAAACCAAATGCCATTTCCCGACATTTTTTTTTAAATTTTAAAACCAATATATTTTTTTACAGCAACTTTTAAAATCTGCGTCCTCTTGTGAGACTACCGCCTCTGAAAGAGTTAACTTACTACGATGACAAACTTTATCTAATAGGGAACTTTTTGCCTTTAACATCGCATGTTTCATTGCAAAAATAATTTAGTTCCGAATGGGAAAACCTGTCCTTAAACCTTGCGAATGTCATGATATCCTAATTAGATTTTTGTCTGTTTATTAAACTAAAAAAATGTTCCCATTTATTCTGTAAAGATTCTAGCACTGCATGTATTCAAGTAAACATTTGTTTAGAAAGAATACTTTTTCTATCATCCATCCAGAACATTCACAAATCAATCCTTTTACACGATTCCACCAAAAACTTTCTGAATTTACTTCTCCGCTGCTATGATTACAACACCTTTCTCCCAACCAAGGCGACTCATTTAACGAAGAACCGAGACGAATATTAAAATCAGAAAAAGCGAGACAGAGAAATGAATGAGAATAGGATTTTCTCAGAGGGCCCTGGAGATCATTTCCCCCCACATCTCTTATTTCTTGATAACGAAAAAGCAGTTCGGCCTCAATTAGAACTTGACGGAAAGAACGCTTTCGGTAATGATCGAGCTCTCCCGAAAAAAAAAACAATAAAGGATGTATTTATTCGCATCGCGTTATTACGTAACCCCCCTTTTTTTTTCTCTCCCACAAAAAAATAATTCGGGAATAGAACGCGCAGAGAAACTGCAGATCGCGAATGTCATTAGCATCGACAAAAAATTATACATATATACATTATCCTATCGGTTTGGGGTGGTTTTTTCCTCCCCTTTACCCGCTAAATACTCCCCCTTTTGGGAAATTTTTATTATTCGAATTATATATATATCTGTTTTTAACTCGTAAAAAGAAACGTATTGTGCTCATTTAAAACTTCTTCATTCCCCAATTGTTTTCTCTCTGCAGAATTATTACGTTTCAAACTGGACGAGAACGACTGCTTTTTTATGGTTTGCCGTAGGCATCGTATCCACCTTAAAAAGATGGAGCAAAAAGGGGGCCACGAAAAGTCGCAAATTAATGATCCTGCTAGGTTTGCAACTCAAGTCCTGGATAAATTTTTCAGTGTCAGGGTCCTTCACAGAAAATTCATTTTTAACGAAAGCATGAAAAAGAAACAGAATTTTGGGGCTACTGCCGCTGTCGGGTGTCAAAGTTTTTCTTTATTGTCTCCACTCCGAAGCAATGGAAGAGAATATATTTAAGGCAAACAGTAAAATAATCGATGTATGTAATTTTAAAACATCTATTTATGCTTTCAATTTTAAGAAAGCTTGTTGTAAAGCTTTTGTCAACTCGTACCATTTCCTTTAACGATATTGATTTACAACAAACCACGAAAAAGTTAATGGAATTCTTGTGTCAAAAGTTTCTGAATTTTAAATATGTCTTCTCAGAAGAATCTGTCAGAATGCAATGATAAATGAATAATTTGCAGAAAGCACGTAAAAAAATGCGAATTTTTATCATTTGCTCGCAAAATTTTGAATATTTTATATTTTTGAGAGAAAGCTCTTTTTTAATCAAACATCGTTTGGGTGAACTGACAGACATTTCTATGGAGAGCAATTTTAAAATTAATCTTTTAGTGCTGCCACACTGCTTAGTGAAATAAGTGATTCTTATAATTATCTGTGAGACATTAAACCAAGTAAATTCACGCTCAGTAAGTGAATCTTATAAGCAAGTCACTTAATGATTTAATTTCCCTTTGTTTAATGCTTTTGAGTTAGGTCACAATTTTTTAACAATAATGTTCGTAGTAGATTATAAAATTAAATTGTTATTTTACATTTGTATAAGCTGACATTATATGATAAATTTATCTAAAGGAAACATTCAAATTCAAGAATTTATATACATGCATACACATATGTATACCTACACATACATGAATACACATACATATACATGCTTATACACACACGCATATATACACACACACACACACACACATATATTCATACACATAAATGTATACATATACCTATAGTTTGTGAAACATTTTTGCGTTTCTTTCTAACTTATAGTTTTCATCTAAGAGATTTGAGCTTGGGCAATATATTACATTAATCATATTTTAATAATTTTATCCTTTTAATAATGGTGCTGGTGTTTTCTTTGCACGTTGAATTTGTTTCTAACGAAAAATTAAGGAATGGAGAAGAGAAAGGAAAAAAAGAATTAGAAAAGAATAGTTCAAATATATTAACCCCTTTGAAAACATTACAAAGGATATTTTTGGTACGTACCTCATAATTCTGAGACCAGTTCTAATTCTGAGGACAACTTCTGAGCTGGTATCCCCCCTGTCCTAAATGAACCAGGAAATTTTTTGTATAAAGATAAAACTATTTTACTAAACTAAAATATTAAAAATAATCAGATTATGAATGAGGCTCTAAATTTAAATATTAAGTAGTGACTATGGCACGGTTGTTGAAATTATATAAACTTAATTGCTTGATCTTGTAATGACAATCGGACAATTGCTGGCGATTATTTAATAATTACGAGCTGCTAGCTCTGATTTAACTACGAAAAAACCGAATTTATTTTTACATAATTAAGTAATAATAAATTGCTTAAATACACATAATAACTCTGCCATTTGTTATTGTATCTTTTTAAAGCTCATTTCAATTTTACAAAAATTTAATTTTTTGGAATCTGTTCTTCATTTACTTCAAGAAGTGTTTTGAAATCATTTGATTTAAATTTGTTTTAAAATTTTGGAATTTAATAAATGTAAGTATTCTTGACGACACTACGCTGTTTTAATATTTACAGAATTTCACTGTGGATGATAATTTATTGATAATAATTAAAAGTTAATTGATTTAATTAAATTTTGAATAAATATCCGTGAATCTATCAAATGACGAAATTGAGAAAAGATTTCTTTCGAACCATCAATTAGTTTAAGTGTGATGAAAGCGACAACAAATGTTTAACGTATATTTAAGAGTTAAAGAAATTATTGGTGTATATAGAAAAGGATTGAGATAAAAATTCAAATTTGTGTTTCCAAACTGTTATAATTTCCAAAAAGTTTTGATTGTTGCTCATTCATGTGAAATAAAAAAATTTGAACAAAAAATTTTTCAGTAATCGAAAGTGTCTAAATTTTCAAACACATAATTTCTTTGCTTTTAAGCAATTTTCTCGAAATTTTCCTCAATTTTTTATAATAAAGAAGCTTGAGAAGAGAACAGCTACATAAAAAAAACTATTTCTCTATTTACAGTATCTTCTGAACCAATAAATCTCTGAAAACTTGTAAGCTTTTGACAATTTTAGTACATTTTAATTCGATTCGTATCGATTTTTAAGAATTGACAATAAATTCAAAAGTTATACAAAAACTTTAATCAAATTGCTTTTTAAAAGAAACATTGTCAGTATTTCAATATTACCATAGGTAATTGATTTGTATTCAATGTCCATTGCCTAAATAAAGCAAGGCTTCTATTCATTTCCAACGCCTAATCTAGAGTAGGTTCCTCCCGAGTTTCATTTGCAACTTACTTTTTGTTAACTGTTTATTATGCCCGTGTTTTTTAAGTGTCAATCCTATACATGTTTTTTAGGTGCCACATGCCATTAGTGAATTAGTGGCATTCTACTTTGTGTGTAGTTTTTCATTTAGTCCTCTTTAATTTGTTTTCGATTTAGTCTATTCTTTTCATTTATGATATGGATTCGTAAATGCCACGCAAAATGACACTACAACCTTTTGAGAATCCTGTAATTAGCCGGGTGAGAATTTTGCTGCTAAATGCATTCCCTATATAGAAGAAATTGATACAATGTTGTCTCGAAGAAAAGTTTTATTTAGAAAGAAGAGCAAACAAGAGAAAATTGGAGTTTCCTAGTTAACACAGAATCAGAATAACGCCTTTCTAGCCTAAGGTCAAATGAAAAAGAAATGCTGTCTCACGTAGAGACTTCATTTTGTTTAAATTCACAGGCACCACGTATAAAGTCGGGGACAAAACTCCGATACTATTGGATTGCACTCATCGGATGGTGTCATCTGAGTGTGACACCATCCGATGGGTGCAAGCAGTTATGTCATCAAGTCAGTCAAAACTACAAGAAGACCGTTTTCCATTTGAAATATGATATAGTATTACATTTACAAACGCAATATAGCATCATTGCATTAACAATTATGTAAAATTTACACTTAATATTAGCACTAAAAATTCAAATTAGTTACAACATTATTTCTCCCAATACAATAGGAACTAAGTAATATCAACCGAATTTAAAGATTTTAACAAAAAAATCTGTAAAACTTCAATACAGAATTGTTTAAATTATCTGAAAAATAATTATATAAAGCTAAAAATAACTTATTACATATTAATTATTCTAATTTCTTTTATTGTTGAGATATGGCATCAATCGAAATTTTTCCCCTCAAAGCAACTAGAAATTATAAATTAAGCTGTTTCAAATTCCCCATCTGAATGTAGAGGATCATTTTATACTAATTTGGGAATTTATACAGAGTGAACTTTATATCTTCTTTACATTTATTCATCATTATTATAGAGATAAAATCCCCAACTTCGGAATCAGCGGCTCTGCAATTAAGGTCAGATGATAATGCATCACCACATTTCTATACGCACAATGACGGATAATTGATTATCATGATAATGTTTTCCAGGATAACTTTCAAGCTAAATTGAGTAGAAAGGTTTAAAAAAATCCCTAATGGGGAAAAATTTATAACGGTGATGTGTACTAAGAAAAATATATTCAATACAGAAGTTTTACTTCACTATATAAATTGCACAAAAACGAAAAGTCATTACTGTATTATATTTTAGAATAAATAGTATTTAATAGTTACTTTAATGAGCTACTTTAATTGAGATTGAGAGCATAGGTTTGAAAATTCAATTTCGATGTCAAACAAGTAGTATTCTTTTAGGATATTTATTTATTTAGATATAATAAAAATTTATTTAAAGTGTTATACACTATATCCAAGTCTGACAAGATAATGAATTCTCACAAAAGTGGTATTCTTGCATTTACTTCCTTTCAAAATTTTATAGATCATTACACCAAGCTTTATCTAACTTATATCAAATAATATTTTTAAAAAATGCTTCAACTCCTACTTAGGTCAACAAAGAAAAAAGTATCTAAAATGAAATTTTAGATACTATTTATTAGATAGTTACAATTAATATAAATAATTTATCAAAATTATACCTGGCCAAAACAAAATCAAGTTCGTATCCATTGAAAATAAATCAGAACAGATTCAGAACGCATTCAGTTAGTGAACTTTTAAAGCCAGTTGTAGGTTCAACACCAATTCAGGCAACCCAAATTCAGGCAAACCCAAAAACCAACCAGTGCATTCTCTACGCCAGTTGCGGTAAAGCAATACAGATTAGAAAGTTTAAACTTTCTTTTTTCTGTATTTAAATTCGAAAGCACTTCGAAATTAATAAAAAAAACGATTAATTAAGAATATTTGATTGTAAATGCATCAAGCATTAAGAAAATAAATGGAATCGTTTGAAGTAATTGCCCGACAACATGTTAAGCCTAATCTCATTAGCTTGGGGAAAAACAAACTGTCTTCTTTACTTATTTGGTAGTAGGGAAATGAAAAGTTTTGGCAAGAAAGTTAGTTTTTAATTAAATAATATTAAAAAAATATTTTATCAAATGTCATCCACTACAAGCTTTAAAAAATTTACTTGAACTTGAATAGATGAATAAAAAATATTTTATTAATTATTTAAATTTTGAACAGGATTATTATATGTAATGAGAGTGGGAAATATTTGGAATTTAAAAAAACCCATTGAAATATAACATTTAAATCAGCATCAGTCGTTAATCTAAGGCATGTGAAAAAATTTCTGTATATAATCGATTATTAAAAGTGTAGAAAGTAAAGAAACAGCATGGCAATATTTTAGCTCATTCTAAAAATAAAATATTTTAAATTATTAACGTAAATGATTTATTGCGTCTTTAATCTTCGTCCCTCATCAGAAATTCTTATTTAAATAGATTTGTTGCCTAATTAAAAATAGGAAATTTTGTAACCAGTTTTTATATTCATTTCTTGATCGGCTTAAATTTGAAAATTTCGTTCACTGGTGATAAAACATTTTAATTATTTCAAATCGCAACTGTCAGATAATTATGAACCTATTTTAATTTTATACCATTGATCAACTTGGTATTTTTAAACAGATTACCTTAAAATATAGATTTTTAATCTGTCTTTTAGTAGTTTAGTACTGTAAGTGTGATTTTTAAATCTAATTTGTATTTAATTTATTAATTAGATGACTTCAGCTTAAAGCAGACAGTATATTGTAAAAAAAGAACGAAGTGTTCTTACGCTGCAGTATAAAAACTTATACCAATAGCGTTATTTGTTCCTTCATAACGTCCTCTTATATTGATATCGGTTGATAACCTATAAATAAACATTTAATCTTTAATCAAATGAATCCATTAGAAAAGCATAATAGCTTATTTTGAAGAAGACTACACATTGAGTAAATAATTATATATAATCAGATTGAAATTCAGCGAATTATTTCTTAAAACATTTTCTGAAAAAACTCTGCTTTAATATTTTCAAATCTTAATTGCACGTTAATAACTAAGCCAATTAAATTTTGATTTCATACCAGTGTCTCCATCTGAGAGTGAGTTTCAAAAACAATTGATCTTCAGATGAAAAAAGTAAAAAATAATTATTAACAACATTCTGACATTTAAGACACTAGTGCAAATACGAATTTTAAAAATCATTTGAATTTACTAAATGCATTTCATTTCAATTTGCACTAAGACATAACGTATAAAAATTAGAAAATTGACAATTTTCTTAGTGTTATTTGTTCCATCATAATTTTTATGTATCGATAAGCACATATGAAGAACGATGACGGCTTATTTCTAAGGCGACTACACAATATGTTTCCAATTACTTAAATCAAAACATATTGTTCATAAAATGTTATCCTAACCCTTCTTTGAAGAAAGCGTATCTTAAATCTCCTAATCAGATGAATACAAGCTAAAATGAAAACTTCCAATCGATTGTTCACGATGCTATGAAATATCTATAACAATGAGATGAAAGCAGTATGTTCTGATATATTGATTCCTTTGGGACAATGATAATTCTTTTACTTGAATTTGAGTAAGCAACAGTAGACAATACAGACGTGACTTTAATTTGTTACTCCTTTTGAAAATGCATTTCAAAATTATTCAAGAATGGATTTTCTGCTACAATAACAGGCAGTTGTCATTTCAAAGATCTGAATAACATATTTACTATAAATCTCGATAGCAGACTTTTAAAAATTTTGAGACAATTTCAATTACATTAGATCAAAGATCTTTTGTCTCCATTTCGAATGCGGCGTCGTTAATAGTGAAAGATAAATAATCCTCATTTGTTTTCGCTTTTGATTTAAATCAAAAATAGGGCTCTCAGAATCAGACGATTTATTATTCGATTCACTGATATTTTATTGTTCCAATATTTTATTGTTGTTATGTTTTTGATGAGTAGGAAAATACAGAAGGAATTTAATGATGTTTCAAAAGTCACGATGGCCGAGTTCTTGAATTATAAATGCATTGATGGTGTTCAAAGAATGAGAAATAATAAGTTTTGAAATGCAGCTTTTCAGGTTTAAGAAAAAAAGTTTGAATCATTCCAAACTTTAGATAAGATTGATCTATATAACATATTTTAACCATTACCTTTTTGGTACTTTTCCGTTAGCCTGGCGCCATTGAAAAGTCGCCAAAGAAATGTATTGGAATTCTACAATATTTGGCAATTTTTCGTTTTGAAATCAGTTAGAAATTGGGCGGAATTCCACATGGATTTTTCGCTAAATTCCGGCTAACGGAAAAGTACCAAATTTTTCAATAATTTTTATAAATTTGTATATTTAAACTAATTGCAATCAATAATCATAATTTGTGGAAATAATTCCAAAAGAATCAACTGCAATTATTGTAATGGTAAACGAAGGTTAAGGATGAAGTGTATTGTTATAAATAATTTATTGGATATTAAATTAAATAATTGTTATTTATTAATTATGAAAATGAATTTTTTTAAATTATCATAATGAATTCAAATACATAATTTTACATTCAAATAGAATTTCAAATTTTCTGTCTACTTAGATAGATTACAACTCTTGAAAGGGCGGAAATGAATATTTTTAACTCAATTTTCTATTAACGATACATATTTTTCCACTAAGAGCTACAAAATTTATACATGAGAATCTTTATACGCCATTTTCCTCCCATTTTCCATGACAGATATATTAACTCAGCTTAATGAAATACAGAGAATATTAAAAATTTTAATGGAATACAGAGAATATTAAAAATTAGGATTAGCTTATAAGCAAGATATAAAGTTTGTCCACAGCAGGGGCTCTCAAACTTTCAAAATCTAATATTACCGAAGAAATAATATATATTATAATATGCCAACCGAAAATATTTTCTGATTAAAAATAATGTTTTCTAGAAACAGTTTCCGAATAAAAAGAATAAAAAATATTTAACAGTTATATTCCTACCTGAAACTTTTACATTACAAAATATAAATATTCCATGCATCATTGTGGAAAATCGATAATATATAATAATATTTATTTACTTTGAAAATGAGTTGCATGCAAGTCTCATTTTATTTTACATTGTATTATAATCCATTTCGACATGTCACTATTTATCTTTATTCATTTCAAAATATCATTTTATAATAATGTCTGGTGTTTCTTAGTTTTGCCGGTTTCGCAAAAATATGATGCGATGAAAGATATTAATATGTTTATCACCTTATCTGAAGTATAAAGGTTGCCATAAAATAGCTTTTACTGTTTGGAGACAACAGAAGATTAAACTAATAAATAGAACGGAGCCAAATTTAGATACAGACATCGAAAGAGCGGGAAAAAAATCTGTCTCAAAAAATATTTGCTGACGTTAAAATATTTGATACTATCGTGTATACTATGAAAATGTGCATAATGGGCTGATTATGTGTATGTGATAGAATGGCAACCCATTCGTTTTGAAAATGGAAACATCTAATATTCAATCAACTGATTTTCAATTTTTTGTTGAATAGTGCTTAATATGCGTCCTAATTTACTTAAGCGTTCCGACTCGTAAACAAGCGATTCGTAAAAAGTAGATTTCTAATGAGCAACAAATTGAGAGTAAATTTAATTAAAATGAGTATTTAAATCACAGAAAATGTATCCATAAAGCAAAAAAAAAAAACCCAGTGGGAGTGGTCCCCTGAAACGTTCTTGTATACTTTCCAATAAAGGCTTTATTTCTTTCTCAAGAATAAAACGTGGGGCCGTGTCAAAAGCCGTTAATGCTTTGCAATGATGTGTGCGAAATACGTTATTACTAATGGCACTGGCCATGGACAAGCAAGTGGACGGCCGTCAACGATTTTAAGCCAAATGAGCGTCTCTTTTTTTTTGAAGTAGCTTCAACTAGTACAAGTAGTTACACACTCATCACATTCACTTCCATTGCCCCTTTTTACAGGGGGGAGGGCTTCTCACACCTCACAGATATCACACAGAACAACTACAATGCCCTAAGCGGGACTCGTACCCGGGAAGCCCAGATCACCAAGAAAACACGCTACCTCTGTGCCAAGACGCCTGCTGTACTAAATATAGATGCCTGGAGTAAATCTCACATTTGCACTGAATCTGCTGTGCGACTATGTATCTTGGACACACGGCCACATGTAATACAAGGTCGTTAATTTGCTTTTGGTGTGTTTGCATAAATGCGACAGACAATCAACATTTAAAGAAATTAGTTCAAAATTTCATATCTATACTTTATATACTAAAGTTGTATATCTAATTTTGTTTTCATAGCTGTTTGCGTTTTGTCGTTATCCAGTTAAATTGCCTTAACAGACAGACGGACATACTTGACCCTTTGCAGTCCGAAAAATAAATAGATGCAAAATTATTCACTTAATACAAAGATTTGTTTATTGCCATGAAAAAAAATATATAATTATTTAAAGTCGAATTTCTTTGAAAAATTTATCTACATCTCTTAACCATTATATACGCGTTTTTAAAAATTAAATTTGAAAAATAAATAAAACGTCAAAATGATGCAGTCTTGAATGTCGAGTCACACTCGACATCGGACCGCATAGGGAATGAGTATATAGCTCAAAATTTGATCTGAAATCTATATAGGAAATTTTAGTAATTTTCAAAAACATTTTTGGGTTATCTTATTCACAGACGAATAGACAAATCCCAAAAAAAGGTGTTTTTAGAATTCGAGGATGTCTGATGCATGAAAATTCACAAAAATGTCTAGCTCGAATTTCTTGACGGCTGCAATACTTTCTCTATACATAGTAAAATATTAAATAAAAAGGTTTTTGAAATTGGGGAGATCAGAAACTTAGAGGTTCGTTATTTTATTTTATTTTTTTGTTAACTACAATATATTCTCACTGTACATTTTAAATTGGAGGAAGTAACAGTCTTCAATAGAGACAAAATTGGCAGGTTTTTTTAACGGTTATATATCATTTTCAGTATCCTATTGTTGGATTTATAATTCAGAATTTATTTTTATCATTTTTGCTTCGTTTCTTTTATTATTTAGTGTGCAAAATAAAACAATTTGTTTGACTTGCCTGAAAACAATTCAGAATGCTTTTTTATTGATCGATTTGTCTGACTTACAGAAATATATGGTCTTTAACCCTTTGTGGTCCGATGTCGAGTGTGATTTGACATTCAAGACTATGCTTCATTTTGACCTTTTATTTATTTTTCAAATTTAATTGTTAAGAACACCTATATAATGGTTGAGAGATGTAGATTAATTTTTCAAAGAAATTCGACTTAAAAGAATTATATATATTTATTTTTCATAGGAATAAACAAATCTTTGTATTAGGTGAATAATTTTGCATCTAATCATTTTTCGGACAGCAAAGGGTTAAAATCGATTCAATTTTCTCTATTATTTAATCACTACAAGATTTGTAAGATAATCCAAATCTTGTAGTGATATTCCATCATTTCTCCCAACAACAAAAATGATGAAAGGGATCCAATTTAGAAAATTTTATATTAATATACCTCCACAAGCCATATAAAAATTATAAATAAATTACAAATATGAAAACGCTAATGTATTTGATAAAAATTGCTTTTATACATACAATAAATGTTAGTCATTCACTTAGTCAAAATTTTTTTGCATTTAATCTCAAGCTAGTTCCATTACCTCAAATGTGCAGACAGTTCCAATTATGCCGCTAATGATGAAAAGCTAATTTTTTCTTTATATGTCAATTTTTTTTTGGATTTAAAATATCCTAGGAATTGTTTTCCACCCAATGTATTCTTTTTATACGAGCTCTCAACACCCATTCTCTTATTATAATCCACATAATTCCTGTATTTCAGTCCAGTATGCATATCTTCAATCTTGATATCAAGAGAAAATAACAAATTTAAGTTATCTTTTTCGTTGCGATATTCAATAATCGCGCCATCATTATATTATATATATTTCCTTGTAACATATCTAAAATTAGAACTCGTGTATAATTTTTATGTATAAATCATAAAATTAATTCATCGGGCTTAATGCATTAACCCTTTGCGGTCCAATGTCGAGTGTGACTCGACATTCAAGACTGTGCATCATTTTGACGTTTTATTTATTTTTCAAATTTAATGGTTAAAAACGCCTACATGATGGCTAAGAGATGTAGATTAATTTTTCAACGAAATTCGACTTAAAAGAATTATGCACATTTATTTTTCATAGTAATAAACAAATCTTTGTGTTAGGTGAATAATTTTGCATCTAATTATTTTTCGATTTACAAAGGGTTAATGAACAGATGAAGGAAAAATTTGTATGAAAGTCTGCCTTCAAATGGGTTTGGTGCAAGTTTTAATGCAGAAAGATAAGTCATGAAAAATATGAAACGCTTCATTTCAGATTGATTTTTGAGTCATCGAACTCGCATGAACTCAGAAAGAGCAAGTAGTTGTCCCATTTACAGATTTCGTATAGATCTTAAAAGAAATTAAGAGCAAACATACCAAATCTCACCCGTTTAGATCGTTACATAATAGAGTTATAAGGCTGGCTCCGAAACAGACAGAGTGATATGCATCCAAATTTCTATTTTTGCCTCAAAAAGGTCAAAAACGTGGAAATTTCTCAAAATCTGTCTAATTACCATTTTTAGTTTGGCTATTTTATATTCGACAAAGCATACAAATTGTTTGCAATTCAAATAATTACTTTTGTCTCAAAATTCATGCTAATTTTTTCGAAACAAAATTTGTGGTTCATAGTTCTTGACATCGATTGATTAAAAAAATTATACTAATTCTATAATTCGCTTCAACTATCATCATTTCTTTTTTTAAAAATGAAGCATAAAGGTATACAGTCATAGAGTTTAACATTTTTATAAAATTCATTGAAAAAATATACGTTTATTCAAAACATTTGTACGAAAAGCATTGAAGTGGGGTTTCCTGTCTCTTTCGAAAGGTTTTGTTTATCGTATATTGGTTCAACGTGAGAGTTGTGCGTAAGAATGCAAATTCTGTGTTATTCAAGACCTGACTCAAAGCCCCAAAAGAAATTGCGTTTTATATATTTTTATATCGCTCGAACTGAAAAGAGCTTAGGTTAAAAGTGGCTTATGTTTCAAAAGTCAAAGCCTGTTTTTGAATCTCGACTTTTTCATTTATAGCTAAGGGAAGTAATGTACGTTATTGCGTTCAGTTGCATAAGGGATTTCAATTAAAATTTGCTTTCGTATTCATCTTAAATATATGTTACAGCTAATGATTATTTATATTTTAAATAATAGTTCTAATTTTTCATATTAAGTAATTTAAAGTGCATTTAATAAAAAATAAGATCTCATTAATTTCCAGTAAATATTTTTGAATTTAATTCTTAATAAAATCTTAATTAAAAAAAACATCTGAAATCTGTAGAAAATATAAACGCGTAACTTCATACACGTTATTATATAGTTTGTATAATTTTTTTATTATAAATCTTAATGTTTAGACAGGAAAAAATAAATATAAGATTCTTAAAGTTTATTTTGAGAAAAGGAATAGACCATTCCGAAGTTGGTAATTAACCCCTTTGCCTACAATGACGTGTCTGACACGCGCATTGAATTACTGAATTTTTAGTTTCAAGTCTGCAACTAAGCACCAGAATTAAGTATTTAAATACGAAAAAATCAATATGAATAACTTTAATATCACAAATGCTCTATATATTATTTTAAAAAAATCAAATTAACAATAAATGGCCAAAATAGGATGTCATCTAATTAGAAAGTTAAATAAATTCGTATATCAAAGGGTTAAACAATTTTATGTGGATCCTGTGCTGCAGTTATGCATTATTCTACTCTTGTAGAAATAAATTAAGATATATTTAATACAGTTTTTTAAATTAGACATTTAGTATACATTTAGAAGGAAATTCGTAAAATTAAAAGTTAAATAGAACAAAGCGGGTTCAAAATGATTTTAATTATTATTTGGATTCGTAAGATTCAAAGACTAACAATTACCTCAGCAAGTTCTAAAAAAGCTACAAAAATGGAGATAAATATTGTCTTTAAGACCAAGCATAATTCTTAGATTATAATGACTTACCAGATATTTCAAATGGATTGTAGTCTTTCAATAGGAGTGCCCACAGATCAGGAAAATAGCGGCTGATGACACGCTTTTCTCTAAAACGACTTCTGAAGACATCCTTAATACAAAATTTAGTATGTGAAGGAGATCCATCTGGCATAAAAATTGTTTGTGAATGCACTGACATGAGTTTGTTCTATAGCAACGATGCATACCGTTGCCCGATGATTGATGTTGCTGGAAATATAGCACTTAAATTTTCCAAGAAATATAGCACTTAAATTTTCCGAGAATAATGGACGCAATAAACAAACACCACACCGTCAATAATGGTGACTTGCAAGGTAACCTGTACGATTCAACATGGAATTTGCGATTTCTCAATTCAGTAGTTTTGAGTATTCATTGAAACATCCAAATGAAAGTGCGCTTCGTCTGTCCGAAGGATATTCCAAGGTCATTGTGAATTAACATTTGCTGAAATGGAAGTTCATACAGATAATACATTAGGGCATTCCGTATAAACTTCTGGATAGTTGAACTGGCATATATATAATTCTTCTGCAACAGAACAGCCACTATTATTATCCTGTGCATTGAAGTCTTGTTCTCTTCCACCTAAAACACAATCTCTTCTATTGTTTTTGCGAAGATAGACATTCTTCCTCTTCCAGAACGAATATTTAAAGAGTCTCTTTATTCAAATTTGCCAACCACAAATTGAAGAATTTTAATTGTCAATGGGCCTTTGCGCATCCCTTCAAAGTCTGATGTTTCTGTACAGCAACTACTGTAGAAATATCATTTTGATAACATTAGTTAATTAACGAAGTTCGTTCTGGTAACCGTATGGACAATCTGATAAGCAATAGCGAGTATATTGAAAATAAAATCTCAGCTCAAGTTTTTAGGATTTATAGAGGTCGCTGTTTGACGTGAACAGAAATTAGAGTTTTCTTCTTTATTTATTTGAACCTCTTTTTTCGAACAAGTTTTTAATTGAATACAATTATCAAATCAACCTCGTTAAAAGATTGTACTTAGTAATCTTCCATGCGTTCAAAGATAAATTTCATAAGAGAACTCTGGTTCCTACAACAAAAGATATTTCGCTGCTTTAACTTTTTGTTTTCTGGTGCTAACTGTCAAAATGACTGCTTTTTTAAGCCTCACTTGAGAGTAGTGACCTTGGGTGTATTCGGTTACAGTTACTGTCTATGGTATAATTCAGGGTATTTTTAAGGGCTTTAAATAAAGTTTACAATTTTCTTTAAAGATATGAGTAATTTAATGAATCTGATTATTGGGTTAGAGAGAATCAGTGATAAAGCGGCGGTGAAATACACACAAAAAATTATAATAAATATCTAACTCAATAAGAAAAACAAACTTATTCTGGTTTGATTAAACTTATTATGGTTTTGATTAAACATATTCCTATTTCTTAATTATGTCCTATAAAAAATTTCATATTTTTTCTGAACAACAGTTTTGCCTGTAGACAGCTTTAAAATAAGAAATCAATTATGGACACCATAGGTAGTAGAATTTTTTTTTACCGTACATAAAATCTGCGTACATAACTGAATGGGAGATAAGCTGTACAAATTTAGATTCACTTCTATTAACCCTTCGTTCTCCGAAAAGTAATTAGATGTAAGATTATTCACCTAATACAAAGATTATTTTATTGCTATGAAAAATAAATATACATAATTCTTTTAAGTCGAATTTCTCTGAAAAATTAATTTACATCTCTTAACCATTATGTAAACGTTTTTAACAATTAAATTTGAAAAATGAATAAATAAAACGTCAAAATGATGCACCGTCTTGAATGGTGCCTAAGAGGCAGCATTCAAGTCGGTGCATCATTTTCAATGCATCATCATCACTGGTGCGAAGGGTTAAAATGTCAAATCTAGGTTTCATAGTAAGTCAGCACAGTAGAGTGCATCCTTATAGAAGAAAAAAGTTCAAATCGTTTGAAGATTATGCTTTTTGAACTGACAGATTAAAAATAATCTATTTCCTAAATTATACACGAAATGCATTCGAAACTATCATCGGTAAATGATAGTTTTGAAATAACCATTCATAATAACCATTAAGGGAGAATTTTATTTAATGTTTTTAATATCGAACATCTCCTCTTTTAGAGTTCTGTACACACGCGCATAAAATGAATGAAAGTTTTGATGAAATATATAATCATAGGAATAAAAATTAGTTTTATTTTCTGAAATACAAAAAAAAAGTGCTTTAAACATCGGATTTGAAAACTTGATACAATTCGAGGTTCCAGAATTGTATGTGCTTAAACGATGATACACAAAACGAGCCTATTTATTTTCTGTATTTATGAATGAAATTAAGAATTTACATCGAAAATAAAAAAGATCTTTGCATTACCCAGTTTCAACAATATCAAATTATATTTTTCAATTTTATTTATAAAAAATGGAAGGAAAACTTCTGATTCATATAACCTTATTTCGACATTTATTTTGCTTTAAGTGTAAATATTAAAAAAAAAATACTAAAATTGTTTTTTGAACATAAAATGCTTGTAAAATACATTCCAAATTCTTTATTTAATCCATATGTAAATTAATTAAAAAGAATTTGCATTTAATGTAGCTTTAAATGTTATTTCCAAATCTCTCATTAAATTAAATCGTTTCATTTTTTATTTATGCATGATTACTTCAAATAAAGATGCAAGCATAAAAATATTTAATTTACAATTTATCTATGTATAACTAAAATTATGGTGAAAAATAAAAATCAGGTTAATTTTTCTGTATACTTGATATTTAATACTCATTTTTTAAATAAAAAAATTAGTGAAACATGAGCAACTCGATTTATTTAATACTAATTGGATGCAACTTAATTTTATTAATTAAACTTAAAAAGTAAAGGACCATTTCTTAGAACCCATATTTGATATTTATTTTAATTCTTTCATTGTATATATTTACATATAAATAACAATTTTATTCATTTCTGAGAAAAATAGTTGCACATGAAATGCATTTTCAAATTTTTACGTCACCCAATTACCCGTAATTTAAAAAGGAATTTCAGATTTTTGATATTTAAAAGGCTATAAAAATCCTTTATTGAATTAAAATAAGTCATTTTACTTATTACATCATTTTATAGAATTACCTTGAACAAAGACACAAGAATAAAAATATTTCCCTTGCAATCTATTTACGTACAACGAAGATTACCCAGCAAAAAATAAATTCCAGAGACAAGTTTTCTGTATACGTGATTGCCACTAATTGAAATCACATTCATAGTACCGGAAATCATTAATTGACTGCCAAAAAATGAACCAACTCGCATAGAAAATCTGTTTTTGAGACTCCGACGATGAACAAAATAATGAACACACTTGTAGTAAATTGACGGCGAGTCTCTTTTTGTTTCTCTACTTAGATTTATCAAAGGAAACGAAGAGAAGAGAAAAAAAAGTTCAAACAGAAGATTATTTCTCATGGTTAGCCTAATTAGGTTTCGGAAACTACGTGGAAGTTTTAATGAGTCTTACAATTTCTAAACTTTCTTTGACACTGCGGCCGTAGCGACGATAATTTCATTTTGGAACACGAGCGCATGAAGAGCATGGAGAAAATGGCCACAAAAATTATAAGTAAAGTGTTCGTTTCCTAGGTAGATGCTCTATTAAATTCTTTGGAATGGAATTCCAAACAAAAGGCCCGAGTTAAAAATAAAAAATCCGAGTTGCAGTATTTTTTTGATATAAAAAATACGCCTTAACTACTTTGTTTTTGGATTTTTGTTGTATATGAAGCAAAAATGATAACGAACAATTTATAAATTTAAGAAATTAATATTTGTATTTTGACTTCTGAATGTTCATAAAAGTTTTTTTTAAATCCCTTATGTAATTATTTTTATGCTGATGGCCAAAAAATAAATTGCGGCCGCAGCGACGACAATTGCATTTTGGAACACGAACACATGAAGAGCGTAGAGAAAATGACCACAAAAATGATAAGTAAAGTGTTCGTTTCCTAGGTAGATGCTCTATTAAATTCTTTGGAATGGAATTCCAAACAAAAGGCCAGAGTTAAAAATAAAAATCTCGAGTGGCGGTATTTTTTGGATATAAAAGCTAGATCTTAACTACTTTGTTTTTGGATTTTTGTGGTATATGAAGCAAAAATGATAACGAACAATTTATAAATTTAAGAAATTCGTATTTTGTATTTTGGCTTTTGAATGTTCATAAAAGATTTTTTTAATCCCTGATGTAATTATTTTTATGCTGATGGCCACCAAAAAAATATTCTTAGCGTATTGCTTTAAATCATGAGATCAGACTATTTTACTTCCTTTCATATGTAGTATGAATTCGTATTGTAAAAAGATTTGAAATTAGAACGAAATTCTATATTTTGAATTTTATTGAGTCTGAAATATACATTTTTGTAATTATGTCCTTATGTTTATAAACATAATAACAAAGAATGTTTCACTCTAGAAAGAATATATTTGTTATGCAATTTTTTGCACAAATTTGCACATTTCTATTAGTTTTTGAATAAATTCCATACAGAAAGATTTATCTATCTGTTTGTACAATACACATAAGCACAAATACATACAATATACATAATACAGCTCAATATAATTTACAAAACCTAAAGGACTAAATAAAGGAAATTTGGGAAATAATTTTAAATTGTGATTTATAGATCCGTTTCAAATTTTGAAACAAATCCATGCACGAGTTGACGTCGTTGCACGTGAATATAAGGATCTGTACGTTAGTATACATGCAAAAGTGATATTGATAATGACTTGTCCGCTTTACAACGAAATGAGGGGCGCAGTAGCTTCTGAGTATATGAACCCCTGAGTACCCGAGGGCAGAATTCTGATAACTAGCTCATATGATAATGAAACACAAACACACTCGCTTGTACAACCCATTTTTACATGGGGGGAGGCACATTCACACACCTCACAGATCGTGCACAGAAGAACAACCATGCCCTAACTGAGACTCGAACTCGGGAGGCCCAGATCATGAGAAAGACACGCTACTCCTATGCCAGGATACCGACAAAAGGGTTATTTCAAGCACACAGCGCCTTAGATAAATGCAATTTGAAACGTGATCTTACACAGAAATTATATTACGATGTAAAATTTTCGTTTCATTTAATTTACAGAAAGACGTCCAAAACGCATACTAGCTGACATTTTATGTAGTTCAAAACGATGCTTTAAAAGGTTCTGAAAACAAAAATATGAGTATTACAAGGTTTCCTAAAGTATACAATTTTTATGAACGGAGGGAATAACATCTTTATTATGGAATATGTGATAAAATTACCCAGACCATTCCCACTGATTTTTCATCATTGTATTTCTCATTTTAGAAGTAAAGTTGTGTTCTTTTTGGTGGAATCTCGGATTCGAAAACAGGGCATTTCCGGTTAAAGACCCGAAAAAAACGAAGCATCTCATTTTGTGTGGTTCTGGTGACATTAAATCTATTTCTGAAATTCTATCATAATTTTGTCAGCCCTCTTGACCCTAGTTGGCGCTACTTAAAAAACAAGAGACGCTCCTTTCGGTTTAAATCTGCTGCTCTATCAGCGGGGGGCTTGTCTATAGGCAAGGGCCATAAGTAACAGCAACATCAACCCTCTTTATTTGACTACAATTAAAAATTATGAGATCTGACGTTGTTTCAAAACTAAATTTTATGCTGGCAAATCAACATGTGATTGTCTCTCTGACTTTACAATGGTTCTTCACAAATTCTGACTATTCAGTATTTTCAAAAATGTGACTGGAAAACAAGAAGAGGTAAATGATTCACTACAAAACAATGGTATTGGTTTTGTGAATATTCAAAAGATATTACCACTTAGAATTTGTAAAATCGATTAAATATTGAATACTTCAGTATGTTTTCAATACTTTGAACAATAGGCATTGAAGTCGGCGTCCTGGTATAGGGGTAGCGAGTCCTTCCCCCAGAGCTGGGTGTCACAGGTTCGAGTCCCATTTCGAGCATGGTTTTTCTACTGTCTTCTATCTGTAAGGTGTTTGAATGTTCCCTCACCTCCGTAAAATGAGCATAGAGGTAACGCGTCTTCCCGTGATCTGGGCGCCCCGGGTTCGAGTCACGGTTAGCGCATGGTTTTTCTTCTGTGTACTTACTATCTGGGAGTTGTGTGAATGTGTCCCCTTTGTAAAAAGGGCTGTGCAGGCGACTGTTATGAGCGAATAGTTAAACAGTACTGTTGGCGCTACTTTAATACAAGAGACGCTCCTTTCGGCTTAAAATTCGCTGATGCCTCTGCCAAACATGTCCATGGCAAGTGCCACTAATAACAACAACATAAACGTAGGCTTTTTATTAAAATGTATTTTATGAAAGAACTTCCTTTAATCAGCTTTTTAGTTATTGTAGCTGTGTGATATTTACCAGAATAATGCACTTTATCATTAGCCTAATATCATAGAATGCTTTAAAATTTCGATACAACGCATTTGCATTTTTCTTCATCACTGAAAATATTGAATAAAATCTTAAAAGTGTTGAACAATACTTTTGTATTATTAAACACTTAAAACAAAATAAGAAAATAAGAATAAAGAGATAAAGAATAAAAGGAATGACAATGTATACTCTAAGCATTATTTAACAAATAAATATAAATTTGGAAAGCTATATATTTGAAATAAAACTTTGCATTTATACATATTGCTGAAACTCTATTCAACTTTTCAGAGTCATTTTCTATTATGCCTAACGTTCAGATATAATATTTTTAGAATATATTATATTAGATATGATCTTCAAATATAATATATGTAATAATACAAGTTTCAAATTTCTTAATTTTTAGCTTTAATTTCTCTCGCATTATTATGATTAAAGGGAAATAATCTTATTACATTAATAAATTATTGTTTTATAACATCTTGATTTATAATTCATATTTTGAATATCAAATATTAATTTTAATCTCTTCCTTTTATTATAATTTCATAGAAACAAATGTAGCAATTATTATACTGCGTTATACTTGAATTGTTAATGCATAATTTAAATCTAAAATTTTAATTTCTCTTTTATTACAGCAAGTGGACAACACACTTTAGAAACAGTAATATTTAAAAAATATACATAATGCACATTACATAGTTATTTATGCCTTAACAAACCAAAATATTCATATTTATACATTCCTTTTGGAAGATATTAGTTATTCAGAATGAAGTTTTATTATTTCCATGAGAATAAGTTTTTTGAAAAAGTCTATGTCTCAAAACAGGAAAAATGCTATTCTTTTTTTAAAATATGCATAGTTCCTTTACTATTATATTCCAGTTCTTAGAAATTTTGAGAAATTTTAGCTTATATTTGTAATGCAAGTTTAAAGTCTCAAACAACAACAATAAAAGTATTTGCAATCTTGCGTCTTTTCAGTTTGATTGCAACTGAAAAATGATTTTGGAAATAGAAATGGGAAATTTAATACTAAAATAAACGTAATATAATATCCAATGTACGAATTTCTTCCCTAAAGACTAGAATAACATCCTGAATAATATATTCATGAGAATTAATTTACATTTATTGGATTAAAATTTTAAATAATTTTTATAACTATTTAAATAGGATATGTTACACAAAGACACCCTTAGTATGCAAAGCAATATGCATACAAGAATAAATACCATTGTATAAATTTAAAAACCAAACAGTAAATAATTTTCTTTATCTTTGGAGTTTTACAAGAATTTGATTTAATCTTTCAAATATTTACTTCTAATTATTAATCAAAACAGAGCGGATAATCAATAATATTCCAAATAATGGAATAAAAATCAAATACAACTAACTATGAAAACAAAAAATAATAAATATCTTTTGATTATAACAAAACAAAAAAGAAAAGAAAACGAAAAGAAAAACGAAAAAACAGCAAAGATTATTAACCGCATTTAACTTAAATTTATTATAATGACGTTCCTAGTATATATTTACAATTATGTAAAGTAAGATATTCAACAGAGTAGTTAATTACATGCTATAAATCTTTCTTGTACACACAAAAATAATTATTACTCGACTTTTTAAACGGATGTTTAGATTAAATATTCATAACAAACTAAAATAAAGTATGCAATAAACTATCAAAATGAGGTACAAATCAAAACTTATGTCAAAATATTACACAAATTTGGCAGTTCAACAAAAACTTTTCCTTATCAAATAAATATCCTTAATGAATATTTATACAGACAAACTTTACCATACAGTAGTTAATTTTGTAGAAAATAAGGCATGTAGTTAATAAGGGAGAACAATAAGCTGAAAGGAGCAATCCATGAGAATATAGGCTCATTATGTCTAGATTTACCAACAGAAAAAAAAAAGAAATTGAAATATTCCAGCTCGACTTTTCATTATAATTCAAAGTTATGAGATGTTCTAGGATTGAGTTTCGTCATACAGAGAAGATAATTCAATATACTTTTTGGAATGATCTATTCTTATTTTGATACAGTCAATAAAATATAAATCCATAATTTATCTTAAAGATTAGATATAACTTTCATTTATCTAGCTCGTCTTGTTTTTCGAATTGTTATATTCTCACATTCATGGAGAACTAAATAGATCATATATCTTTTGACAAATTGGTTTACATTTGATATAAAACTGCAATTTTGAGACAAAAACCACACATTGAATTTTATTCATCCAGATCTTTAGGTTTTATGGTATGGTTTTCGTATATATACAGACAAAAAATAGACAATTAAGATGTTTACAAAATATACACATAAAGTGTACAGATAGAAATTTTAGGTCACTTAACAATTTCCATTAGTTAAGGTTGTATCGCTGTTAAATTATCTCCATTATATGCACAAAAACGGATAGAAAAATATTCAGAGATAATATCAAGGATCCGTATATCTTAAAGTACACAGATTTGATTGACGGATTTCACCACGACGAGGAACTACGATTGGCGATAATCAGCCGCAGTATAATCTCTTCCATAGGAAGGACATAAATCAACCTCACCTTTTTCATATACACAACAAAAAGGTGATAACTATTTTATAAGGATGAGGAAACAAAAGTTTCTTATCCTTAAATTTGGAATGTCCCCCACCCTTTTCGTAGAGGGTAAGAAAGTAAAAAAAATGACACTGAATAACTAACAATGTATTCCAAGTCGTGTGAGGACACAGAAAAATAAATATTCCCGGTGATTAAATTCGAAACTGTGATAATATCAAAGATCCATACATCCGAAGGTATACCTATTTGATTGAACGATTTGGAAGTCACAACAGGAATGTGGAAGGAATTAAGATTCAGTCTTCATGGCCATGATCGGCCTCAGTATAACCCCTTCCATAATAAGAGCGCAAATCAACCCCAGATTGTTGATATACGGAATAGAGAGGCGAGAGCTATTCTATTAGGATAAGCGAACAAAAGTTTCTTATCCTTATATTTGAAATGCACCCTACCCCACTTGTAAAAAACAAGAAAATAATAAAGTATATCACTGATTAACCAGTGATGTGTTCCAAATTTTGCGAGGATACACGGAAAGAAATATTTACTGTGATTAAATTCAAGATAGAAATAATGGCAAAGATCCGTATATTCAAAGATATGTGGTTTAGATTGAATGATATAGAGGAGGAGATAGCGATTACGGAGGAATTAGGATTCAGTCTTAATATCCATGATCGATCGCAGAGTAATCTTTTCTATAAGAAGAGCGTAAATCAACTCCATATTTTGATACACGCAACAGAGAAGAAAGAAATATTCTATAAGTATAAGTAACCAAAAGTTTTTTATCCTTGTATTTGGAATGCTCTCTCACCCATACAGAGCAAGAAAGTAATGAAGCACGCATCTAAATGACTAACAATGTGTTCCAAATCGTATGGGGACACACGAAAATAAATATTCCTTGTGATTAAATTTTAAACCAACAGCGGCAACTTAAAAAAAGCTTCTGTGAAAAGTCTCACGCGAGCTGTAATACGTACCCCGGAAATCCCACGAAAAGTGAATAAACCACCTTACACCAGTTTCGCGGCTAGAGTTTCCTGTAAGAAAATGCCAGAAGAAAAGAAACGAGAGAGAAGGGGAAAAAAACAACAAGAACGTTCTCCTAGGCGGCAGACCCTTTACCCTGATAAAACATTCTCTGTCTCAGGCATCGGGCGCAATGCCCAAATGCAAACACCGCACGATTCACGAAAAGAAGAGGGTCAAAAAAAGAATTGGAAGGGCACAAAGTGAAATGTTATTTGCGTTTCGATTCCGGAATTCGGAAGAAAAGGGAAAAGAAGCTCCCCTTTTCTGGAGTTCGCTGCAGGACGTTTAATATCTAGAGGATGGTTTTCAAACATCTCATTAGTCGAAGACATCTAACGCGCCCCAATAGCGCTGCTACCTTTCCTTCCAATGTTGGTTTATTTTTAGATTTTTAAGCATGTCCTCGTAGAAAGAGAATCCGTGTTCTGAAGAATAAGATCTAAAAGCTGCGAGGAAGAGTCTTAAAGAAGAAAGATGTTGCTTGTTTTCTTTGGCGTGAATAAATCGAAGTGGTATGGATTAGTTGGGAATATTTACGAGCATTTGAGAATTAATTTAAATGGAGAATTCTAACTCGTTTTATTTCATGTATACCTAGTAACCATTCATATCTGAACTGAAGATATTGAATTAGGTGTTCCATTTTATTTTAGAAATAAGATACATACATTCATTGATATTTATCTAAGTTGAAATTTTGAGGTAGTTTTCA
Organism: Argiope argentata; assembly: GCA_026289955.1. Lineage (NCBI taxonomy): Eukaryota > Metazoa > Arthropoda > Arachnida > Araneae > Araneidae > Argiope > Argiope argentata. The sequence continues at coordinate 896,294 of JAOUZG010020776.1, read as the reverse complement.
AGAGACAAATTATTTGTATGAATTGAATGATTCAAAAAGAATAAATATTCTGAAGTCTTTACAGATTGTTACCGGATATATTTTTATTACGTATCTATAGTTGATACGTCGATAACACCAATGTTTAAAGACTGCTTTCCTCACATATATCGTCTACATAATAAGATGAAACTGCAATAAATGAAATGTTACGATGAAGATTCTTAAAGAAGAAAGATGCTGCTTGTTTTCTTTGGCGTCAATAAATAGAAGTGGTATGGATTAGTTGGGAATATTTACGAATTACCTCATTTGAGAATTAATTTAAATGGAGAATTCTAACTCGTTTTTCGGACTCCTTTTATTTTATGTATATTTAGTAACCATTCATGTCTGAACTGAAGATATTGAAATAGGTGTTCCATTTTATTTTAGAAATAAGATACATATATTCATGGATATTTATCTCAGTTGAATTTTTAAGGTAGTTTTAAAAATACAAATTATTTGTATGTATTGAATAGTTCAAAAAGAATAAATATTCTGAAGTGTTTACTTATTGTTAGCGGATATATTTTTAGTACGTGTGTATTGTTGATACGGCGATAACATCATTGTTTAAATACTGCTTTCCTCACATATATCGCCAACTTAATAAGATAAAACTGTAATAAATGAAACTTTACGCTCACCAGAAAAATAATTTGTTTGATCTGAGTTTGCTAGGCTTAAACAATGTTTGTTTCTAAAATTATTTTATTTTCAGACCACTTTATTTTCATAACGAAAAGCTGTATATAAAGCATTCACATTGTTTAGATGTCCATTATTTAGATTAAAATAAAAATATTCACATTGTTTATTTGTCCACTCTTTAGATTCTAATTCATCTTTATCCATTATTATTGATAAGTCTATTCTATTCTTATTATTTAAATTTCTGGTCAATTTTTTTTGAAAAAATGTATATTTACTGTCAACACCTTATTTATTTCTATAATTTATTTCTACTTTTTTTCTTGATTTTGAAACACAAGTTACCTCTTGAACTAGTATTATTAATTTTTGCAGTACGGATTATCTTGTAACCTGATAATAGCTATCTGAGCCTTAAATTTAAATCCTATTTGATTTATTTTATCTATATACACTTTTAATTTTTAAATTTTATGAAAAAAATGAATAATTTTTTGCTGTCATGTTTGAAATAAATTCATGATTGTTACACAACTTTTATATAGATTAATATTGGTTTATCTCCTGAAATATTGTTCTAGATGTTTGAATTCTAATTATCTATATACAGCAGATATTATCTGACTATAGAATGCGTTTTAATAAGATAATATTTTAGAAAGCAACAAGGAAATTTAGGACACTATTACTTTCTGTTTAATTAATGTTTTACTGTAAGCATCATAGATTGATAAATAATTTATGCGCTATATTATAAATTATTGCTTAAATGATAGTAATTTTTAATGAAGTATATTATAAGGGTCGTTTTATACACTGTTATGCTACAGGCATTATTAAGGTTTACAAACTTATTCAATGCATTCGAATAAATTCTATCCTTCTTACTTAAATAAATATGATTTTTTATAAGATATACTATCAACTATTAGAAAGTGTAGCTTATAAATGCATAAATTAACAGAATATGGCATATATTTATATATTTATATATTAACTACTATGAGAAAACTGTATAGGGAGTTTTGGTATTCACAAGAGGTATCAATTTATTCGATTAGATTTATTACATATCTTTCAAAGTAATCGCTTTCCACCGAAAATGTATACTGTAACATTTTTTTCGATCTTGAAAACATGCTCTAACTCGTTTTCCAGACAGCCCTGCGGGGTTCACTGTATTTTTTTTTTTTTTTTTTTTTTGCTTCAATGGATTCAAAAAGATGACCATGGAAAAGAAGTTTTAGATGTGGAAATGAAAAAAGGCAGTACCATATATAGTGATAATGGACCTTGCGAAGACATATTTGTTGAATTTTTATCAGAAATTTACGAATAAAAAAGACACTGTGAGAAGGCGTATTATTAAGTTATCTCGGCACAATTCTGTTCGCTTTTACTTTAGATAGACAGTATAGCAATTATTTTGTTATTTTTTTAAATGTAAAAGGTTGATTACTAAACATTAGGTATATGATCTTATTGATAAATATGGTTTTGAATGGATGAAGTGAATGATTTATTAGAACGCTATTAATCTGTGAGTTACGGTTGTTTTTTTTATTTGCCTTAAACACTTTACATCATTAATATAGTCTTGTGGTGGGATGTATATTATTAGGATCTTTGCAGGAAGCAACAGGACGAATGTTTTAAGGAACATATTTTTTAATAATTATTATTTAATATTTATTATTATTAATATTAATAATTATTATTTAATAATAATTATCGTTATTTTTCACACACTAAACAAAACGAGACAGGGCAAGACAAGACATCTACGCGTGCAGCTTAACAAAACAGCATCCCTCATTCTACTCACAACCGCAATGAACTATGGGATGCGTAGTAAATCCCGCATAGCCATCTAGTATTCAAAAGAGAAGACAAATGTAACTGTTACAGTCTTGTTTATGATAAGATACCTATTCAGGCGTTTTGAAAAAATGTAAACATTTTTGTTATATAGATTACAATGAGGAATAAAAATTTACTTTATACTCTTTTCTCAATTACATTGTTCATAATATAAAATCGACAAATTTAAAATTCTTAATACGCTAAAACCAAATTTATTTTAGGGTTATAATATGATATTAAAGGCCGAGTGATGCCAGAGGTTTACATTAGTAATCAAAATATTTCATAAACATTTGCAAATAGTAACTTGTGTATTGTAAATTATTAATAAAACATTTCAGATACTTTTCGATCAAAATAATAATTCGGTTTTCTGTGAAATCCTGTTAAAAATTACCCGTTCATTAATTTCTTTGATTTAATTATACATTAATACTTCAGCATATTAACATTCATTCTGCTTTTTATTAGTATTTTTGAAAACTTCATTTCATGATATACTTAACTAGATTCAAAAGCTGAATAGTAAGCTACGATCATCTATGGAATAGCTGAATTAGTTAAGAGTAAAACCCAAAATTGATTATTTCGTCGAGCTACCAGGGATGCACATGAATCTGAATGCCATATATTTTCTTCTTCTTCTTGCGTTAAGCCGACCTCCCTACCACCTCTGAACGTAGCCGTATCGACAGGACCTCACCTGTGACAACATTATCGGGAACTAAAGTTAATTTATAATGGTAATCACCGGACATGGTAAAAGCCTACCCGGGGAAGCCCGTCTCGTCATTGGTAATAGGTAACTGGCCTTCACCATTTCTGCACCCATCAGCATAAGTCAAACATTATACCGGAATTTTATTATCCCCATTTCTGAGGTGCATCTCTGTAGAATGAATATAAATATGAATACTCACTTCTAAATTTCCTCAAAATGAGGAGCCAGTGAGAAAACATGTCACTATCAACCCTAGATTCTATGACCTTCAAAGCTCCCAAGAGTCTTGGGTGGAAAAGCGTCACGAATCTCATATTCTTTGCTTCTAAGACATTTCCACGAAACCATCAAATCTAGACTTATGCTCATAAATTAAGGATAATTCAGAGTCACGTGGAAACAGAACTCTGAAATACATATATCAACCGTAAAATGGCAACACGCATCTTCAAAAAATCCTATGGAAACTGAAGGAAGCCTCGAGATGACCCCGAGAGTATGTCACTATAACGAGAGTGTAAGAGATTGATGTATAAGTAATGCCGGGAGAGATATAAAAATGATCACAAAGCTTTATAAGACTTTCAGTGTAATAAGAGCATATTTATGAAATTTAGGGCGCATTTGGAGGATTTTTTACATGGTAGAATTAACAGCCGCCTGGAATGTAGGAGGATCCATCTAGAAGTATCCGAGAAACTTGGAATCCCCCAAAGTGTCATATCTAGGTTTTGGCAATGATTCTAAAATGATGTTAATGGGAATAGACGCTACAGCACAGGTCCCAACCAAATTACAATTCTGAATGAGGGTCGGTATTTGGCAGTTATTGCCAAAAGAAAGAGACTCGAGCACAGCATCAGACCTGTATCTTCATCTTTCTTCAGTCAATGGTACCACAGTTTCATAGCAGACCACGTGCAGACACTAATGGCAGATTGGTTTATATGCTTGTAGGCCTGACAGATGTTTTCCACTTTCTGAAGCTGATTGTTGCCTGCTTTAACCAAGAGTCGAAAGCTTGCATTGTGGACATCACAACAGTGTAATTGTGTAATGTTTTCGGACGTGTCCAGGTTTAACTTGCTGTCTGATTCTCGCTGTCATTTCATATGGAGAGCACAAGGTACCCGTTTACATCAAGAGAATATCATTAAACGACTCTGTTACGGTGGTGCAGAATTTCTCGCTTGGGGAGGAATTATTCTTGGTTTCAGAACTAACCTGCAGATTCAAATTGGAATAATCACAGACCAAATCTATTGGGACGTCATTTTGGAGTAACATGTACGTTTGTTTTAGGGCGCCATGGGTGAAGAATTTGTGTTTATGGATGACAAAGCTCGTCTTCACCATGGAAACATTGTAAACGAAGGCCTTCGATTGGAAGATGTGACCCGTAGGAACTCTCCAGCATTCTCAACTGACTTGAATTCAATAGAGCCTGAGTGGGGCATACTTGGCCAACGAGTTGCATCCGTCAAACACCTCCTACATGTCTACCGGAACTTCGGAGAACGTTGCTGGATGAGTGGTGTAATATTTTCAAAGATCAGATTGATAATTTGATACTCAGCATGCTTACGCGTTGTACGGAATGTATTACATCGTCTGGGGGACATACTATGTGTTATCTTACCAACAAATTAATATTGGTTTTCGTAAATATTTTTTTAATTTTATTTGCTCCAGGGGGCAAAAAACATCTCTACGGACAACTCCACTCGCATATGACCTCGAAATAATTAAAAATTATGACAAACAACTCGGCGTTTTTTTTCTTATGGCACTTACAATGGACACGTTTACTGAGGTAGTCAGCGATTTAGGCCTTATTTGCATCCCTTGCTTTGTAGTATTGCCACCTAGAGTCAAGAGTATGATTTTTGCTACTGACTTATCGTACTCGCTGACACTGTCCCTTTTTACATGGGGGGCACATTGACATACTTTACAAATAGAGCACAGAAGAACAACCATGACTGACCCAGGACTAACCCTGGAAGCCACACTTTGGCATTATTTCATAATGGTTAACTTTTAATAAATTTTGTATTAGGAAATTTAAATAAAACTTTATGTAAAACATCAAAACAGAATTCCACTTCTAAAATTGCGAGTTCATAGAAAAGGTAGAATTTCAAAAGTTATGAAATCTTGACTCGACTAGATTTCAAAAGGACATCCTGTTGAGAAAAGCCATGAGTAACCAGTTTCTAGGACATCAGGTAATCCAAAATTTGGCTTCAAATGTTAAACATTTTCTTTCTAGAAAATTCAATGAAAGAACTTGAAAAAATATGTTCATAAAAGAAGTATACAAACGAGAAATACGAAAAAGGGAATTTAGATCCACTGTCATACTCGAAACCATACAATAAAGACGAATAATAAGAATGAACCAAGCTGTAGAAAACATTGAGTGATATCTAGTCTTATTATCATATTCAGTAATAGCTATTTGCATGCCTTTAGGGAGTGCTTTGTTTTAAGGCTTATACCTTTTATGACCTCCTCAATATTTCACAAAAATTTGTAAACTAGTAAGAGGCACTTGCCAGTGATATACCTTGTTTTTCGTAAAATTTTAGATGAAAATTACTGTACAAAAACATTTCAAATACATAATTCAAATCAATTTCGTAATTACATTCAATGTGGTGACCGTTTTGAATTGGATAGACTAAGTCCTGATTTAATTTCGATAAGAAACATATAAAATATCCAAATGGCTTTCTGGCACTGAGGTAGTGCATCTTCTTCGTGCTCTGGGAGTTCCGGGCTCAAGCCCCTGTTTGGGCATGGTTGCTCTTCTGTGGGCTATCTGTAAGATATGTGACTGTGCCCAACCCCCTGTAAAAAGGGTCTGTGCAAGCAAATGTGGTGGGTGTGTAACTAAGTCGTGCTGTTGGCCCTAGTTGGTACTATTTCTAAAACAAGAGAAGCTCTTTTCGGCTTAAATCTGCTGCTGTATCAGCAGGATGCTTATCCATGGCAAGTGTCATAAGTAACAACAACATAAAATAACTTGACTCGCTCAAATGAAAAACATTATTCTTCAATTGAAGAAATAAAAGTGGGAATTCAGAAGGCTTATTTTGGATTACAAAAAGAAATATAAATCAAGTGTCATTGGAAAGTCGAGTGATTCAAATCATTTAATCTAAAAATAGAAAAATCAAGAACTAACTTCCAATTTGAACAAGCCAATAAAAAATAAATGTTTCTTGTACTTAAACTTTCAATCAGGCAATTTCTTTACCTTTACAAAATTCGATAATTAAAATTCATATTTGAATTATTGTATCATTTTTAATTTATAACTTTTAACACATATGAGCACTGAATTAGAATTTGAGGAATATTTTCTGATTTATTTTTAAATCATTATTGTGTTTGCGCATTATTGTGTTTTTGCAATGCATCACAATGTCTATATAATATATAATGAGTTTAAATATACATTGGAGATGTTCTTAAAAGATTTTTTTATCATTAGTCCATTATAAAAATAATTAAACAAAATAGATATATATTTTACTTAGCAAGAATGTATATCTCTATTTTAGTATCCAACAAGTAAACAATTTACGAAACAGTTTTTTTTACAAAATGTCACAATAATTTCATTAAAATTGTTACTTTTGTGTAAAAATGTCGAATTAACAAGGGAATTCCTTTTTTATAAAATATCTTCTACCACAGCTAGATTAAAATCTTGAAAAAATTCTGTATCTTAAGACTGTCATCTAATAAACAGACCGAAAAAATCAAACTATTAGAGTAGGTACTTTATACATCGTTTTACTGCATTTTCTAACTGAAGTTAAATAAAAGCCAGATGTCATTCCCTCCCCCAAGAAAATTTTAACGATAAAGCTGTTAAATAACGAGAATATCAAAGCAGTTTGAAACGAAAACAAATAATAATAAATAAATTGCCTTCCTTTTATTTTTTATTAACAAGCATTTACTTTAATAAAATTATGAAAAGTGCTTTCGTTGTTATTCAACATTGTATTTTGCTTCTTTTTTTCTCACCATTAGTTTTTAAAACAGAAATGTGTTTTTTTATTTCTACAAAATGTCAACATGAAATGGTTTCCAGAAAAATCCAATCTGCCTTTGTAGTCATTGTAGGCCTTAAACATGGAGAAATGCCTTAGTCTGAAGTGCTAACTCAATTAAGAAAACTCAGGTACCGTGACTTTCAATGTAAAATTGAGTTACATCGAGAGGTCTGCGAATTCATGCTACATTTAGTGCTAGTGCATAAAATTTTGTCATGGCTGTTAAATTCTCTGTTGAACTCTGAATGCTTGCAGGCAGAAAATTCAAATTGTTCCTCCCGTGCTTCGAATAAAGGACTTTTGTACATTTAATTTGCCGGCTGAAGAGGAAGGTATTTTTCAAAATCGGACATAAATTTACGAATTTTCTACCGAATAAGAAAGTAATTTATCTCGTTGGTTCGACAAAAGTGTTTTTTAATTGAGTACTATTTACTTAAAACGCAGAAGATTTTGTAAATATGGGTTTTAGTTATATATGAATAAATAGAGTTTTCAGTTTGATCACGCTTCAATAGCTAATTTCTAAATCATTTGAGAGAATCACAATGTGCCAGTCAGAAAAATACTCTAAATGATTTAAATAATTATGTAATATATGAATAAGCGTAAAAATTGTGAAGTTTGAATCAAGTCATATTTAATTAAGTAATCTTGATATTTGAACACTTAAAAAAGCTCCACTTTATTGAAACCAAAATCCACCCATTATGAAGTATAGAATGTTTCCGTTTTAGATGATTTTAGATAAAATCATTCTTGCCTTGTGAGAGGTTTGCCAGTCAATGTTCGAAATTTCGTTTATGTGACCATTGTTTGTTCTAAGATAATGGAGTTCTGAACTGCATGTTTACTGAATAGTAGAACTATTTTTTAAAAAAATATATATCAGAAATATTTTACTTAATATTATTATCCCTCATGCATGTAACAATATCAAATAAGGCATGATAAGCTGTCTTTGAAGTAAGCAGGTTCTCGCTTATCCAGCGGTATATTAATGGTATGATGCTGGTATTCCTCCATATTAATTCTGGATCATAATCTCTTCATGGGTATTTGACGTATGGACTGCTTTGCAATGAAGTCCATTGCTCAAATATAATATTGTAGTGGTCTCGTCCACATAATATCCCTGACCCTCAGATATGGCAAAAGTAAATCACTTTGTAGTTAGTTAGTATGACAAATGGGAGTAGAGTCTGTATAAAAATCTGCAGTTTTTTTTAATACATTTATTGACTCAAATAAAATTGTTTACGTCATTTTTCTCATCTGGAAGTATAAGCCTTTCTCCAAAACTCCCAACTCCAAGCTGAAATATTGTTATTCGACTCAAGAAATTAATTGATTTAACTTTTAAATACTTACCTGAGCTACCTGAACTACTTCCACAAACCTTATGATAGTAAAAGTGAGGCGCCATTCGACACTCGACGAATTTAACCATTGACAGGTTTCTATACATGGAAATTTTTCGACGAAATCCAGACTTCTGCTCGAGCCCATTCAGTATCAAAGCCTTCAAGGTTCCGGTTAATGCTAACAAATTAAATCTCAAAAATATTGTCAATAACTGCTTACGACAAAATATTCAACAGCAGTAAGCCCAGCCCACCGTGTTTCTGAAATACGCAATTATTGATTCTACATAAGAGATTAAAAATCTCATACAGTTGTGTTCCGGAGGACAATACAGAATAATAATATATTTAGACATCATTTTTTGAATGAATCATAATTGAATTGAATGAATCATATGAATCATAATTTGAGTGCATATATTTATTTCTTGGCAGAAAATACGTAAATGTATGTTTAGATAATATTTATAATAATGCAAAATGAAAAATATTAAAGAGAGCAATGTAGAAGAATAAGGACATTAAAAAAGCTTTTAACACTTCTTTTAGTTTTTTTATGTAAACAAACTATAAAATATAAAATTATTTTTACTAAACTATATAGAGCTTCAAAAGAATAAGGCACATTAAAATCAATGCCACAAGACAAAAACACAGGAAATTAAAATCAATACCACAAAACAAAAATACGAGGCATTAGAATCAATGCCAGGAGAAAAATAACCCACACGGAATAATAACACGAGAAAGAAAATATCAAGACACTTTTTTTAAAAAATTAAAGACTTTTTATAATATTATTCAAATTTGTGTTACCTAGAATAAATTTGTATTACCTAGATCCTAATTTGGTTGAATATATTTATTTCCTGGCAGAAAATATGTAAATGTAAGTTTAGATAATATTTATAATAATGCAACATGAAATATATTAAAGAGTGCAATGTAAGATAATAAGGATATTAAAAAGGCCTTTTAACACACCTTTTTGTTTTTTTATGTAAACAAACTATAAAATAAATATATTTTTATTAAAATCTATAGAGCTTCAAACAAACACGACACATTAAAATCAATGCCACAAAACAAAAACACAGGAAATTAAAATCAATGCCCCAAAACAAAAATACGGGGCATTAGAATCAATGCCAGGAGAAAAATAACCCACAAGGACTATCACGAGAAAGAAAATGTCAAAACACTTTTTTTTAAAAAAAAATTAAAGATATGTTACAATATTATTCAAATTTGTATTACCTAGAGTATTTTTATCAACATTTCATGAATTGATGTCATTTTTAGCGTCATATGTTTGTTAAAAATATCTTCCGTTTGTCAACAGATAAATAAAACGTGTTTTCAAAATCTACAAATTCTATACATCAATCTATAAATTCAAAAATTGATGCAGCTTGTTATGATTCCTGCGTCAGCTGCACAAAGGTCCTTTTCAAAGCAATTTCTTTCAATAAAAAGAAATCACACGCTTTAGAGAAGGCTTAATTTAGACGAAAATAACATTAGAGCAGTCATAACAATTTTCGAAATGTGTTCTCTGGCATTGAAGTCGTTTTATTCCGGAAAAATTTTTCCCGCCGAACCCTCAAGCGCATTTCCTTTAAAAATCTAATTTAATTCTTTAAGATTTTCATCTTCTAGGAACTCATGAATAGAGAAGTTATTTTTCAACCGTGGTGAATTCTAGTGTTTGCTTTCGACAAAACCTGAAAGTAATATTTTATTCAAATCCGTTTCAGCGCTGAATTTTTTAATGCAGGATAATACTCTTGTATATTTTACTCCGAAAGTTTTGTTTACACCGAAAATGAAATTTAGATCTGTATTCCTTTTATTGCTGAAGTCAATTTCTCATGCATGATAGGATGATATTTCCGTCTTCTCCCAAAATGTTTTTTGAATAACTCACAGATAAATTCACTCTTATTGTTGGATGAAGACTTATTTTCTTTTCAGAAGGGGTCATTTCATAGATAAGTATATACCTCATAAAAACTCATTTGTGGATACAAATTCATGATTAAATGGTAGATGAGATATTGTGTTATTATATTGCTACATGAATACAAATCCGAATCCGAATGCGGTAATTCGAATATTGTGTTGCTTAGCAAACTTTTGCTTTAATTTATCCTAAGCGAAAGTTTTAAAACGGAACAACTTTAATAATTAAATACTATCACCCAACATAGCCATTTGTTGTTTTGAAAACTCATTTGAGTATACGAGAACATGTTTTACCAGCAAATATAGTATTGCGTCTCTAAATTATGTTGTGTTGCAGTGTTGTTTCCCAGTCCTGTTAGTTCCTTTGTAAAAAAGATAGTTTTACAGGCAGTTCTTATGCTGTATGGGCGCCGAGTCCTTGACTCCCGGTTTTGGAGTCAAACTTGACTACTATTTCGAGATTTGGGGACTTTTGAGAGTTCATGAAACTGCTCGGTGATATATCGATTAGGAACAAAGTTATAAAATATTTCTAGAATACTTGTGTTTAATCATAATTACTATAAAAGCCGCGAGTCAGAAACAGAAATAATGAGTCATCATTTAAATTCAGGTCTAATGAGTGGTCATTGGCAAGTAGCAGATGACGAAAGGCATGAATAGTTATGCGAAATCTCTGTCCAACAAGCTCTCTCTAAGCACTTAGGTGATATTATGGCTATTTATCAAAGAATATCTGGTTGTGTCTTGCTATTTACAACTACTGTTGTAGTCTTTGGCTGAATTTGGTTGTTTGTGCATTCATGTTTTGAGTAGAATAAAGCATTGCTATCTATTTTGGAATTCACTGGACTCATCTACAACTCAAGCAAAAGAAATATTAAAAGTAATACCTTTATGTAATTCGAAAAAATACTTTTTCCAAAAATATCTGAGCGCATATTTTCTTTAGGCTCTTAAATGTCACGTGATTTAATCGCTCAAATTTAGAAGACTACAGTTGCTGAAATTACTAACTGAGAAACTTGTTGAAAGTCAAAAATAGAAATAAATCATAAAGATTAAAAGAAGATTTTATATTTGAGTTCAAGAAGTTAGAAAAATCATTACATTTAGAAAACCCTAATAATTTGAATTTATCCTGCACATGCACGCACACATACACACACATACTAAAATATCAAGACAGTGCCTAATCTCCAACATTTAACTCAACCAACTGCGTTTAAAGCAGAATATTCTTGGATTCTGCGCATTCTATTAGCTTCTAAAGTTTAAAATTAGGGCTCTGTATAGTTTATGTTCCTTAATATAAAGAAGGCAGAGTCACCTCTGAGTTTCAAGGATGGAAGTTTATGGGCTAGAAACACGATTTCAAGAAAAATATATTATGAGGATAAAATAAATGTTGACATTGAACATCCTCACATTGATGCCATGAGTCCTGATTCATGTCTGATTGTTTGGTAAGGTTTTGTATAACTATAAGGATTGTTGATAAACTATAAGGACTGTAAAACTATAAGGAAGGATTGTTGATAAACTATAAGGATTATAAAACTAAAGGAAGGATTGTTGATAAACTATAAGGATTGTAAAACTATAAGGATTATTGATAACTAAGGATTATTTGGTAAAATTATAAAGTTTTAATACCCAGTTTTTATAAAGTTTTAATAAGGTTAATACCCAGTCGCTAATATTCCCTTAGAAATTAGACTTTAATGCAACAGATATAATCAAATAACATTATCTTAACATCTTTCCAGTAAATTTTTTAATCAATTCATTTAAACTTAGAATATATATGTCTTAAGAGTTTAAGACTGAAAATGGTCCCAAATTAAATCTTTTAACATTCTGTCGAATGCCAAAAATAGTTCCATACATATATAAATTTAACCGCTACAGCAAGCCTTGATAATCCAAAATAGCATTTCATTTTAGAAAGACCAAGCGATACGAGTTCCCGAGGGAATCCTTATCTAAAATTCATATGCAACTTGATTGCATAATAGTATCTTCCTTAAGGTATTATTGTGTCTTCCTACCTCTCTATTTATTCGCCATAATTCAACCAACGATCCATATCCATTTCTTATTGTTATTAGGCATCCTGAATCCAGTGTATCGTATTTGTCAGGATTCGGGCAAAACGCGTGTATTCGGATCAAGTGTCGCTTCGAAGCATGTTTATTGCGAAAATCGTAATGAGAAGTGAATGGGAGTTTCCTCAACTTCGGTATTAATCTTCTGCTGCATTCTAGGGAACAGTTCAGGAGGTCTAATAAAGAGAATTCATTTGGAAATTCGGGCGATCATTTCTCAGGCGAGTTCCTCTTCAACTGCAGCCCATTCAGATGCCCATTCCTCCTGTCAAAGGCAGACATCTAATGGGAGGGAGATCTAGTGAATAGTAATTATTTTCATGCATTTCGTAGAATTCAATTGCCTTTCCTTGAGCGGATGCACATTTGCAGTCGAAAGAGCTCATTTAAGTACTTTTCTTTCAGTAATGAATACTCTCCAAAACTCGGACATTACCCCGGAGCTGTCAAAATATTGCAATAAAAATGGCGCAGGCATAAACAGAATAATTCTGTAATCTTGCAGAATCGAAGCATCTGAATGCATTTAAGCTAATTTATTTTTACTTAGAAATGGATATCAAGAAAATGCTCTTTTTGGCAATTATTTCTTATGTTTATCTTCATTAAATCTTGGTAAATATATATAACCATTAAAATAATAGTTTCATATCAGGGAATATGCAACATTTTGAATCTTGACTGGAAAAATGACTTTTGTTTGGATTTATTTCGGAATGCTAACTTGTGGAATAATGTTTCGAATAAGAGTTTAGAAAATTCCCATTTTCAGTCCTTTTTATTCAGTCATGAATATTCTAGAAAACTCGGATATTTTCCCAGAACTATTAAGATATTTAAAATACTTTGATGAAAATAGCACAAACATAAACAGAATAATTCTGTATAATGTATACGTGCTGAAATATATTTGCTAGAAATTAAATATTTATTAAATTCTCTTTTCGGCAATTCCAAGATTTATCGCATTTATTTAAATCAAGTTACATTTTCTCTTTTTAGCAATTCAAAGATTGTTATTTTTATCCTCATTGAATTTCGGTAAATACATACGACCATTTTTTGGCAATTATTTGTTTTATTTTTATTTTCATTAAACCCAGGAAAATGTATATCAACATTTAAATTGTAGTTTGGAGTCAAAAGATTGTGCATGATTTTAAATCTTGACTAGAAAAGCTACCTTTGTTTGATTTAATTCGAAATACAAACTTCTAGAATAATATTTCGAATATAAGTTCAGAAAATTCTCCTTTTCATTGCTTTTCCTTCAGTCATGAATATTCTAGAGAACTAGACATTTTCACGCAGCTGTCAAAACATCATGACGCAGACATAAACAGAATAATTCCATGAAACTCAAACATGTCGAACTATTTTTGTTCGCAATTTCATATTTCTAAAATTCTCTTCTGGGCAATTCCAAAAGATTATTATTTTTATACTCATTAAATTTTAGCAAATATGCATGACCATTTAAATAACAGTTTTATTCCATAGATAAGGCAAAATTCTGAATCTTGAATAGAAAAATAATTTTTTGTTTGGATTTATTCTGAAAAATAATTTAACGAATAATATTTCGAATAACTGTTTTAGAAATTGCGTTCTTAGTGAATTTGGCGAAAGAATATTCAATAAATCAAAATACTGAGATTAAATCTATTGATTGCATGATCTGTTAATTTGAAAAGTAAGTTTGGGAAAAATAATTCAAAAATCTATTTTAGAAAATTTCCAATCTTAGTAATTTTCTCTCAGCAATAAATATTCTCTAAAACTCGGATATTTTCTCTGTTTTATCCAAATGTTGATATAGAAATGGCAGAAGCAAAAACAAAATAATTCTGCGAGGTGGTTGTTAAGTCATTTTACTCGGAAAGGGTTAATTATGAAATTTTCTTTTTCATAATTCCAAAATAAAGTATTTTTATAATATGAATAATTGTTCAGAAATTAATAAAATATCTAATGTAAAGAGAAATGATTTTTTATTTGCTTTAATTTTATGTGTAAATTTGTGTAAAGGAATCCATATATATGTTTTAGAAAAATTTCCCTGAATTATAATCTCTATTTTTAATAAATTTTGTAGAAGAATATTATGTTAATCAAATCAATATTTTTATATCTTTTGACTGTATTGGTTTTCAACCATCGTTAAAGAAAGATATTTAAAATTCTTGAATTCCTTTTGTATCTATACCTGTATTAAAAGTATATCAGTCTATTTTTTTTATTTCTGAAATTGAAATATAACATACTTCACACAGGAAAAACAGAGAGATTTAGAAGAACATAGAAAAATGTCGTTTACTCAAAAATGATGGTAACAAAACTGGATTATTTGGTACTGTACTTAGAATGAGCCAAGTTATGGTTCAATATGCTGATTTGTATTTATAACATAGCTATTAGACAAGGAATGATAGTTTTCACAATATTAAACTCTCGTTTTTAGGATATGAAAGAGAGCGATAGAAAAAAATCGTATTAGTTTGAAAACATACTGGATCTACAAATTAGCAGATTTAAAAATATTATTCCTACGCTAATATGGTCTATTAATATGCTAAAATGTCTATTGAATAATGATCTTGTATTATGAATTGTATATAATTTTAAACACTACTAAAAAAAGAAAAAAAATATTTATAGATTTTGTAGCATGATTAAAAAGAATGTCGTTTAGAGCCGACTGAATACGTCATTTTGGTATTAAAACTAATGTTTCTTATTTTTTAAGCATGAATACATGAATGCAGGAAGTGAATTAAACATAATAACATACAGAATCAAGCCAGAATAACATACAAGAAATATATTAAGCATAATAATTTCCATCAGTTTCAAACTAAACATTCAGAACACTATCATATAAAATCACTCTTATGAATGAAAATAATAATTACCTTTTGAGTAATAAATGAAAGTATTAGAAAATTTATTATTTTCTATTAATTCTTTAAAATCTTTAAAAGGAAGACTTTTGTTGAAGAGTTTATCTGTAAAAAAGTGTATAATTTTCTAATATGAAGGAGTAATATATATATATATCTGGTCAGATATCTAGAAAGAAAAAAAAAACACCCATTATCTTGATTACCAAACTGTGAAACGGTTTTCCTTGTTTAATGATATCAACTGCCAAAACGCCAACTTTACAAGATAGATTTTACATGCGTGTTATCTTCACGCAATTACACATTCTTTCTCTGGAAAAAAAACGTTAAAGGAAGATTAGTCAGTTTTTGGATTCAGTGGTGTTAAATCATGCAAATATTAAATATATATAAAAAAAGAAAAATAAAGCAAAATAATGGAAAGGAAAAGGCATAAAATTTTAACAAGCAATTTGATTTTTTTAGACTATTGTAACTAATTAAAGAAAATCATTTACTTTTTTTCTTAGTAAAATATTTCTGATACAACTGGAAATAAAATATTTTTATAATAAAATTTAATTAGTAATTTTATTTTACAATTTAAGATCTTCATTACTTTTCGGCATTACAACAATTATTTTCTTGACTGGAATTATTAAATCTAGGTACATATTTTCGTTTAATATAATTAAAGTTCATTTTATAAATTATGTTTTACGAGAAACTATATTAAAGATGAAGAAATATAATGTATAATTCCTTCGAAAAAATAAATTAATTGACTTATACAATATGTAATAAAAGATAATTATACATTAATAAAGTTTGGATTTGAAAAACTGCGGGATTATTTTCCTTTTAAGTTTTGAAATTTAAGTGAGGATTTTTTTTTTATTTAACACGTTTGTCTAACACCGTTGTTGACTGGAAAGAATGAAAAGTACAAAAAAATCTTTTCCTTATAATGTTGAAACCTGAACCGCAGCTATAAACTTTGTATTACTATTTATAACGCACTACAAAGGTCATATTATAAATTATAAAGTTTTTAAAATATATTCGAAAATATATGTAAAATGCCTTAAGTCTTAGCTAGATAATGATAGTTAGTGAGGTAAATCTGTGGATTTTGTGTATATGTTGGTGATCCTATTTTAGAATGATTTCAAATTGTTAAATTGTTAATAAACTCGTTTCTTTTTACACCCCTTACATTTCTTACTTATTATTCATATCTTTCTCAAAAATTACGAAACGAAACAAGTTTATTTAGCAATACAATTAAATTCACATGTGAAGACACGTATACTTTTTACTTGTCTTCACAATCGCGTAACGAGACGTGATTAATAAGACGTATATAAGACAACAGGTGTCTTAGGATGCTATTACATACATACTTGCCGTTACAATAGCAGGCTATCAAGATTTAAGATATTTTTCAACGAGTATTAATCTTCGGCGTACGAGAGATAGAGCAGTATTCCCGAAATAACGATTGAATTTGGATTTTCTCGCACGATCATTTTAAGGGTTTACCTTGAATATTAGGTTTCCGGCAAAACATTATTTCTTCGACAGATGTGCAACCATAGTCGGCAACAATAAATACTGTCGATACTGCTACGTTTAGTGGTGGCGTGGTGGTAAGCTGTACACAAGAAGAATAAACGGTGCAACCAAAAAAAAGAACCTTGACAGAATGGAATTATCGATAGATGAAAATAATCTTTACACTAGATAGAAGTCCAACACTTCCACAAATTGCTGCGGATTTAAATTTACATCCATCAACAAGTGACAGTGTAAGCACTATTCAACGTATCCTAATTGGTATGGTTTTTCACAGCCGCAAATCATCTCGTGTATCATTGGTGATTCAGCTGCACAAAGCTCTGCTCATTGCTTGAGCTCTACAACACCGTCATTGGTCTCTTAAGGATTTGAAAAACGTTGTCCGGTCAGACGAATCAGGTTTCTAACTGTATCGGGCGGATGATCGTGTATGTGTGTGGAGAAAACTCCATGAATGTAAGGATTTCTCATGCCTACAAGGAACAGTTCAAGAATTTGGAGACTCAATGGTGACATAGGGTGTATCAGCTGGCACGAAATGGGACCGTTCATACGTCTATATTTGTCATAACAGGTCAGCGGTACTTTAATACCCTTTCTGAGTCTCTACATACATTCATGTCTTGTGTACATCCTGTCGAACGTGGACAATTCCAATAGGATTATGCTCCACCCCACAGACCTGCAATAGCGACCGAGTGGCTTGAGAAGCACTCTTCTGGATTCAATTCCTTCTCTTATCCACCTAATTCCTCTTATGACAATAATATTGATCATATCTGGGATTTATTGCAAGGTACCTTCTTCAAGAGGTCTCCGCCGCTTCACACTACCTTGGTTTTGGGGATTTCCCTGATGGAATCATGGTGTGAACAGTCTATAGAATATTTTCACAAATTAGTGGAATCCCTGCCAAGCCATGTTGAGGCACTTCTGCATGCTCGTGAGGGTTTTACACGATATTAGAAAGGTGTACCAGTTTCTTTGGAACTTCATTGTATATGCATCTTAGAAATAAAAAAATGCCTCTTTCCATTTACTCATGCTTTGCATAGACTATCCCTTTTTATAAGTACTATGGGTATACTTCTTTTAAAGATAAATGTTAAAATATTAATAGACTATATATTTAACACTAGAGTGCTCGAAAATTTCAGCAACAAATATTTTTGCAAAATAATGTTTAAAAATTTTTTTTCTTTCTAATGTAAATGTAATGATTATGAGGCTATCTGGATGTATGGTAAGCATCAGTAATTTAAACAATAAAAATTAAAATATGGTAACAATACAAAATTTAAACTCTTTCCAAGACAAAGTCAAATAAAAAAGGATTGACTATTTCGAAGCAATTCACAAATTGAGAAAACATAAAAGTGAATCACAGGCCAACAAAGGGCAAATTCACTACTGAGTAGTCGGACAATTCAAACCGTCAATCCTAAAAGCAAAAACAAAGGAGCTACTACAAAACAAACTATCTACTTCGACTATCAAATAGATTATAAATCAATAACTTCAAAACGAATAAGAATTTAACAATATAATGCAAAATTACTCTGTAGCAAAAGGATAATATATTTTCATAACGCTACTAAGTAATTTCTTTAATTTTTATTTCAGTTATCTCAACAAAAATTATAACTTGGCATATTTTTATACCATATAAATTGCAATAAAGAAAATTTTTGGATAATATTTATAATATTCTTAATTGTTTCTTTAATGCATCGTTATAATTGTGCTTCTGCATATTATTATTATTATTAGATTGGATTTTTATTATTTATTTCCTTTGTCTTGATCTATCTTTTTATTGTTAAGTAAAATATTAATAGCTGTTTCACATTTTAAATACTGTAATCAGTTTACATGTACTACATTTTATTTAATATTTATATCCAATATCTAAATATATACATTATCTAATATATATCTAATATATATATTATCTAATATTTAATTTCATCAACATTTATAAAACATGGCATTGGAAAGTAAATTTACCCAGATTTTATGTAAATTTCTTCATTTAAATTAATTTTGTTCCTTATTTTGATAGCATTCAATATAAAAAACGGCAAATTATTTTAAATATCTATTAAATTCTTTTTCAATTATTTATAATATTAAAATATATGTTGCTGACTTAACTTTCTTTAATGCAAAACCTAGAAATTCATCTCTATTAAACATTTTAAGGACTAACAGTGGGCAATAGTTAGTAGAAACTCCATCCTTTTAATTTAATCATTCATAACAAACAAAAATAAAAAAAATGAACATCAATTCCAAGTAATCTATGATTTCCAGTGACAAGCGATAAAAAAATAATACCTTATGCCAAGGATTTATTTTATCGTAAAAATGTATAAGTACTCTTTATTTAATTAGGTAATGAAGGAATCAGGGTTTTCAAACAAAACGCAAATAGCTAAAGATGAGGTCTCCTAAGTTAAACATACAAATTTTTCCTTTCCAAAAATAGTTTTAATTATCCAATTAGGTTCTTTTGGCCATTTATCAAAAGAAAAATATTAATACCAATCTTACCAATATTTAATTTAGGAATAAGTCGTCCAACTCTAATAAGCAGAGCGAGATAAAATGGTAAAAAAAATAATAAAGGAACGATCTAAACCAGAAATAAAATAAATCCCGACATATGAGTGAAATTTTGTTTTCAGAAGGATATATAAAAACGATTGCTTTTTCAAAAATCTCTTTGCAAGCGTTTATTCTTAAAATAACGCTTCGAATCCAACTTTGCTTGAAATACAGATTCCGTAAATAGCATTTTTTTCACCACCATAACCTTATTTTGCTGAACGTGTTTTTCAAAATCTGGATGAATCGTAGAGAAAAAAAAGGGAAACGTTTCCACGGATAGTGCATGAGATAAAGTAGTAGAGAAAAGACTTTCTATGAAGATATTTCCTCTTTTTTTTCTCTACTCCGTACGCTCTAAGCCTCGGCTTTCTTGTTTGTTTTTTAGCGGTAGTAAAGAGTCACAGAAAAGCAAAAGGTCGCTTTGACTGCAAAGGGGACCTCGGCGCTCGAAAATTTTATTTTACTTTATTTCATTGGGTGTTTTTTATTTATATATTTTATAGGAAGCGCACGGCTTTCATTTCATCAAAATCGAAAGAGAGTGTTGATTTGATTGTCGAGTCCCCATTTTTTGTATTTCTTGGGCGTTTTTTTTTTCAACGAATGTTTTTTAAAGCGCCAAGGTAAAGTCACGTCAAGATAGAAACCGCGACTAAGAAAATTCAATTATTAAGCACCCCCTTCTATTTTTGCCGTTTTATTCTGTTTTATTTCCCTTATTTTTGTTGTTAGAAAAAAAAGTTGTAACTGGGGAGAAATCATAGGCTTTTTTTATTTTTATTATTTCCATTTTTTTCTGAAAAATAATAATAAAAAAAGCGGGATGAGCTCAGGTAAAAAGAAGTAAAAAAATAAATAACTTCTGTGTTTGAAAGATTGCGCTGTCTTCGAATTTAAGCTTATAGATATTCCTCGGGTATCCGTAGCGAAGGATTTTTATAAATTCGAGTTATATCAAAAGATCAAAGTTCATCGATTACTTTTAACAAATCTCCAGTTTGATATTTCGGCTTTATAATTCAATGGTATATTTAGTTTCTGTTATTCACAGCTGAAAATTCGAGATAATCCTAAAGATAAAAAGTCACCCTTTGCTTTTAATAAGTCTTTATTCTAAAGTTTAGTTCACGGAATTATTTAATTTATAGATTTTTTTTAATTTGTAGATTTTGATTTTGGTTTGTTTTTCTTAGTGAAGATTTTTTAAAATCTTTTGTAGATAAAATTCCATAAAATTACTTTTGACAGACTTTATATTATATATTTTTTTTACAATTTAATTTAATAGTTACTATTTTGACATTTGTAAGAGAAGAATTATTTAGTCGAAATTTCTCGACATAATATTCCACCTTTGCGATGATTTTTGTCCAATGATTCATAAGCATGTAATGCCAAAGTAGCTCAACATGTTGCGCAATAATTTACAATACTGTGTATTATATTATTCAACAACCAAAAATGTTACTAAAAACCGTTTTAAATCTATAGCTTGATTTTTGTGCTTAATAATCCAATACTGCGTATTTTCTTTTATTTTAAATTGAAAATTTAAGATAATCCTAATTATAAAAGATCATCCTTTATTTTTAATCACTTGTTTTTTCAAAACTTTTTTTTAATTTTTTAATTTTTAATTTTATATTTTGTTTTGGTATTCATAGTGGGGAATTGTTTTAATCGTTTGTAGATAACAGTTCATTGATGACTTTTCACAAATTGTCCATTGAATAGCTTTTTAATAATTTGATTTTAATAGTTCTGGTATTCAAAAAGAATTGCATAATCAAAGTTTCTCAGCATAATTCTCAGTCTTTGAGATGGTTTTTGTCCAATGATTCACAAGCTTGAATATTTCGTGTAAATCCAAGCTAGCACAGCATGATATGCGACCTTGATTTATATTGAATTATATAAAACACACCTTTGTGCAATATTGTGCAATTTGCAATATTCAAGAATAGTTTTAAATTATATTCAATATAGTATTATATATGCGTTCTTCTAGGGACAGAATATTATTGGTTAGGTGGATGAAATGTATATATATACTTTGATCGCACCACTTCCTGAAATGACGTCAGTATAGTGCATGGTTGAGAATTATAATCTATGATGATGATGATGATGTCGTGTCCGCTTTTTACCGCGGAAAGAGGGGTGCAGTAGCTTCTGAGGGTATGAACCCCTGAGCACCCGAGGGCAGAAGTCTGACTTCTATCTCATATGAAGATGAAACACACACACGCTTGCACAGCCCCTTTTTACAGGGAGGTACATTCACACATCTCACAGATAGCACACAAAGGAACAACCATGCCCAACCCGGGACTCGAACCCGGGACCTCCAGAACACGAGGCAGACGCGCTACCTCTGTGCCAGCAAGCCGGCATTATAATCTATTTTAATAACGATTGGTCCCACACTGTATGAAAGAGTCTTCCGAGACTTGTGGCGCCTGAAGCCTCTTTAATAAGTAAAAGCTGACTGCTCACTCTTTCTTCTTATTGCATACCCTTAGAATTGTAATCAAGTTAACAAAAGTATGAAAATAAATGACACAATCAGGACAAAATTATAAATTACGCCCATGCGTGTTCAGTAGTAATACTTCTTGCAAAAGCATATTTTTTCACATAACTATTTCTATGCATTTCTTTTCATCTACGAAAAAAAGTCTGGCATTTCAATTAAAAATGTCAAGCTAAAGAGATAGAAGGGAAACAATTCTTTTTAAAAAAGTTCAGTGAAACTAATATCATTGATCTAGCTGTTTCTTATGGCACTTGTCATGGAGAAGCTCGCTGAGAGAGTCAGTGATTTAAGCCTAATCAGCGTTTCTTGTTTTGTAGTAGTGCCAACAAGGGCCAAGAGTACGACTTTTGCTACTCACACATCACATTCTCTTGAAAAAACCCTTTACAGGGGGGGGGGTACATAGACACATAGAACACAGAAGAACAACCATGCCCGAACCCGGGTCGCCCAGATCACGAGGACGATGCGCTTCTTCTGTATCAGGACGCTGGCACTAATATTATTCTTTCCAAATTATCTATTCTAAATTCATATAAAACTATCTGGAATGCAATAGTAATATTTTCCTCGATATACATAATATCAATTGGCCGATAACATCAGCAAGGACAAAAATAACAAGCTTTAATTTAAGCGCTAGTTGGAGTGTGAAACTAAGAGATTTTGCCTAGATTTAATTAAATTAATGATGCAATAAATTAAACGTATTATATATGTTATGTAAATTTTTAAGAGGATAACATTCTATAAAAGGATTTTGAATTAAAAGAAAAATAACTAATTATTGAAATTCCTATGCCATCGTCTTATCACCGAAATATTTATTTCTCTGATATTAATAAATCATAATTTTTATATGCATTCATCTACATATCAAACTGTTTGTTCTAGGACTACGAAATGTGTCACAAATAAATTTAGGGAAAACATGCATCTAGGAAATTTAAAAAAAATTTATTAGATTTAAAAAAAAAAAAAATAATAAGATTCTCCTATTATTCTGTGATAGCTTCCGATAATATTGCACAAAAATAATTTTTATAGCATTTTAGAATTCAAAAATTGCTTTTCCAATGGTTTTAATATAGGTGTATCACCAATTTGTAAAAATAATTTTCTGTACAATTTTCGTAATTCTTTTTTTTTATTTCTACAAGCGAAATTTAATATTTTTTCATTGTTTCTTTGAATACTGAATACCTTACATGGTTGAACGCTAAGAAATAAAGATTTTGTTTAACATCTACACAATTTCGAGTTGGGAAAAAGAATAGGAAGTTCAGTTACAGAGAAAGACAGTGTGCAATTAAAAAATATATTGCTTAGACTGTTACGATTTTTATGGAACTTTGATGTCATGGGACTTGACTCCATCAGGAAAGTACATGTACGTAACAAATAGAAGAGTCCCAAGGCCATTAAAATAATACAATGCTATCTAATATAAAGTGTTGATTCTAAAACACTTTGTTGATAAAGTTATAGACATCAGGCTATGTAAAGTCATTCAATTGAAAATAAGCAGTACAAACCAATAGGTGGTAACTAATAGCCAATATGAGAATAAAATAATATTAGAAAATATGTAATTAAGTAAATAAATAATGTATACGCATGTGCAAATATATTTCAGTTGAGATTCTATGAAAATGGTGCATCATGAAGATTAATAGGCTAATGAAATGCTATCATATGATAAATCATTATGTTTGAGGAAATTCTATGATACATAATAAGGTTATCAGTTACATATCAGAAAAATAATTGTTCATTTTTTATTCTGATTTCATTCGTATAGTCAAAAATCAACACTCAAAAACCCAAAATTCGTACTATTCGTATGCAAATCCAGATCGAAAACTTTTATGTAAATTCAAAAACACAAAATTCTTGTGATAATTCTGTACTTCTATATAAAAATATTTCCTTTAAAATCAAGTTTAAATAAAATTACAAAATAATACCGGTGTGGTAAAAAAGAATTCTTAAAACCTAATAAAAAATACAAGAATGTCAATACATCTTATTCGATGATTTTTAAAAAATTAAAAATAATATATTGAGTTTAATCCTTACAAAAATCAACTGCACAGATAATGAGTTCTTATGAAAATAATAATAAAAAAATGCAAGAGTGTCAATACATCTCATGGGATGATTTTTAAAATATTAAAAATAATATATTGAGTTTAATCCTTACAAAAATCAACTGCACAGATAATGAGTTCTTATAAAAATAATAATAATCAAAACGCAAGAGTGTCAATACATCGCATTGAACGATTTTTAAAATATAAAAAATAATATATTGAGTTTAATCCTTACTAAAATCAACTGCACAGATAATGAGTTCTTATTTACTTAATATATTGACTTTTCATTGTGAGAAACAGAATATTTCTTTTTCATAAAATAATAGGTTTAACTTATTTATCTAATGACAGAATTTTTTATATTATAACCTGTACTTAATTCAAATAGCTATTAATTTTGAAAACTCGGATGCCATATAAGTTCTTACTTGGATTAAAATAACAATATACTTCCTCGATAATGCGTAGCATTTAATTGAAAAGCAAAATAAATGTACTGTTCATGGCTTAAGGACACAAACACTTAATTCTCAGAATGTAAAATAGCTGGATTTAATGCTCCAGAATACTTATTGAGACGGCATGTATTAAATAGGTTATGCTTACATAATAATAATTCACATATTCTCTTGCTTATTGCTATAAAGAGGTTAGTTAAAATTCCTATCTACATTTATCAGGCACTTAATTTTACATTTTTGAGTAAATTTTGCTTATCCCAATCCTAGATTTTTTAATTGAAATTTCCTGTCCATTATTTGAGTTGTTCCCTTTGTAAAAATTTTATCCAATGATAAGTCATCAAATTAAACTTCGTGACGTTTTCATTGTTCTAGATAAAATAGTTTTTCTAATCACTCATTTAGATACTCTGAGAAATAAATTTGTCAATTATACGTGTTGGCAACCGACCTGATAAAAAGTACTTCACACATATAAAATTTTGTGTAGAAGTTAAAGATTGGTTATTATTGATAACAAAAAAAGTATATTTAATTTGTTATTAACAAGTTTTACTAAATCAACCCTATTGAATAAAAGCAAAGTGAAAATCTCGTGATAATTATTTTATTTAATTTTGCCAGCTACTTTATTATGCAGAGTATTTCTGAAGTTCTGAGATTATCCTTTCCTCTAAACTTCAAAAAGACGATAGCTATAGTCACAAAAGTAGTGGATATAGTAAAGTAGCTATTTGTTAAGAGTTTAAGCCATTTATTCTCTTCATCAACAACAATAGTAGATAGATTACTTATGTCGAAAACGATTAGAGATTTTTGAAAAATTAGAAGTCATGGTTAAAACAAGATTCATTGGTTGGATTTTTTCTTGGCATTTATTTACACATGACATATTTGCATACCAAACTGATAATAGTCGACATCTTATTAAAATATTTTCGCTCTCTGTGTAGTCATCTCTGAAAATAAAGAAAAAAATAACGAAGAACGTCATTTTATGAATAAGTGTCATTTTAAGTAATTTGATAAGGCATTGCATCGTCATTTCATTAATCTACTCAAATGTTTATGACCTTGTTGTTACCCTTCTGCTCCATGGATAATGGATAGTGATTTAACTGAACCACGCAATTATAGTTTTTTTAAATTAAATAATACTATTATAATTACTCAGTATTGTTGCAAAAGAATATAAATAAAAGTTACATAAATTATGGTCCATTGGAGGATTAACCAACTTTATTTTGAGAGGACTAAGTTGACGTAGCTTTGAAATTTTTTTAATAAACGTAATAAAGGCTTTCTTAATTAAATTTAATAATGCAAATGACGGGACGAAATTGTAACAAGTCACTACATGACAACAACTTAGTTGTCGTGTAGCAAAGGATAGAAAGGTGATACAAGGTCAACATCGAAATATATTTTTTTCTGTCTTTGCGTCTTCTCTGTGTTTGGGTTTTCATATGTTCTACAATAGATAGTAGATTTTAACAACATAATATCTTAGTTTAAAACATAACTATTAGTTAATCAATGAATTAAATTAAATTTTTATTGCATATACCAGAACTTCTGGAAATAAATTAAAAGAAAAAATTTATAATATTCTATTAAATTTGTTATCCTGAATTTTGGAATAAATTAATGATGATTGTTGATAATGAGTCTTGGAAATAATTTTAACCACACTTTTGTTACAATTCTTAGAAGTTTAAAGCAAATTCTAATCAAAAATTACGTTTTACAACATTTTGTAACTTTTAGCAATACAAAACCTTAATTTAAAGCATAACTATTAATTAATAAATAAAATAAATTTTGATTCTATATGTGAGTAAGATGTCTGGTAATAAATTGAAAAAAAAATACCATTTACTTATATTTGTATTATTGAACTTTTTCACTAAAATAATGATGGTACTTAATAATGATTTTTCAAAAACAATTTTAAACACTTTTTAATTAAATTTTCTAGTAGCAGAATGTAAATTTTTATCGTGGGCCAGTTTAAAATTCATTAAATCATGAGGGACGGATAGTAATAGAAATAAGAAATTAAACTAAGAAAAAATAAATAAAAGGAAAATTCTTAAAAGTTCATTAAAAATAAAAATAAGTTTTATGTATCATTAAGATTTTTATAAATCAGAGAGTTTCTACGCATTTAAACGATTTTCATTTAGACCCTATATTTCTTTTTAAAAATTATTTTCTTTTTCCAGCACAGTAATGAAATGTTTTTACAATTCATTTTATAATTTTTAAAAGCCATATTTCCTTTTTCTACTAATTTACAAAACTTTACATATATGCTGATGATTTTTTACATACTGTCTGAAATATTATAATTCTTTTAAAATATCGATGTAAAATACAGAATATTCTCCTGAATTCTACGAAGATCTTACTTTCAATGAAATATTATTTACTTCTCTCGCTAGGTGAAGTTTTATTTCAGAAAAAGCATTACTAATGCATAACTGAAAATTGAGGTTTAAAAATTGAGTTTTTTTATAAAAAATGATAC
Source organism: Argiope argentata (assembly GCA_026289955.1). Lineage (NCBI taxonomy): Eukaryota > Metazoa > Arthropoda > Arachnida > Araneae > Araneidae > Argiope > Argiope argentata. The sequence continues at coordinate 868,835 of JAOUZG010020776.1, read as the reverse complement.
GAAACTAATTTCTTTACTTTCGGGGCTCCTGAATTAATAATTCAATCAATAACAACACTTACACCTGTAAGTTAAAGTATTCATTTTTATCTTATCAAAAATTCTTTTGCTTCAGATATGCCTTCAATTTTTTTATGTTACCACAACTTTCATTTCATATTCAAATTTAAAATGCTAAGATATTACTTCGACAATAGGAAAATTGTTGTTCGAAATGTATTCAATTTAAAAAGTATTTGCCGGTTTTTTTATTTATATACCGCCTTTGAAGGTTTATTTTAATGTATAATTAAATATTTTATTATGAATGCAGTTGGTGCTTAAAAAATGACGTGAAATTCTTATATACACATTGATAAATATTTATATATAGAATTTTTCGTGAAATTGTAATGAATCTGAATTTAATATGAATATTTTTCTTGTTACTTCACAATAATTTTATCTTTTTCTGACATCCTTTAAATTATGACTGCATAATTTATAAATGACTTTAAATGAAATTTTGTCGGGATTTTAATTTTTTTCAGAGTTGTTTTTGATTCAAATTTTTTATGCTTAATAATAGTGTAATAATTAATTTGAATAAAACTGTAATGTTATATTTTGACTTCTCACGTAACAATCTTAAATTCGATTCTTAATTTTTATTAAAAATTAATTAAATATTCAAGTTTTCATTTTTTTAAAATATAAGAAAGCTTATGAATAATTAAATTGTAATAGAAATCTGTGAATTATTTCAGTGTTTATTAGGATTGATATTTATTTGTTCTTATATGATGTTCGTGAGATTCAATTTAATTTTGCAATGAATAAATGACATAGAACGAAATTTTGTCGAGGTTTTAATTTTTATTCCGACTTTTTTTAGGTTCAAATTTTGTTAGCTTAATTATAGTGTAATAATGAATTTGAATAAGGCTTTAATGTCATATTTTGACTTCTCGCGTAACAGTCTTAAATTCAATTCTTAATCTTTATTTAAAAGTTAATTAAGTATTCTAGTTCTTATGAGCAAACTCATGAATATTTAAAATGTATTTAAAATCTGTGAATTATTTCACTGTTTATTAGGATTGGTATCAATTTGTTCTTATATGATGCTCGTGAGATTCAATTTTGCAATGAATAATAAAATTTAATCTTTCGATCGCTAGCACACCTTATAGGAATACTATAGAGAAAACAGAGTAATTTTAAAATTATAGTTAGATGCTACAACGCATGCCCAAATAAGATTGTTGCTTAATTGCAATGTGATGGAAATTGACGTTTTTACCGCTTCTCCTTTAATCAATAAAATAGGGTTGTGAATCTCTTTAATATCTTCTTTTGAAAATTACTATGGTTTTTATCAATATTTAAAAATAAAAAATATATATCTCAAGGTAACGAGTAAGAAAACACCGCAAGTTTTTCAGTTAACTTCCATTTCCTTTAAACTAATGTGGAAACTTTCGATACCAAAATTTCAGTATTAATTTTCAAACTATTATATCCATTGTAGCGTTAATGTCTAATTTATTACATCCATTTTAGCATTAATGGACCATTTATTATATATATTTGAAATGCCCCATTTGTTGCATAAATTTTAGTATTAATTTCCGATCATTTATATCTATTTTAGTAATAATATCCCTGTAATAAATACAACAACGTGTCACCAGTAAACCTATTTTGGAGGTTAGATGTTAGATGCATTTCAGCAAACACAATTATTTTATTATTTATATTATTAGGTCTATGTGGTAATGGTGACATGGGTTGTTTCTATTATATAATCTGAAATTTAGAAATTTCGATCGTTTATTTTTTGGTTTATAGTTTTACATGGATTTTTATATTATATGCAAGTAAAAATGTAAAAAGTGTCATTTTTCGTTTTCTGTACAATGCCTTTTTAAGGTCGGAAACATGAAAAAAATTATTTTCAATTATAATTAACTATTTTTCAAACAAATTCCAAACAATTTTATCTTCAAGTGAATTTTTAACCCATTAGGTACTAGCCTGCGAATGTTTAAGTATTGAATTGTTTTTTAAGTAAAGAAATTTTTCAGTTACAAATTACTACATTTAGTTTCAATTACAACATTACAATTACAATTACTACATGTAGTTTCTATAAATTAAATTAATACACACTAAATAATAAATTTAATTATATATATTCCATAAATAATAACACAGTAAACGTAATTACGTAATATAGTGCATTAATGTAATATAAGAGAAGATACAGCTCATATCAGTTGTGGCAAGAAAAAAAAATCAATCTATTTTATTGGCTAAAAAACTATTGTAGCTTCACCAAAAATTAAAAAAAAAAATGCTTTCAAATCCCATTTTGCTTTACTTTTAGCAATTACTCCTTTTCATCAACAACAGCACAACAAAATGGTGCTGGAAGCAGTCGTATTTAATTTCCGATCAAAAAGTATTCTCATCTAAGGGACACACACAGAGCCCACAACTTTTCAATCAACCCGTGGACCAATCGAAAGAAAACAAGCGGACATTATCGGCGCAGTTTTATTTTACAGTCCATCAATTCGCCGCTGCAGCTGGAAGGTAGCACCGTGCCTGTAGCAGAGACGATTACCGTTTCCGGATCTAAGCTGCGAGGCCAGTCATCCCGCTGCTACAGTTTGATCGAGTTGATCAGACGGAGTGCAATTAGATGTGTCTTTAAAGGCCGCAGCGAAGCCATTAGCGAAACAGAATTGCAATTGTGAAGTGCAATGGGATGATTTGAACACCTCTTGCATTCAACTTGCTTGTTTAACTAATGCTATAAGTATCAAATGTATGGCTAGTGGTCGAGGAAATGCGCATTTCGTCTTTTTGGTCATATGACCAGGAATTGGAACCGAAAGTAATGTGACAGCGTGAAACATCAAAGAGGACTGTTTAATCGATGAATTTAGGTATATCGATTTCGCGTTAATGCAGGATATAGAGTGTTATTAGAAGAAATGTAATATTTTTTTGTTTTATAAAGAAACAAGTAATATAAAAGCAATTAAGTCATTACTACTAAGATCAACAAAGAATTTTTAAAAATTTTATTTACTTTTTATTAAATAATTGCAATTAACATTAATAATTTATTTAAAAAATATTGATTTTCGCAAGAATTAAACTCGCATTCTTCACCTTCACTCGAAAAATACTGAAATATTCAGATTTTATTGATTGAGCTACAGCCTTGTTGATTTCAATTTTCATTACAAACTATTAAGACTCTATTTGTTGTTGTTGTTACTTATGGCACTTGCACTGGACAAGCCCCCCGCTGATACAGCAGCAGATTTAAGCCGAAAGGAGCGTCTCTTGTTTTTGAAGTAGTACCAACTAGGGTCAAGAGTACGACTTAGCTACACACTCACCACATTTGCCTACACAGCCCCTTTTTACAGGTGAGCACATTCACGCGCTTCACAAATAGAACAACCAAGCTCGAACCGGGACTCGAACCCGGGACTCCCAGAACACTGGGAAGACGCGCTACCTCTGTGGAAGAAAGCCGGCCTAAAATTCTATTTAAAGTAATAAACATTAATTAAATTTAATTATTTAATTAATATTTGAAGAAAACTTTATTAACATCGAGGGTTATCCACAGCAAGTTTTTAAAAAATGTATTTGAATTTGAGTGGATTAATAAAAAGTATTTTACAAATGATTGGAAATTTTAAAGAAAGAAAATTTTGGCATCTGAATGGCGTGCAAAAGATTGAAATTTTTTTTAAAAAAAAGATAAATATATATAAGAAGACAGTATTTCTCGAAAATTGGATTACTCAGATACAAGGATAAATTCTTCCTGTATGGTTATTTGCTTTGGCTTCCTTAGTGGGTACATTAAAGTTATGATGACTCTCACTTTAATGATGAGGTAAACCTTCTACAGGAGAGATTGCACCGGAGCCGGTGATTGACGTTGGAGCTCAACTTTAGTCCCACATACGTATGATAACGACAAATATAGCTTACCCAGGATATTTAAGCAGAGTGGAAGTAACTATTGCTTAGTTTTGTTTGTATACCCATGCAACTACGAAATTAAATAAATAAATTTGATAAAATTCTGCTGATCATTGCTGAATTTCATTCATCTATAACTTTCCATTTTCAAATAATATCGCTTTCAAAGATAATCCGACATAATTGCAACTAAAAAAACATTTTTTAAGGGAGACATAAATGGACTAGATTAAAAAGAATTTAAACATACTTTACAATTTATACATAAATGTTATTTGATTTAAAAGCTGAAAGTCATTCATTAATTTGGAATGAATAGCAACTAAAACATCTGTAAGCAATTTCTATTAATTCAATGTTTAAAAACAAAACGACGAGCATATTTCCACAAAACTAACGCTTAATCAGTCACAGAAATAATCCCTCATTAGTTCAATCCGAATTTCAAAATAATGAGTGGCAGAAAGAAATGAAGGCGAAAAGAAATTAACAAATTACGACTCGGTGAAAATCCTGTACCTCAATTTATTTTATCTTCTCCGGGTTTCAGAAGATTATGACAACATTTTACCAATTAGTAGATTACACGGAGATTAGAGTCGAGTTGTTACAATAAGAAAACACGACTTCAGAATATTGAAATATCTGAGAATTATTTCAAACCGGAAGGGATTTACCGATGTGTAGTTCCCGTCATTTATTTTAAAAGATGAGCTCAACAAATAAAATAATTTCCATTTTTTTTCGGACTAAATTCTATTTGGTTGAATGATTTAAACCCCAGATGACTGTAAATTGAATCTTCTAAAAATTGCTGACGTTGAAATTTTGTACTTCAACAAATAACGAGATTTATTTTTAATTTCGCGAAAAATAATTTTTCATGCCGGAAATATAATTGGAATATTTCAATTTCTTACTTGACGTATCAAAAATGATTTATTTAAATATTTCTTTTTCCACTTTTTCAAATTAATAACCGCTTTTCGTTTGCACTTTTACGCCCCATTCTAAACATTTAAGACATGGTCTTTTAAGTCTCTTTATAGGAAATTTCCCTTTTTAAATATTTGCTTTGAATTTATCTTGTATCTTGAAATTTCAAGAAACTGGAAAGAAAGGCTTATTTTTAAAATATTAAATTGTAAGCACTTCAATTCAATAGTGTTTACTCTGCGATATTAAATACTGATTCAGCAATAAAATGTTTATTTTGTAGATTCGTTTTTTTAAATATCTCACTTAATCAAATATTCCAAGTGGATATGGAAATGCTATTTTATCAGTGCTTCTGAAATATGCTAAAAATGATCATGAGTCAGACAATTTAAATTACTCGAAATTATTTGTTGAAAACAAACAATTAGGCATCATGAATTTAATCAGTTTTTCAAATAAATCTTATAAAATGTTTTTTATCGTTCCTTCTGTAATTATCCCCTTAAAATTGCATTGGCATACTAGTAAAAATGAAGGAAAAAACAGGTAATTGCTCTTATTGTTTTACTATACTCTTTCTTGGCAAAGCTGACCTAGTGATAAAATCTCTTTTTCAAAACTGGAGGGCTTCAACTTCATCATTCAATTTCATTTAAAATTCTGGTTTGGTATATATTAACCACTTAACTGTTTTAAGGTCTTTACTATCTAATACGATGACACCTTCTATTTTGAGAAAAAAAATTTAAAATTTTGATTCAAATGGAAATCCATTGAATACTTGACTTATTTATGTATAGGAAGTAATTTTAATATTCAGTTGTAATAATTATAAATGCTTCCTGTTTAGCTTACAACTATCAAAATTAGATAAATCGATGTACGAATAGCACTCGGGCAAAACAGTTAAGCGGTTAAGTCCGACGTCATCATCTTTTGTGTAGTGTGGAAGTTTGGAGAGAGTAATATCATTTCAAGT
>JAOUZG010020776.1:831379-862914 GCA_026289955.1 Argiope argentata | reverse complement strand
TGAATGACGTACAAAATTATAAGCTCTATTCCAAAAGAGCTCTATAGTTGTTTCCAACTGAAGCATTGATATAACTGAACTAAGGCTAACAGTATAAAATATCTAATCAATTAATTTTATTGGACGCATATTGATAAGCAGAATCTATCACTTAAATGTCATTTTAAAACACCAAGCATGAATCTATTGTTTCTAACTTTTTTAATTAACTTGACCCCATTTAGAAGTAAATCAAACGTTTATTTATTTTACAATGGCAAATCCCTCCCTCATAAATGGTATTTCGGAAAATTTAAATAAATTTGAAAAATGCATATTTCATATACTTTACTGTAATTTTTTTCTATCATCCTTTTGTTTCAGAATTATCCATTTAAAAATATTTATTAATTAAAGATAAACTTTTTTCTCCTTGAGGAGTTTTCTGGGAATAAATATTAAACCTTATTGTATCAAAACTTGAATCGTGGTCATTGTAGATCTTACAAAAACATTGCATTATGCACTGTTTTTGTTGCAAAACATTACATTGATAATATGGCTGCAATTGCAAAAACATTACATTGATAATATGGCTGCAATTGCAAAAACATTACATTGATAATATGGCTGCAATCAGGCATTTGACATTATACCATCAACTTATTTGTTAAATTATAATTATCTAGATTTTATTTTTTTATTAACTATCCACATTTCTATTACTGAATTACGCGAAAATGAGTGTAAATATTTCATATTAAGAAAGCACCTCCTACCCCAATCAAAATAGGCTACAGAAGATGCTTAACTTTAATCGCTAAGAACTCCTTTTAAAATTAGTATTTTTCACATGCATAATTTTTTACAAACAGGTCTTTAAAAACAATATCCATGTTTATTTAAGGGAGCTGACCCCCTCTGATATCTCCCATATTTTCCTAAAAATGAGCTATGTTTAAATGAGAATGCGTAGTATATTATTGCATTTAAAATTTATCATTCAGTAGCAAGTAGATTTAAATCAATTCTATTTTTATAGAACTGTAAATTTGCAAGAAGTTGTAAAAATTTTTAAGAAGTAAATTTGTAAGAAGTTATTCATTTCTGAAAATTAACACATCCATAAATTTAAAAATAGAGATTTTTCTTCAATTGTATTTCAACGAGCAAAAATAACTTTGGAAGATCTTTGATAATTGATTTTATTCCTGATCTTTTAAATTGAAACCTTCTATTTGCATAAAAACAGACGAAACCCATAGAAAGGCAGTAGAGTTTACAGAATGCTAGTTATTTAAATACTGAAATACATACACACATCGTCTACTCAACTATACAAAATAGTCAGTTCAACTCATAGGATTAACATTGAATTTATATTTCTACAATTAAAAAAAGCTTGTGTTGGGGGGGTAGGCAGATCGGATATTTTGTTTAATTTCATTTATAAAATTAAATTAGTGAAAATTAAAAAAAAGATTTTAGAGATTTTTAGCTCTAATTATCAAAGGACATTATTAGACAAAAATTATTTTTACACAGTTTTAATTTCTTTTAGTTATCCTTCACAATTTCATTTTTTAAAAATGTTTTACATATTTTTCCCCCAAAATATATCACTGTTGCTGGGAAAATTAAACTATTTTCAGCGCATCATAAAATATTTAATCGCGTAATTTCCCATAGTCTGTGGCAAAGGAAAAAAGATATTATCAATAAGAATAAAAAGGTTACATTACCACGAAATGTAGGAGATAGACGAATCCGATAATTTCCTTTTTAATAGCACTGCTATATATATTATAGGACTTTATTACAAAGATTAGTTAGAACATTAAATAAAACAATTAAAATTATTAAATTATACTTGTTTAATTTATCTTCTAATTGATATAGACATTACAGCCGTATTATTACAACAGCACGTCTCTAATGTCTATGGTTATTTAATATTTAATAGTAATGTTATATTTTTATTGTAATACAGCTTTGAAATTTTTTGAGAATGATGGGGAAAAGGAAAACTACGAATAAAAAAGTATAATTCATATGAAACAAAACCGATACTCCTGCTAAACCAACTGGTCACGCATAGAGATCGGTAGTCTATGAAGAGAAATATATCAACTAATTCTACGATAAGTTTATTTGTTTAATATTTAAAAAATGTCAATTTATTTCTTATAAAAAAAATTTCAGAGTCATGCATAGGATTCTATATTCTGTTAACTAAATAAATAGTTGCACAACTCGTTTAATTAACGTGATTACTATTCAAGGGAGTTTTCTGGCGAAGTGTTTTTCGACTCTCTTGGCACTGAAACTAAACACTCTTGATATGCAAATATAAAATCTAAACTTCGTATGAATGAATTACTCATATCATTTTATTTTAACACTACGTCAATATTGATAGTTTAGTAAGTGCTTTTTGCTTAGAATTCAAAGCTTTTTAAAAAGTTTTTCCGAATTATTCGTCAGCACTTATTAATCAGAGAAGTAAAATTTAATTACCTTAAGATATATCACTAAGTATTTAGACTGAATAAATAAGATTAATCCCCGGGTTTATTTTACACTTAGTGATCTTTTAATAGTTTAATTCAATTGAATTATTATTTGAGAATTTCAGCTTAAGCCACTTTCTTTTTTATATTAAATCATTTTAATATTTTTAAAAGGAAAACTTAACCTTTAACAAAAAATTCTATTCATTCCTAACATTTTTTACAATGCTTTAACCCCTTAACCGGTTTGCCCGCACGCCGTACGTGCATCGATTTATTGAATTTCGATAGCTGTAAACAAAAAATAAATCATTCATAACAATTATAATTCAATTGTAAAATGACTTCGAAAACTTAGATAAGCCAAGTATTCCATGAATTTCCATTTGAATCAAAATAAGAAAATATTCCCAAGATAGAAGGTGTCATCTTATTAGATAGTAAGAAAAGTAAACTGGTTAAGGGGTTAATAATAATTTTATTTTGATAAATATATATATAATCAATATAAAAAGAGTCTGCTTTAATCTTTGTCTGATAGCTAATCTCTAAACCGTTCGAGAGACAGGTATTTATTTCTTGAAAATAGATTGTTTGAGATATCGCAAAAATCTATATTGTTCGATATAACAAATGCCCAGTTTGCACAGTTCGGGATAACAAATGCACAAAAAAAAATTCAAAATTTTTCAGAAGTCATCTATTTTTTAGATATATTTAATCAAATAATCTTGACTCACTAAAAAAATTTTAAAGCCATTATTCTGCGATTAAAATTCAGAACTTTGATTTATGTTGTTATAAATTGTTATTTTTGACCAATCAACGACTTCCTCCTGATGATACTATGTTATGAGGATGGTGTTTCCTTTAGGTACCCACTGAAATGGTCTAAAGTTGTCTTAAGTTGGTTATAATCCCAACTTGCTTCTGAGCTCGGTTCACTTTTAATAGCAAAAGTGCGGTGGTTTCTTTGTTTAAAATATTAGAAAAGCAAAAAATTTTATTGAACATGCCTAAAAGGAACACGAACAGTAGAAGAGAAATGGATTTTGTAATATTTTAGTAGCATGCTTGTTGTCTCAAACAACATAATATAGAATAGTTTTATCTTTATTTAGCAATTTTCTAATTGAAAACATGTGTCTCTTTCTAAAGATTTAGAAATTAGCATGTAGGGTTATGATAAAAATAGATTGTTTGCTTATTTATGTATAATTAACTCTCATGTTTACACAAACGTCTGCATTTTGAGAATTTTATTTAATGAAAAACAATTTTTATAAAATGAACGACTTTCTTGTTTACCAGAAAACTGGTAAATTTACGATCGATTCTGAAATATACCTTCTGCTAAACGTTCGAAAGTTCTTTATTAGCAGTGTGAGTAGAGAATAAATTGAATTTCTTAACCGTATTCTTAACGGTGTAGAAATACGCTGTGGGTATTACAGAGCACGCCCTAAATATAAAAATTTATTGTAACTTTTGTGTAGGTTTGTTTGTGTTTATATTCTAAACAGCTGGTACAATTTTGATGAAACTTGATATGCAGATTCTTCATTAGCTGGTAATATATAGTTTCTCAAAATATGTAGTAATATATGAGCCTTAATCTACCCTATTTACGGTAGGATGAGTGTGGGTAAACGATAAACTAACTGAAACATTTACAATAAACAAATTTCCTCTTGAATTTCAACGTCCCCGTTTAAAGTTATTGTGAAGACTAAATACCTTTCAAACATCTTTTATTCAACTCCTACTATTAGTTCACAATCTCCCTATATATATAACTTATAGAAATTTTCAATCGTTAATGATATACTTTTTATTCATCCAATCAAGTTAAAGTAAATTTTTAAAAACTTTTAGTGGATGACATTGGATGATAATACATTTTTTTTTTCAAATAATTATTCATTAATTTTTATTAATTAATTAAAAACTAACTTTCTCGACAAAAATCTTCATCCCCTACCGTCAAATAAGTAAAAAATTCATTTTTTTAAAATCCCACGCTAAAGATGTTAGGCTTAACATGTTTTCGGTTGATTATTTTAAACGATTCTGTTTATTTTCAAAAAGTTTGATGCATTTAAAACTAAACATTGTTAATTCATCCATTTTTCCGATTCAATTTGAAGTACTTTCGAATTAAAATAATTCAAAATAAAGGAAATTAGAAAGTTCTAATCTGTATTGCGTTACCCTAACTGGTGTAGAAAAATCACAAAATTTGCGTTGCCTCAATTGCCTTTGAATTCTCAATTGGCGCTGAAAATTCAACGCTGGTACAAGTTTTGATCAATTATTTATAGTAATTGTAATTGTTAGTCCGGTATAGCCTTATTGGCATGGCGTTTAGATTTGTATCGCTTGGGCTACAAGTTTGAATCCGCCAGTCGGAGATTCTCCTTATGTGTATGTGTGTGCGAAAGAAAGAGACCACCATCAACATCATAAATTAGAAAAAAAATAGAAAGTGAATATATACTAACAAACAAAAATAATAGTCCAACATCTTATATAGAAAAGAGAAAGCAAAATTGCCAGGAAATTCGCCTTCTATTTTGCCATTTAATATTGTAATTCTATCATATTCATATTAATTGTAATTTTTAAATAAAAATAACTAAAATAAAAGTTTACTTTTTAACCTAAGTAGGAATTTATTTTTAAAAAAAGGTTTTTTATATTACTTGTTTAGGAATGATAACTATCCTCTTCCTAAATTTTCACCTTTTAAGTAGTAAATGGCAAACAATTTAAAATATTTAAAGATGAGGTTTAAATCAACATGTTTACGTAATTTAAACTGCTAAAAATAGTCGGATCATATCTTCTTTAATGATAATGAATCAATTAAGATAAAAGGTGTCATTAAGTTATGTAGGACTGTTTGTACAGAAAACTTCAAGCAATTTTGAGGAAAGGTAAGTAACGTGTTAATCTCTGTTCAAATAAAAGTATCACCATAGTAAATGATCCCTAACTTACCCCCTTCTGGGTTATGTGAAGATAGGTAATTGACAAACTTAAGGCTCCATTTAACAAATGAATCAATCATGCTAAACTTTCGAATGCAAAGGTTCCTAAAATGGAAGATGTCCAAATAAGGGATAAGAATTTTGAGTGAAGACATGAAATACAGTACACTATACAATCAAATGACAAAATTTACAGTACAGTTTATTTTAAATTATTTATAAGATTTTAGCAGTATTCCAGAAACAAAACATTATTAATAAATACTTTTTATGTATAGAAGATTTCTCTGTTTGGTATTTCCTATATATAGTTAGAAAGGGAAATGACAAAATCATTAACTTACAGATAAATTCAATAATATTCATTAAATAGTAATGATAGATTTAACATAACACATATTACATATTTAGAACGTAAAAATAATATAATAAGTTTAATATATGTTGTTGTTACTTATGGTACTTGCCATGAACAAGCCCCCCAAGCCTGATACAGCAGCAGATTTAAGCCGAAAGGAGCGCCTCTTGTTTTTTAAGGAGCGCCAACTAGGGCCAAGAGTACGACTTAGCTACACACTCACCACATTTGCTTGCACGACCCCTTTCTACAGGGGGGGGCACAATCACACATCTCACAGATAGCACACAGAAGAACAACCATGCCCTAACCGGGTCTCATACCTGGGACTCCCAGAACACGAGGAAGACGCGCTATCTCTGAGCCAGAAAGGCGGCAGATTTAATATATAAAAATTATATAATAAATTTAAAATATATTTTAGCAAATACGTTCTTATCAACTTCGTACATAAGCTAAACAAATGAGATGTTTCAACGCTTTCATTGATTCTTTCTTTGCATTAATATGTTATTATTAGCCTAAAATCTTGATTATTTCTTTGAATTAATATATTATTACTAGCCCAAAATCCTGATTCTTTATTTGCATTAATATGTTATTATTAGCCCGGAATCCTGATTCTTTATTTGCATTAATATGTTATTATTAGTCCGAAATCCTGCTTCTTTCTTTGCATTGATATGTTGTTATTAGCCCGGAATCCTGATTCTTTCTTTGCATTAATATATTAGTATTAGCCCAAAATCCTGATGCATTGTACACAAACGAATCCTTTCAGTAAAAAATAGTTTCAATTCAGAAAGATATTTTTATGTTGATGTTGCATGAAAATTTTTTTTAAAGCTGAAACATCAGAATAGAAAAAAAATGAATGTCCATGTAAATATTTTAACGACTGTGGCATTAAATTTCAATGAAGTGACAATATCATTGCTTCATTCTTGAATTATTTTACAATAATTTCAGAATAAAATTTTATGGACAGAATATAGAGATATCTCGCCTCTTCCCCAATGTTTCCATAAAAAATATTTAAACAATACATTAAAAAATATAAAGAAATTGGAATAGTATTTTAAAAAAGCAGTACTTAATTAAAAGGATAATAAACTAAATTTTTTATAATAAATAAAACCTATTTAATATTTGAAAATGAAATATGTTAAATTTAATACAAAATATATCTTTAAACTAATAAATTATTTCAATATTTTTTGTAAACTGCAAAAAGCAATGATCAATTCATTACCAATTCTAACTATGTATAACAAATTTCAATAAGGTTTACCAATTTATTTCATGCATATATGTTAATATCTTGTTTTATATCTGAATTCTTGAAATACAATACTAAGGTGAATATTTATTTAGGAAAACCGCTAAAATTCAACCGGAGGCACTTAAATTGAAGTTGCCTCAAATTCATCTTAAGCTGAAGACCCAAAGAAGAAAGGAATAATATTCATGGAAATATTTTTATTACTATGGAGCAAATTTCTATGAAAATTAACTTAATAATGTGTCTAAGCCTTTATATTCATATCAGTTTAATATCAGTAATATCTGTGAAATTCAAATATTGGTATAAAATAGGAATACAAAGTAGTGTTTTGATTTTAAAAAGTTCCTGAAACGTAGTATTATTAGTAATTCACTAGTGAATATTGGAAGAAATATTGAAGTTTTGAATTAGTTTATATCCAAAATTATGTTATGCAGTTTAAAAAGGATTTTAAAATTAGCTTGCGAACAATATTGGATTCAATGATAGATCCGTTATAACGATGATGAAAAATGCTCTTAACTAAAGGAAATAATCCACCAGGAGGGGGACCTGGAAATGAGGATGAAATATTTCCGGCATGGCGGTTGGTTTTCACTAGCCTGGTTAGTACACTAATAGGTGAGGGTAGACTCTTCCCATCTATGACGGGCCATGCTTCCTACGGGAAGGGTTGTACCGTGGCCGATGATGGTCATTAGAACTCAACCACAGTTCTCGTCAGTGTTGCTGTTGCGGTGGTTCAGTCATTGGCGACGAATTTGGAGACTTTGCCAACAAAATGGATATAACTGGAAACTTTGAGAATTTTAACGATCCTTCCAATAGAAACTGGGAAACCCCAATTGGCTCAGAAAGTTCTCGTCCCACCTTCAGGAGCTTAAAAAGTCAGCAGTCTCAAGATGCGGTGAAGTGAATTAAACGTGAAATGAAATTTGAGCAGAAGACAAGTAAAGAGTCTTCGAGGGGGTGGCAAATCATATGCAAATGACCAGCGTTGTGTGGAACTCAAGCAAGTGCTGAACTGGTGTGTGCCTAATCATGTTGTCTACTGTGGAATCAGCGTAATGTATATTGTGTGGAATGGCCAGCCGTGTGGTAAGGAGTTGACAGCTAAAGCAAAGAGATAGTGAGAACTTTAGCCGCTTGGAGAGACCATGGAGAAAATCTTCGAGTATCCCCCTCCTTCTGAATTCTGTCTACCCGCTCTATGTGCTGTGGTCGATTGCTACTTGTGGGCTACTGTCTGCTGTAGTGTACTGCTGTGTGTTCGTCTCGACTGTACATATTTGTAGTCTGTGTATTTATCATCTTTGTGTTAGTGTCTTCGAGTCAACTACCAACGAACCAGGTGATTTTCATTACAATATGAATGGGGACAAATATAAAATACTCAAAAGCCTTTAATAGAAGAAGGATAATGACGTGCTTTATTAATAGAAGCTTTATATACTATAATAATATACACTTCAAGCTCAAAACCCGTTTCCGCTAAAACCTGCCTAATATGCCGACCTGGTGCATGCTAAATCTGACATCTCAGCTCAAATGTTTTTTGTTGGTGATTTGTAGAAGTTTAGAAAGAGGGGACGACAATCAAGTCGCATCCTCGCTATTTAAAAGATTAAAAATCGTGAGATTCGTTCTAAAATTGGGCCTCGTATTTCTTCAAAACGGTCAACATAACAGTAGCTGTTGGGTTATATAATCGTATCAGCATTTAATAATTTTGATAACGTTTACCGATTAATAATGATAGCCGATTAGGAAAAATTAACTATATTTTTCTCTTCTTAAAGGAAAAGAAGAAAAAAAACACTTTAGGTTTATCTATGATTTCAAAAATACTAAATAAGAGAAATAATATTTGTTACTTAAACAATGCTATTTTTTATCTATTTACTTATATATTGTTCATACTTTTATGGAATTTTTTTAAATTTGAAAAACGATGATACTAGGTTTCAAAATACCAAGTACTTGACACATTACTGTGTTCAATGGACGATTTTTTTTTCTTCCAATACATTTATTCTTATTGAAACTGCAATCGTTTATTTCTTAGACCTGGTAGTGCAGCTGTAGATTTAAATCAATCTAGATCGCTGGAATCCAGACAAAGTTAAGTAAAATCCATCCCATTGGAAGTGATGACTTCACATACTTTGAAACATTAAGAAATTGAACAGACATAAAGAAATTGAACAGCCATCAATCATTAACGCTGACTGAAAACGAAAATTTGGTAATTTCTCTACTTTAAAACTGAAAGTATTAAACTATGTAATAATAAAATTATATATATATATATATATATATATATATATATATATATATACCAGAGTTTTGATAATATAAAGTGAAAGATAATATTACCGTAATCACATCAAACGATATCCATTGTATCATTAGGCCTAATTAAAATTCCATTTATCATATTTATTAATATCGTATTTAAAATAATTTAGGAAATCCCTGAAGATAATCACTTTAACATCATTGTTACCTTTTTACAGTATCGATTTCAAATTTATGAATACTACTATTTGCTTTTTTTTCTATTTTTAATTAGTTAGAACTAGGGGTTTTTTTATAAGTAGAAAACCACATGTGTTAAAAATCTTTCAGCAATGATTTTCCTTCATACCTGATGGAATCTCCACTGAAAGAAAGCAGGATTTAATTAAATCAAGCAAAGAAGACTGAATAAAAACTAAAATAAATAGAAAGAGAAAGAGCGACAAAAAAAAAGAAAAAGAAAAAAAGAACTGATTCGTTGAAGCTTGCAAAGCTTCAGCAGCTCTGCATAGGAATGACATTCAACATTATTTAAGAGGATTATAAATGATGTCAACGGAAATAACGTCGTATAAAACTCCACGGCCACAAAGGTAAATTCTGTAAAGAGATTAAAAGCTCAAAAATAAACATTTCCATCTGCTAGTTTTCGTTTTTCAAAACTAAAGAAAGCTGAATTATTGCCACGGCATATTAAGATTTAGATAAATAAGATATGCTACTTTTTATTCGAAAATTTTTATAAGAAAGAATAGTTTGATGGATTCCGAGAATAAATTCAGAAAATATAATCTGACATTTAAGAATCTACGCTTTTTAATGTGTAAATCAAATGTGTCGTTTATGCGTAAAATCGAAATGGAATTACTGAGCTTTGATAATACCATATGACGATTTTTAAATAAGCTTTTACAAAGGAATATTCTTACCGACATATTTTGATAAGACATTTATTTCGAGTTAATATTTCGTTTCTTAGAGTTACAAATATTTTGAAACAATGTTATTTAAATTCTTCCGATAGTAAATAGCTATATTTTTCTTCGCCAAGCTTCTTTTATTTAAAAAAAATGTTTTTCAGAGTTTTATATCTAATGTTTTTTATCATTTTTTTGAAAATATATAATAGCCGTGATTCGTCAAATTAACACTTCTCATGAGTGGAAAATGAAAATAACATTCATGGACATTCACATGAATGTTATGAATATTCCTTCATAACATGAATTCAGGGATATTCACTAGATAATTGCATGTATAAGTAATATGTTGGTATTATTATTAAGAGCACCAGTGATTTTGAAAATGAACACCAATGACCGAATTACCGAATGTGGTAAGGGGAATGAAAATGCCGAGCTTGAAAACCGGACATCACATGTCTTGTACAAAGTTTTTATTTCAACACAAATCTAAAAAATTTTGCTTTAATATTAGTCCATGTTTTATGTTGCAATTAAATATTTTAATTTATGAATTGACTATGAGTATCTAAAAGCATTTAGATATAATAGCTGAAATTATAGCTGAATGCCTTTGCGTCAAATCTTAGGTGAATTTCTCGAAATTCGATGAGAAGATATGTATTGCACATAACAATAAAACTTTTAACTTTTATACCTGTTTAATTATATTATTTTACTGTTGTTGTTGTTTCTAATGACGCTTACCATGGATAAGCAAGCTGATTCATCATTGAATTTAAACCGAATGAGCGTCTATTGTTTAAAGTAGCGTCAACTAGGGCCAAGAGTTCGACTTACCTATTCAATCATCAAACATTAGCTTGTAAAGCCCAATTTTACAGAGAGGCTCATTCGCACAACTCACAGAAGAAGAAAAGCCATACCCTAACCGGGACGCCCAAATCACGAGAAGACTCACTATCACTATGTCAAGACACCAGCATATTATTTTATTGTAAATTGTATACTCGTTTAAACATCTTTGCACGCATGGATAAGATTCCGAGAGACGTTTACTGTTCTGTCCGGTCTCTGTCTTCTTCCGGTATAAATAAAGAAAATAAAAGGAAAGGTGAGGATTTACAATAAGTTATCTAAAGTAATATCCAATTTGTAGGATTACTTTAAAAGTTTTCCGTAATACCATTTTTAGACCTAAGAGTGAAATCGCACAAAAACGATTCTGATGTTGTTTTTGCTACTAATGGCACTTGCAATGGACGAGCTCGCCATTCTGATGTAAACAAAGTACTAAAACATACAAATAAGAGTATTCAAAGTAGAATAGTAATTCAAAATTGAAATTAAGATGGGAACAATGCCATCTAGTATTCAAACACAAACCTTCAAATGAAATTAATAAATATATGTTTAAGTGGCTTTGATCCATGCCACAATGGATTTCAAGTGAATCTAGACCAATCTGAAGTCTTGACCATGTGACTTTTACAAACAGTATTTATGAATTTGAAGTATAATATCCAGTATTATATCAGTGGATAAGAAAATTAGAACGAAATTCTAGACAAATAATCTTAACTACGGTCCTTCCCTCGTCATCTAATCAATGCTTAAAATTAGTAAAGAGTGTCGGTAATTATATTTGTATTATTTAACTTCATGATGTTAATACAAGAAAAAGAAACTATTTGTTTTTTGTTATAGAGTGTGGATTCATTCACATATAAATAAGGATTTTACTACACTTAATATTTTATTCAGACTAGTTAATTAACATACTTTTATGTTGATATAAGCATTCTGGTTCTTTAATTTTTATAACATAGAAACGAAATTTTATTCAAACAAATAAATATCCCATTCATTAATATAGAAAGGAAATTAGCATTTATCTTCATATACATTTAAGAATAAATAATACTCTGTAATTGGATCAACCTCTAGAAATATTTGTTGTAAAGGTAATATCATTATAGATATAACTTATAGTTAAAATTATTTTTAATGTTTACTTTCACCAAACCTATGTTTCATAAATTGATTCTGAAATTGGGCAAGCCAACATTTAACTAAATGAGACTAAAAATTGTTACGTGGCATTTTCTGACAGAATACATGAATTATTTAGTAGGAATTTTAATTAACCACTTATGTTTTGGCAAACCACATTCTTTATTAAGCGGAAATTCAAGTTCTTCAAGATATAGTAAGGAACTGTAAGTTCCTAATTTATCAATAGAGGTCATGTGACAAAATTATTTTAAAATACATTTAATTTTCACCTAATTCTTTTAGTTGTTGTCCTATCATTGAAGTATACTTGATTTGTTTTTTATATTTACAAACCTTCTTCTATTTATTTGTATTTTTGTTTTTAAATAACTGACATCTGGAATTAAAAAATTATTAACTGTCTATTTAGAGCTACTCAAAATAGTTATTATATAGTCAACTTATATTAATAAGTTTTTTTTAATATTTTAATTTAATGATTATTTGATATTTTTAATTAGGTTGTGAGATATTTATACAAGTTTTAAAATCATTTCTTTTCATATCGTTCCTTAACCATACATTAAAGAATTTAAAGTTCATGACTTCTAAAATAGTTTAAAACTTAATATTTATCAGAATTTCTTTCATTAACTATTAAAGACATATGCAAGAAAACAATAATCAAAAGATTATTTAATTATAAATAAAAAAAAATCAAATACAAATATATCTGTTGAATTTGGTTTTAGTGTCTAAAATTGCCTTTTTTTCCATTGAAAAAACTGACTTTTTGAGTCACAAGTCAGCTTTTCTCATTTTGTAAAATGAAAATTGATATGACTTCACAAAAAAGCATAAGAAAATGTACAGTTAAACAATGATGGAAATTGCGATGTCAAAGTCGTTAAAATGTATTCTTTTGTTTCTAACAAACTTGTAGTAAAAAATTGATAAGAAGACCTTCTGTTAAGAGTTTTTGAGATTCTAATAAACAGTATAGTCAAAAATTAAAGACAAAAAACGTTAACCGTTGTAAAGAGCAAAAATGGAAAATAGTAATAAAATGATTAATCAGCGACCATCCTTTGTATTCTTTTGAGCTACATCGAGAATTGTCGGCAATTCCATTTGTACCACAATTTAAAACATTGATCACGCTTGATAAATTGAAGTGAAGTTGGTATTTAAATGTATTAATTGTTTTCTGGTACATAAATCATTTACCACTTTTCGGCTTCAATCATTGTTCACATTTCATTATAGAACAAAAGAAAGGTAGATTAAGATACTTACATGCTAAGTATTTTCTTCTCAGAAACTATTCCTATAATTTTCATTTAACAAATTTTTAAATATTTATTACATTTTCGATTTTAGTAATTTAGACGTAAACATTATTGGTTTCAAGTTAACTATTAAAAGAATTTTGGCTGTCTTTCCTTCAATAAGATAAGTGATTTATTCCTGTTAAATGATCACTGAATTTAATAGTTAACTTGAAGCTGAATATCAGTTAAATGTTTCAAGTAAAACTTTTAACTGGTATTCGGTTTCAAGTTAATAATTTTGACTGTCTTTCTTTCAATGAGATGAGGGATTTTTTCCTGTTAAATGATCACTGAATTTGGTGGAAAATAAAGGGTTTTTTACATATGTCAAAATAAAAAAAAAATAAAGGATCAATACCAGGTGATCGTGTTGTGCAAGCAGTTGCTTCTATTTTACCAGTCCTAGTTTCTTTAAAAATTTCCTGTATGCAATCTCGGGAATGTAACCTCAATATGTTTGAAAAATAAAAGTTAGGCCTTTTTACAGATTTAAAAAGGATCAGAGGTTGATACATTAGTGTGTTCTAATAATATTTTGCTTTTAAAGAAGAAAAACAATTTATGACCATCCAATATATATTTGGACCATCTCTTCTAGGCGCAATTAATTTCTTAGAAAAATCTCTTGCAAAATGAAAAGAATAGAAAAATTCGTTTTTTAACGATTTTAATTAACCTGACCTGTTTCATGTTTGTAAAGATGGGATTTTAAAACTGATTCTTCAATTACTGGTAAATTGAAATTATGAACATTTGGGTGTCTCTGACAGCAATAAACTATTTTAGATCTTCATGGCTTAGTTAAAAATCTATTTAGCAAAATCTTTAAAGCAGGAAGTTCACAATGACAGTGAATGTGAGAAAAAAACTGATTCTAAGATTTCAAAATATTTATAAACATTAATTATAAAAAACAAACAATTAAATAGAAAAATTATGCGTTTTAAAGCAAATACAAAAATCTATTTTTTTAAAAAACTGTCTTTATAAATTATATTTAAACTTTCTAATGCTATTCTTCTTAAAGCGAGAATTAAACTGGAAAAGTCATGCATTCTTTCAAGTTAAAAAAATCTTTGTTGTCTTTGAAAAAGGTTTTCATATTTCAATAAAAAATCTTTGTTGTCTTTGAAAAAGGTTTTCATATTTCAATAAAAACTGTTATCATATATTTTTAGAATCAATCATGAAACCGAGACGAAGTAACACAAAACTTGCCTATTTACATAGCGAATAACCTTTTCTATTTTTACACAACAAATATTTATGTTTAAGTATTAAGTTTCTGAAAAACGTCAAGTTGAGAAATAGAACCTTTCTAAATTCCTGTCTTTGTACATATTTATTTCTTATTTGTTTACATTACAGAAAAAGTAAAAGAATGAAACTTATCCGACTTTTTAATACATATTGAAAATAATATTATGAGTAATATCAAGCCAGAAAATGTTAATTAAGTAAACATTATCAATTCAGAATTTAGATTAAAATCGAAAATATTTCAATGTATGAAAAAAATATTTTTTGAACTCCACATTTTTTCAAATAACTTTAAGATCTCACTTCGCAGTTAAAAACTCCCTGAAACGAAGTGAAGCTGCACAAAAAAGTAAGTGGCGCCTGGGGTATAATTTAATTATTTCGCCTCTATCCGGAATCAGCTCTTTTACGACTGTAAATGATGCGCGGGAATGATGTCATTTTTTTCATAATAAATAAATTAATAAAAATAATTTCTTCTAAAAAAATTTCTGACATTACGTGCTGATGCTTTCACTTGATGGTGTCTTCTATGACTGGCATCAGGGATATCTATATTATCTTAACCTCCACCCTCACAGTTTTCTATTCTTTTGAAAAGATGCCTTTTCAAGTTTTATTTTGTGGAAATAATTTTGAACTCCTAAGGTTTAATGCCCACCTCCCTCATAAATAATAAAATTCAGACATGATATCGAAATAATTTCTTTGCAAATATTTAATTATTATTTCTTTACTACTGTATTTAAAACTAACAAGAATTATACAGCATTTTATTACATGATGGATAAATAATTAGTTCATAAATAATATTTAATGTTACAATTGAATTCAACAAATTAATTTCAAAGAACATCACCAAATCTATATTAAGATTTAAAAATTTCGAATGCCAGTTGAAGAAGAAAAATATTTGTCGAAGTCGAGTTACGCATTCTCATTCATAGTAAATTCTTTAAGCTCATCTTTCACAACAACTGACTCATTAAAACATAATAACTTCGTTGTAAGCCTTTAATTCAGGCATCTTTACAAATTATATTTAAATCTGTTTACAAATGACATTTAGTCTTACAATAATAGTCTGGAATTGTTTATGACTAAAAGTTTACAAATTATCTTGAAAAGTAATTTCAAGGAACATTACCAGTTTACTATATAGACTCAGAGATTTAGAAATTTTGAATTTAACAACTGACGAAGAAAAACTTTTGTAGACGTCGAGTTACATATTCACATTCGCACAAAAGTCTTTAAGCTGTAGTTTCACAATAAGCGACTCATTAAAATGAGGGGAAACTTTACAAAAGTTGCCTTTTTAAGTGAGTTTCACCTTATGAATATCATTTTCATCTTTAAAGGTTCAAAGCGGCTAGTCAGCAAGAAGAATCTATCTCTTGTAAGGCCTCTGTGAGCTTCTGAACATGAAAAGGATTGTTGATGTCAGCGAAAACGGCGGGCTCCAAATATGTCAAGAAACAAGGTTATTCTTTCGTTCCTTATAATGCGCGTCCTTTCTTTTGTTATCCATTGTGACTATGCAAATGAAGAGCCGTGTCCTCTGTAGGAAGGAAGCTGTCTTGATCAAATAGAGCTGCCTTCAGAAAATGTTCGCAGTTGAAGACACCGAAAATTGGAAGACAGTTAGCCTTGTTAACAAGATTAACTCCTTTAAATCGGAGTACAAAACGAGCTCTTCCAGAGGTAGGAGAACTGGTTATTGCCTCGCTACAGTGAGCTTCCTTGCTTAATTTTAATGAAACAATCGTCAGAGCCCTGGCTTTCTAGGAGAATTTGTATTGGAAATGAGATGGGTGTCTTAAAAAGAAAAAAATGTTTATGGATCCGGTTGTTGTTAGAATTTGAATAAATTTGCAAAGTGACAAATGTGTATTTGGAAGGTTGTTTTTAAGGCAGAAAAGAAAGATGAAAAGTTTATTATTATTATTTTACTTGTTTCAAAATCTTCTCGTTAAATAGGATTCACATCAATGACTGAAATTTTGAATTTCAGTAAATTTCAGATTTAAACTTTCTTTTTTTAATCAATTTTTATTTAACTTGACCTATTGCATATTTTAAAATTAAATCTAGTATATAGTCCAGTATTAGTTTGTAGTTTTCCTTTGTACTGGAATTTTAGTACGTCATATAATTCTGCTTTCGTTAAAAATACACTATTTTAATAGATTCAGAGAATTTATTAATTTAATTAAATCATAATAATCAATAAATTGGATTGATTATTTTGTTCAATTCGTGCCACACAAGATAATTTTCATAAATTGATTGTAATTTTTCTGTTGACCAGTACAATCTTTGGATAAAAATTTCATAAAAAAGCAGAATTAGTCTTAAATAGATATTGCCAAATTGCAGGTTAAAATTATTTTATTTAATAATCTTTTTTTCTGAAAGCAAAAAGATATTTGAAATTAATTTATGAAATTTTTATATATGAAATGAAAGGATTATAATGTTTTATAGACTAAAACAATTTTAAAATTTGTGCTATTGTGCATCAAATATATGTTGCTCTACATCAGAAAATAAAAGAAACTTATCTTCATCTTAAAAAATGTCATTTCTATAAAAATGTTAAAGTTCCAGAAAGAATATTTTGTATTCATAATGCAAAATTCTATCGTCGGATTGTTGAGTTCATGATATTGTCATCTGATTAAAACACGTAAAAATGGCAAAATTCGAAATGAAATGAATTGTGATTTAATATTTAACAAGTAAGTAAAGAAATTACTTTCCACAATAATTAATTGCAATTTTTGACATGCAATTTTTCCCTTTAAAAACTCGTTGTAATTTACGCCATATTCTAAGCTCATGAAACTTTTAACGATGATATTGAAAAAAAGAAACTGATAACATTTAAAGGAAAATTATATTATTTGAATTTACTTGAAAAAGAGAAAAGTATCATTTTCAATCAAAACAGTTCTCAGTTTATATGAAAAGTACCACCATTTACCATAGTGTATTTTTTCTTTATCCATTAAACTAAATATCAATCAAACATCGGATTAATGATGCTGTTATCAGACATTGATATATAAAAATGAAACAGTTTCAATCAATATCCAACAAATCATTCACCAAAATTAATTTCTGAAGTCTTCGCTGTCATATTACTTAATTACTTGCATTTTATCCGTTCGTTTTTCCTATTGAAATTTTTATCTTTGAATATACAAGGATTTATATAACAAAACAAGAAAATCTTACAATGAATATAATATATATGGCACTTCCTACATCTAAAAGAAGGGAATAAAATAATTTAAAGAACATTTGAAACACAAACAACTCATGATGAGTATGATATTTACTCTAAAACCTCAAAAATTAAAACATAATATCTAGTTCAAAAAATCCTTCCTTGTGTATATAAGGAAGGAAGAGTTGACAATTATATATAAAAGGTGTTGTTCAATCTCAAAAATAGTTTATTTCGTCACTATGCAAAACATATATGGACATTGATTTAAGAAATCATGTTACTCTTGTACGATCTGATTGATAGATCAAATGACAATTCTTCGAATATTCATCAAATCAATTTTTAAATATTTATTGGTTTCAGCTGAAGAATTTGTGGTTAATGATGTAAATACCAAAAGTATTTAAAATAAAATTATTCGCGTTATATTGTCAAATGAGCAATGCTTTATAATGTGATGAGCAGGAAAAAAGTGCCCTGTAATAGTATAAATAGATGAAAAGAATTCTTGATGATGTCCTTATTACTAACATTCCTTAATTTTATTTGAATAGTTTTGCTACGAATTCTCAGTATTTTTGATTTTGGTATTTATAAACTTTTACCACCTTTGTTAAACAATTTTTTTGAATTTTTAATTATTTTATTGTTTCTTAAAATTCAACCTTTTAAGTAAGAGATGCATGACATTCTCTGTTAAAACTGCATTTAAGGAAGAAAGCGATAAAATTTTAAGGGTAATTTAAAGCATAAACCGGATTATTGTAATTTACTCTAAAAATCCCACAAACCGAGTTATATCATTTTCAACTAAAAAATAAATGCTCTCTTATTTTATGCGGAGAAGACGGGCATTTCTATAGAAATGTCGGAATCTCAAAGAGTCCTTCCCATTTGCAATTGCTTTTTCATAATTATTTCCCCTCTGGGTAAGCTAAGGGTCTCGAATCACGTGAAGGGGAATCCGTTTCTCTACCTGAGATTGAGAAGGTTAGCCAGCACTTCCTGCAATGGCTCCAATTGCGTAATGAGATCCGCTCATTGTCCACTCGCACGGTCCGCGGTCATTAAAATTAGACCCGAGACCCTGGTTAAGCACGTATTCCGGACTTTTTCCGGCACGGCTCTACTTAAAAGAGAATGATGGAGTCCAACAGTCGGACGCTTTAATTCGGAAGCGTGTTAGACTTTCCACGTGCCTTAGTTAATGAAAAGTTCAAAGAGAATATTTCCATTCTCTTTTGACAGGTCGAATTTCTGAGCCATGTCAGTAATACCGCTGATGAGGCTTAAATTACCTTAAGGAAGTTGAGATATAGAGGTGTTTTATGAGGATTTAATCCAAATGTTCTTAAAAATGGTGGATTTATTAGAATGGCAGAGAAATATTTTCTATTATTAATTATTATTGTTCTTTAAAAGTAGAGTTTACTGCTTGTAACGAGTTTTAATTTTTTCACACTGTAGTTAACCTCTAATTCGGATAATTTTCATGAAAACGCTCATAAAAGTGACTATTTTTTAACTAAGAAAATTATATAAAAAATAAGTGTACAAATAACATATGCATTCAATTTTTAAATTTTTAATTTTTAAAAATTAAAATTTAATGAAAATTTGACATTTTGGCTTATTTTGACTGAATGTTGGTTTCCCAGAAAACACCGAAAATTTAAGAAATACGTCTTTTTAGCATTAAAAGAGAATTTTATTGATCACACGTCTAATATAAATAAATATCAGTTAATTTTTCTTGTATGGTAAATTTCCAATCATGAGATACAGAAGCCAACGTCACAATCTGGACAGTAATACCAAGTTCCCTTTCTGCATCTTTTATTGTTTTCGTCTCTTCTGGAATATCAAACTTAACACTCCATATTGAATACAATATTAAAAAATATTTTTTTAACACAGAACACAAACCAATTGTATTCAACTGGGCCTCGTGTAACTAAGTAACTGGACGGGCACTGGGCTAAGATTGCAAAATACATATCACAAATATACATATTCGATTAGCGCTACCACCCGGTTGAAAATAACTTGCAATTACATTTATAATAGACTATTACTGCCGTCTGGTGTATAAAATGAGAAATAAAATGACTTTCGGGCAAAATAATTGGTTTTAATCGTTTTGTCGCGTTACTATTGAACACCCCAGCACGGCAATATCACGGGCGCGAGAAATGGAGGTCGAAACCCCAGCCCTTCAGTTTCACGGTAAAGAGAGTTAAGAGGTTAAAGAAGCATTCAAAAGAAATATTCCCATCCCTTTTTGTCAGTAAACTAAATTAACAAAAATAACTAAGTTTAAAGCAAAAATCAAAAGGAAAAATAAGATTAATCAGGCCTGAAGACTTTTTCAAGGGTCACCCTCAGGCAGGGATTCAAACCATTGATTTTTTTTGTGAAGGGTCTGACATTTCGTCAAAAAATTGACCCCTCGTGACACGAAAATCCCAGAAAATTGAGGTGTTGGAGATAAGTAAGTATCACAGAAATACAAGAACAAAATAGTAAATCTAAATAGGTTTACAGTAAATTGTTTAAAACAAACAACAAAAGACCATAAAAACTAAAACTAAATCATCCAAAATATATACCAAGATTATCTCCAAAACATGAATTTCCTGGGATTTTCGGGTCACGAAGGGTCAATTGTTTGACGAAATGTTAAACCATTGCAGAAAAAAACCCGTGGTTTGAATCCTTGCCTTAGAGTGACCTTTGAAAAAGTCTTCAGGCCGGATTCATGGAATTTTTCCTTCTGATTTTTGCTTTAAACTTAATTCTTTTTGCTAATTTAGTTCATTTCATCTGTGTTCTACTTGTAGCGGTATTAGCACTCTCTAAATACAATGTATATTTTAATATTTTGTTTCAAGAAATTCGTTTAGGTTTATTCAATTTTGTTTATGTTTGATATCATAGTTACTCCTTTTTGTCAGGTGAGATTTCAATGATATCGCTGATGAGGCTCAAAGGAAATTCAGATATAGAGGTGCTGTATGTGGATTTAGTAAACACTTTCTTAAATATTATATAATTATTGGAGATGATTTTTTTAATTATACTGCACATTATTCTTGTATTTTCTTTAAAAAAGAGAGAATTTGCTGCTTATAATTCCCTTCTTATATGCTTTAGTTAATGGAAAATTCCGAGATTTATTTCCATTATATTTTGGCAATCATAATTCTCGTTAGTAGTACTGCTGATAAGACTCAAATTGTTAGTTCAATGCAAAAACAAGTATTACTTATGTTCATTTAGTACAATAATTATCTATGAATGATGGAATTAACAGAGAAATAAGTCTCAAAAATAGTTAATTAGATCTTAAAAAAGACTTATATAAACTTCTTTCTACAGGTAAGTTGAATTAACTTTAATTGACAAATATTTCTGGTTTTGTTACGGCATAGCACATTTTATATAAAGCATATCTTTTAAACCTTTTCACCAGTCTATTATCTTTTAAGGATTTTTTTTTCATTAAAAGTTTGACTGAGATCTAAAATCTTGAAAATGAAGAAATAAATAAATGAACAAAGCAGCCTTAATAAAAATTGCATTAAACTAAAAGTCTTTGTTTTCAAATTTTAAATGAAATCCTTCAAAACCAAGATGCTTTTCATATTTTTGTTGCAAATTGTTCCAACGTATTAAGTAAGATTACCCTGTCAACGTTTCTGAAGTCATAATATTTTTACATGCGTCTCTTTTTGTAGTAGTGACACACGGAAATCCTTGATATGTAGCACATTTGTAGGTTTTATCCGAATTATCGAATATCCACTCTTCAATTATTTATGTCTTAAATTTCTTGTCTAATAATAAAATACATTTATAGCATTGCATTTTTGACCATTTCTATTCGCAACTATTTTTCTAGTTAAAAAATGTTACTGAATGTAGTTAAAATTGATATCTTCTGATTATCATACAGCATTTTCTTCTTAAAACTCAAATTAAAATTCCTTACAATAACAAGTTCCTTAAATATTAACAATTTTATATATTCCATTTTAATCATTTACACTTGATGACTTTCTCCATATAGTTACTGCAATAAAGAGAGTGTCCCAGGGTCCGACTTAACCTAGTTGGGGCCCAAGGCAAAAACTTCTTTGCCCCCCCCCGGTTTCAATACTTTATTAATAAAGATTATTCAATAAAGAAGGGAAAAAATTAAATTAAATTTCTAAAATTCATTAAAATAAAAATAATTTATTTATTTTTCATTAATTAAATTTTAAATTTAATTATTAAAATTTAAATTCAATTTAAATTATAAATAAAAAAATTGAATTTAAATTATAAATAATTTAATTTTAATAAATTTTAAAATTTAGTTTAATTAATTTAAAATTTAATTTTTACATTTACATTTACAAACTTAATAATGTTGTGAAAACTCGAATCTTCAACTTTTACAAAGGCGTGTACATAATTACAAAGCTCTTTAGTCCTTATTTTTACCACGAATTCGGGTTGCAGAAGGACGTCAATGTTGCGAAAGTGACTTGGACATCTCGAAGTGGTTTGTTGGCAGTCTCGGATACAGGACTGGTGGAACCCAGTTTAGAGATCCGATTGCAACTAATCGCTGCTAAGTACGCCGATTTTATACACAATGAATCCATCGGGGTGAAACCTGCCCTCTCTCGTGGGTTATATGTCATCCTCGTCAGATGATCCTCACAGTGTCTCCCATAGCTTCAAAGGGGATGTTAATTTAACTAAATTAGGCTTCTGGAGGCAGGGCAAAGAGTCAAGCAAGATAACACAGAGCATTATATTGCAGAAAAGAAAGCATCTAATAGAGAAATTATTCGAGAAAGTATGTAAGAGACAGTGAAAGGACAAGACCCCTAGATAAGCACAAAATAATGAAAATGAGTGGAATTAACACTTCTGGTCACAAACTTTCATGTACAAATTTTACATAACTGCCATAATGATTAATTCAAGATGAATGATAGGCATTGAAACTTGCTAGAAATGTCCCTAGCAGGTTTTGAGCAAACAATATTTATCGGACAATATTGGTGTTCTGGGCATTATAGAGATATCTGAAGAGTCTCAATTTACCATTTACCATCATCTTTCTATCAACAAAAGCGATCATTAAGTATTGTGTAGAGATAAAACAGAGAAGCAGATCGCGGTAGCAAATTACGAATAGACTGTAAAGGCTTTATGCATTAAGAAAGGATAATGTCCTTCATTTTCGATTCAGATACAGCGACATAACAATTGCATCGTTCCAATATTCTATGCCAACATGTTCGTCTAGCGCCATTGAATAGACTGACCAGGTGTTCCCTTCATGGAATACAATTCCCGCCAAAAACGGATAGTGGAAGTACCGAGACCATACAAGGGAAAATTATCCAGTAGATAAAATGGCTGCCTATTCCTTAGATTTAAATGAAATAGACTAGACCTCGGATATACTCAGTAATAGTATTCCTCAAATAAATAAATCTTTTAGAACCATGTAGCAATTAAAATTTTTCAAAGGAAATAGAGGAAAATTCCCAAACAATCAAAAATTCGACAGAAAACTTTCAAGACAGTTTCAAAATAATATCAAATTATTGAGAAATTAGTTGTTCTCAATTAGGAGATTACATATGTTCATATTTCAATATGAATCTACAGTTTTCATGCTTATTTGAAAGTATTTTTAGGAGTTTTTCTTTCCTTTTTTTCTTTCTGAATGAGAAATGGTATATTCGATTCTTAAGTTACTACATTATGCAAATACTTTACATGACGATAAGAATTTTGTTTTATATTTGCTTTGTATTTCTTTGACAGTGTAGTTGTCATTTTAACTTGAAAAATTTTAGAAAGCTTTTTCCTTGCTTTATTAAATCCAAACATTTTATTTAATTTGCATAATATAATTTTATATTTAAATCAATATCATAATTGCTCATTAGATCCTAATGTATTAGCATCATAATGGAGTTAGCATTATTAGAGTGAATATAATTTAAATTATATTGAGTCCGTTTCTCAAATTTATGACATGTTTAATCAATTGTACATTCGATTATTTTTCTATTTCTATACCAGTTAATAAATGTATTCACAAGAGTCTCGCAAAAATAATTTATCTCAACAATGTACAGTATACAGCCCAGTGTACCCATGCATGATTTTAAAAACTCATTATTGATTAATAAAGATTAAAAAATATATTTTTTTACATAAAATAATTTTTTTTCTCTTTTCTATTTATCTATTCATTATACTCGGTCGCATATATTTAACAAACACAGAATAAATAAAGAGTTAAAGGCTGATGAATTTTTCAATTTCGTTTTTCACATGATTGTAGTACTATATGAATCAACAAAATCCCCTCTTGCTATCTTGAAAATCTGATTTTTCTGTACATAAAATCAAATCCAGATATTTAATGTATAACAAAATCATGCAAACTTATATTTTTTAAACGATGGAATTTAATCTATAAGTACAGTTCAATCTTTATTGGGGGCCTAGGACGAAAAAAGCTAAATTTAAATTTAATTCATGTTTTATTTTTGTATTACATTAAAACAAACAAAAGGGAATTATTATATAGAAACTTCAAAATATTTGAAATAAAATAAATTATATTAAAATTATGGTTTAATATGGTATTAAGAAAATAAAAATAGTAATCATCACAATGAATTAAACGTTACAACAGATCTCTTTCTAATTTTAGTATCCTATTACGAAATTAAATATATTCAATCCTATTTCATTATTAAAGTTCTCATTATAGTTCATTTGCTTTTGTTATAGGTTAAATAATATAGCAATAAGAAGTCTTTAATTTAATTCACTGCACATATTCATTAAGAACAATAAACTTATTCGAGTATATAGAATTCTCTAACTAAATATCTCATTTTCACAATGCTAAATATCAAAAATATTGTGTCCTTAAATATTTTTTCATATTATTTCAATACTACAATGTAATTTCCATGATTCTAATTGGAATAAAATGACATTAATCATCCTTTTATTGAAGTCACTACTTGTTTTCAATCTAAATAACATTCTAGTTTGAATCTATCGGCCTCTACAATTAAATATCTTATTTTCACAATACTGGATATTCGGAAAAGTTGCTTCCTTTTTCAATTCTTTTCCGAGAATTAGTTTGGCTTTTGTTCAGAAAATTTTCAATACAAAGAAACAGCTTTCCTTTAAAAAACGGACACGAGCAGAAGGGCGAGAAGAACTTTAGAAACATTTAATTTATTGCCACGTACCCCTTCTCCTTCAACGAATTATTCATTGATCCGAAATCAGATTTTCCGATTCTTTCAAACAAAATGACTGTCACAGAATGTTCAATTCTGAAAATACTCGAGGGGCCGCTGATATTCAGCGTATTAAGGGAAGCAATCCAGATGCCAAAATCTTTCGAGGAGAAAATGGCAGAGGCAAATCACATCCGTAAGATATCGTAAAAAACTTTATCGGAAAAAAGATGAAAATCTAATTCGCGAAAACCGGAAATCGGTGTAACGAATTTGTTTTTATCCCGCTTCATCTTCAATAACGTATAAAACTAAGCCCGTAGCATCACTGTCATCAAGGGAAACGGCTGATACTCCCCTCCTCTGCAGAGTGAACTCGTCGAAATGAATGCCAGAGTAATGGACGAGGGGTCACGTGACCCGACTTTCTTACTAGTTCTCCGGGAGGGTAAAGTGAGAGGGATCGCCGATGAATATGAAAACAAATATGATCTAGGCTAGAGGAACGGTGGGAGACGAAAAGAAAGTGTAGGAGGGAGAAAAAGAAAAGGGGGGAAAAGAAAAGAAGAAAATAAAGACTATAAACCGAAATACGAGAAGCAAAACTTTAGACATTATCAGTTTTTTGAGAGCCGAAACTATTTTGTCTTCCTTTTACCATCCGGTCAATTTCTAAGTAGTGTCCAATCTGCTGGACTCACATTGCTTTGTCCTGTATTGGAGGGGCTGTACGCAAATGACTGTTTTTACATATTTCCCATAGATTTAGTACATTATATTAATTATCATATTTTAAACACCCTATTGTCTCTTTCATAAAGAAATAATTAGCTTTTATGTGAATAAAGAATCCAATTAAAACATTTAACCAAAACAAATTATTTTAATCTTTAGGCAGTTTGTATTAAGAGTTTTCATTTTTAGTTTCATTTTACTATTATTTTAGATAATTTATTCTTTTCCTGTGAAATATATTAGATTATTTTGCATTTAAAAAAAACAACTCAAACACGTATTTGTAAAAAAAAATTTAGATTTTTTTCATACTTATTTGCTTGTTTTATTGTTTTTAAAACCAAATTAATTCACTCTACAGCTGTCATAACATGTTGTCTTTTAAGTAAATATTACTTCGATTCTTAACGCTTTAAACTTTATAAAATTTACTAAGAACTTGTACATGATTTTAATTTTGTAACCTGGTAATTAATAAGGTTTACCTGTTCTTTATGTTTTGGGATGAGAAATTCTAACTCCGATTTCATATCTGTTAAGAATAGTGATAATAAATCAAAGAAAATAATTGTTGCTGCCTATAATTTTGAAACACTTTTAAAATAGGGAAATCCAACATATAAAAATCATATTTTGTCTTAGATATGACGATAGTCATATATATGAAGAAATGCCTTGCACGCACTCCTATACAAATACAGAGCAATAATGCCAAAACCGAAACTCAAAAACGGGATGCCCAGATCTTGGGGAAGACACGCTATCCCTATGCCAAGACGCCGACTCCAAATGTTTTTGTTCCTCTAAGGAAAATTAAATCAGGGCCATCTTCAATGGATAGACAACTAATTTTTTAACTTTTACCGAGCTCATTTTTTGAAACTATTACTATAAAAAAGCAATTTTTTAAAACCCTTGTTTTATTAGCATGCTAAAAAAAGTAGAATATATATTTCTTTTGTTTAACTACTTTAGATTTTTCCCTTTTAAATTTATAATTTTTATTAAAATATTATAACAACTAGTAATCAGTTTTTTAAAAAACATCATTAACTGGTTACTCTAATTGTATGGAATCAAAATTAAGTCAGCCGATTAAATGATAGTTGTGTTTTGAAAAGATCAAGAAAACACATTATCACCGAGAACCCACAAATTTGCAAAATTAGGAAACTTTTATGAATCTCGGATTAAAAACGAATTATAGAATTCTGCTTTTGCAAACATGAAACAAGTTGAATTAAATAAAAGTGTTTAGAATGTAAAAGTTCTTGATAGATAACTCCAAGGACGATCAAACTGTATTTTGCCCTTCTGAGAATAATGATAAATTGTGAGCACTGTGACTTCTATTTTGAAAGCATTTGCGTCATAGATTATCATCTGCTTGTTAGGAAATGTATGAAACTATTTAATTCCATCAATGTAGTAGGTTATGCCACAAAATTCTGCTCAATCAAGAGTAAGAGGCCGAAAATAACTAAGTTCAGTTTAGTACCAGTCAGATACTTAAGAAGATTAGAATTTGTCTCTGACCTACATTTGCCGAACAAATGCGTTTTCTGCTTAGGCTTAATTTCCAGGGTGATAAGTCCTGGAGTTCTTATCTCTTTCTGGAAGTTTTTTCTCATTTCATGAATCAACACTAAATCTTCTCTTCTCTTGTGGTTACTTGGACAACTGGAAGTAATTTCAGACTTTTTCTACTGATTATCCAAAAAAGAAAAACTCAAAAGACGTTCAAAGCGATTTTATAACAGAAATGATACTTTAAAAAAATAATTAAAGCAGTTGTGTATTTTTTGTGTGAAATACTAGAAAAAAAATTTTGTCTGTTCATTTTAAAATAGTTAATTTTAAATAAGAATTGTTTCATGAGAATTTTTTTGTTTGCAGAAAAAAATTATCCATAAAATTAATCTATTAATTATTTATAAAGCAATCTGAACTAACTACTAAAAGGCAAAAATATTCTATACTTAACAATGAAACACATAGTTAATTGATTTAATACATACCCAGTGAGTAAATTATTTAAATATACTTCAATAAAATTATCTTGTCAAAGCTCTTTTCTTTAATTTAACCTAAATTCTGAAAGAATTCACAAAAAATAATTTACGACATATTCTTATTAATTAACTATTATGTCTTATGAACAAAATTGTTAATAAACATGTGGCATTAATGAAGGCATACCAAAAACTTATTTTATTCTAAACAAAGATAATCAGCAGATGAAAATCTTTTGAAATGGCGCCTCTTATGAGAAAATATTCTGCTGGCCATTAGGGGAACAGGTTTACAGGGAATAAGTTATGAACTGTCTGTACTCTATTGGAGTAGCAGCCATTAGACAGCCTGCTTAGAAAGAGGCGATAATGACTGTGATGCTTGGTTCCAGACAAGATAATTACAACTGTTGTGATCCCCGAATGGGTAGAAAGTGACCCACAGGGACAGACTCAACCATGAGACAGTCGCATTTTCGGTCTGTACGAGACACGGTTTAATCTTCAATCCAGACTGGACATGCATCAACGCATTCTTTGTTACTAAACTGCAAGTTTACTTTCTGATTTGATCAGATTTGATACACTGATTCCAGTAATGGTTTTACATAGTAATATAGTTATCAGTAACATAATTTCTCGGTAAATTAATATGTTTATCCTAAATTCAATGCGTTGAAACTTGGAAATTTATAGTTAGTTACTAAAACTTTCTTTCAGTGATTTACGTCTTTTATGTCAACATCTCTGTATATTCAGTTATGTACGATGATGACAGCTAATATAGGAAACTATGATTTTTTAAATCGAGAGCGAAAGCATGAGTTCAATCAAATAAAAAAGCTTAATTAGAGCAAAATTTCAGAAAAAAATTATTAATTCTGTTGTTGTTGTTGTTAGTGGGACTTGCTATGGGCAAGCTTCCCCGAGTCATCAGCGAGTTTTAAGCCGAAAAGAGAGTCTTTTTTTTTAAGTAGCGCTAACTAGGTTCAGGAATACGATTTAGTTACTCACTCATCATAGTCGCTGGCACATCCCCTTTTTACGGGGGGGGGGCGCATTCATACACCTTACATATAAAACAACTATGCAGGAACCGGGACTCGAACCCGGGATTCCAGCTCTCGAATAAGGCGCGCTACCTGGACGCTGGTATTATTAATTCTTATACATTTCAGAGAATAGTAATATGTATTACTGGGATTCCCCTTTGTGATTTGAAACCTATCCACTTATGAATCATAAGAGACAATGCTCTGATAACAAGATAACTTATTCAGGTGTTAGAAAAAGGAACCAAACGTGAATGCTTAGATAACTATCATTTCCTAAAATTTATAATTTATAAAATTTAGCATATTAAATTGAGGGTTTTGAACTGTTGAAAGATCGAGAAATTTTGGAAAGTAACTGGATTTTGAGATCGGCTTTTAAACTGGCTTCTTCACCACAATCTAATTTTCGTATTTTTATATCTTATGAGCTTTCATCTTGCTTCACGACTTATTACATTTCGAACTAGTATGATGGTCGTATACGTAGTCGTATACGTAGCAATTTTTAAGTAAAATCACGTTTGAAACTTTCGATTTTCAAAACAGCGAATTTCAACTTTTGCCCTTGTTGTTATCAGAGTCACGTTGAGAATAAGATTCTCCAATATCTTTTAAGATTTGGATCTTGAAGATCTTCATTTTTATTTCCAAAATTAATTATTTGATACAGTAAATTTATTAAATTGTATATACTAAAGATAATAAGTATACGAATAATTTTATCACAATTCTTTAAGGAATAGGTGATATATATTTTCACTAAGAGCAAATATAAACAAATTTTAGAATATAATCAGTTTATCTATCGAATATAATCAGTTTATATATCAGTTTTGCTAACTATCCGTTTATCAGGAGTTCATACTTGTTTCTGACACTAAAATATAACATTTCTGGAAAATATGGATAGAAATTAAATGCATAAACATAAATTATTATTAACAGAACACAAAATTTATTTTATACTACTTTATATTACTTTATTATAACTATACTGCTTTATTATAATTTTCTTCGAAATAAATCGTAAAAAAATGTAGCAGGGGAATAATTTTCCTTCACATTGTCAAAAGAAAGCAGAAGTGTATTGATTTTCTTAATTCTCTCCGAAATCGTAATAGCTATATAAGAATGCTTGACATCTGAAAATCTTTTCATTTAAAAGAAATTAATGATGACTTTTGCTTTAATTCTTGATAATAAAAGTTCAAGCCAAATCTTTTATTGTAATATTCCACACCCTTTGTTTAAGAGATAATAGAACCGTGATCACTTTTTTTTTCAATTCTTATTTCTTTTTCCCAATGTATTAAGAATTTAGTTTGAATATTGTAACAGTAATCTTTAACAATGAAATACGACTTTTTACAGCAGTTACATTGTTTAAATAGAGGAATAATTTATATAACTTTGATTGGGTTATTTTTAATGAAATTTGCCAAGATTATTTTGCTGAAATAGTAGAAATTCATTACAATCATGTTAATACGGAGAATATTTGGAGAAAAAAACTGGTTAAAATTATTATGCATGCGAATATTTGCATTTTTTTCCTTTAAATAGTTTTGGTAAAATATTAATTTCTGATGTATATCCAAGAATCTTTATCTTTTAAGAAATATTTTTTGTATAATGTTTATGAGAATGTTTATGGCTATATTCTAAGACATGACTTAAAAAAACTTAATCGACTGAAAAGAGTTTTTTGACAGAGCTATGCATTTTAGAAGTTTTTTTTAGCAACATTTAATAATAAAAAGGCACTTATCAGAGCTTTTCATATATTTTTACTAATTCAGGAATCAAAAAGCTGAAAAATAAGTTACCAGAACGCTAGTTTTATAAGTTTCAGATAATGTTATGTTTCATACTCCAATCAGTTAAAATACATTTTCCATTTGTATACAATTATTACATTATTATATTGATTTACTATTTCAAATTATAAAGTTTCAATTTCATATGTAACCCGTTAACTTATTCCCACTTAAATTTCAAAATCATCTCGTAGAAATAAGGCTGGCACTTGTGATGAGTTATGATTAGATTGTTTATAATTTATTAATGTTTATATTCCCCCTCCTCATTATAACTCTCTATATATATTTAACCATAATATATTAAAAGGAAATATATAATATATTAACCATAATATAATATATTATAACCATAATGTATTATAAGGCATAAAGTTTTATATAATAATATATATGAGACATATCATAGCTTCTAAACTACTCCTTAAACTGAAATACTTCTTAACTGTGACGAATTTTATCTTATAATATT
>JAOUZG010020776.1:811755-831279 GCA_026289955.1 Argiope argentata | reverse complement strand
ATATATATATATATATATATATATATATATATATATATAATTAACCCAAATAATATTTTTAAGATATAACTTATACAAAAATAAAACAGCGATTTATTGAAGTTTCTCAAAGACAAAAAACATCCCCAAAACAAATAAAATTTTCACATCTACGTGTCAAAATCCTACAAATTGTTATTGTCCAACTTCCTACGCTAGATTCTAATTCTGTGATTATAATCAATATCTAGTAATCTGATAATCATCTTAGTATTATTCCTTATTAATTCTAATTTTGTATGTGAGAAGTTTTATAAAGAAAATATTAATAAATTAATCGAATAAAAATTATCGGTTTTTTAATGAAGTTGGCTTCAATATTTCGCATATAAAAAAATTCGAGATACAAATTTAAAGGTAGTTTTAAGGAAAACAATAAATATAATCCAGCTTTTATAAACAATCGAAGTTTTGTTTAATCATAAAATTTTAGGCTTTTTTAAAATTATAAAACAATATATTGTTTTATTTTAAAATAACTTAATATAAGAGATGTGAAAATATTTAATTATTGATATTAGAATAACTTTTTATCATTTAAATGATATTTTGTTACAATTTGAACAAGTTATACTGCAAGGTTGATTTAAATTAATTGAGAGTCTAATATTAATATGCGCAGAAAATACTGCAAAATATAAATCGAAATTTTGGGAACGTCAGGCCATTTGCCTATTTGATAATTCGATCTTGATGGCCAGTAATGTTCTATTATAACTGAAAACTCCAGTCAATGACCTGATATAAGAAACTTCGAGTGATTGTCTAAGTTAAGTATTAAGAATTAAAGAAAAAATTACTTTATGTTCAACATCCAACTAAATAAAGGAAATAATAGAAATTTAAAAATGCAATTCTACTAATTCTTTTATATTCCTGACTAATAATTATCGCAAAAGGCTGTTACAGCAGTACTGCTGACACTGTTAAGTGATTATTCGCATTTCTTTTAAGAATTCTGTTTGGAGAATTGAAAGAAACCATATGATTAACTTAAAACATTTCCAAAGAAAAGGAAGCCTTTTGTAGTTTCCTTTAACCTTAAATAATGACCATAAATTCTTCTAAAGCTAATACAAATTCCATATTATATTTTCTAAATTACTTAGTTTGAAATCAAAAGAAAATATAGGACAAACCCTGTCTCTTTTCAAAATTTAAATAATAAAATTCAATTTTATATTCTTCGTATACCATTGCCGATCCATTTCTGTAATGAACATCTACTGCGAGCCCAAGCCCTTGACCATAAAGAAGAAACTCTAAAGGGTTGGCATGAAGAGGAGTGCCAATGATCTAGAGTTGCTGGGAAAGAAATTGCCGAAGAGCCCCCCACCCAAACAAGCGAGGCCGGGGGATAATGGGACGGGACGTGAGGGATCGCGTTAATCTGTTTCTCCACGATACCCAATGCTCGACACGTTGTCACGCTCATCCCCACCTCGGGCGCGTGACTTGCGAGAGCTCATTTGTTACGCCCCGACCCTCCCAAATCCTTCATTGGCTTGATTGAACAATTCGCTCTTTTGTCTTCATCGCCACTCGGATCAACGTCAGAAAACGGCGCTCATCGCCAAATGCCACGTCGTTACACAGTGAGGATAAACTGTCCGCCGATTAGCCATCCCTAGGTTGCACAAGAAATGCAACCGCTATTCATTGAGATGAAGTCTTAAGCCAAGTCTCTCCAAAACCAGGCTCGTCAGTGGCAGCAGCGAATAAAACCGATTGCTCAGCAATGGATGGAGCGTCGTTAAGCAGATAACGGGTATTAAAATACGTTTAGTGTTGAGGATAGTGTAGATTAGAAATTTCTTGGCTGATGTCCTATGGCATTTTTCCTCTTGATGACCGATAGAAAGAAAATGTGATGCTTTTTGGGGGGGAGGGGGGTATTTCCAAGAAAATTGGATCTATTCAACTCATAGGAATTTGATATGTTACGAAATCTTCGAGCAAAAGTATGAACTTCTTTTATAAATGTTTGACTTACAAAATCTAATATCAAAAGAAAGCACTGAGAACTAATTTTTGTATGTCACCATTAAATCTGATATCATAAAAAGGATAAAATATTAAATTTCTTAGAATTTCCACGTAGAACCACCTTTTTTAAATAAATATTACATTACTATTACTTTAAATTTTATTTAATTTTAATATTTAATAGATTTTAGAAGAAACATAAAAATATAACAAAATAAATGATACACGAGCACGCATGTGTGTGTGTGAGTGTGTGTGCGTGCGCGAAATTTGTCTCTCAATATTTTGCATTTTCCAAAACAAGAGAAGCAATAATCAGTATAAAAATTTATAAGAAAAATGCTAGATGAATTAATTTTACTCGTAATCATAAATAAATAAATATTACATCTTTATTAATTTACAACAAAGAAAGTCTCAGAAATATTTTGATTACAATTTAATAACAACGATTTATTTACGAATTACCCCCCCCCTCCCCGATAAATTTTTTTTCCGAGAAATATATTTATGACAAGTTGTTTTTATCCTCTTATAAGAAATGCAGTAATCTGTTTCAAAATTAAAATGGATTGATTTACTCTTTCTAGCGATAATGTGAAAATCTTAATATCTCTATTTGACGCGAATTAAAATATAATTATAGTTTTTCAGGTTTCTTATAATAATAGCTGGCCTACGCTTCTGTAATGTAGAGTACTTAAAGAAGGGATAACTTGGTAAAATGTACTTTCTATCAAGGGATTTTCTTTTTTCAGGAAAAATCCAGCGTTCTGAGACTCAACTTGTCAGGAAAATATAAAGAACTTATGCCGTAGGTAATTAATAAACTGAACAGATAATAAGACAGAAAACGAAGCAGAGACAACCAGAAAAATTAATAATCAGCCAGAAAACAATATTTCATAAAAGCGGACTAGGTAAAATAATAAAGTGGTAAACTAAATCAATTGGAGGAATGCCGAACTTGGACAGATAATTTATAAAAGAATATATAAAAATCACTTAGAAATCGGAAACTACTCATTAGATACATAAGAATTGATGATTAGTTTCAATGACGCTATGATGCCAAAGATCTGGCTTTTTTTGAAAATAAATAGAAAACAAGACAAACGAAAGAAACATGATAACGTCAGTGTTGAAGCTAATAACTTCTCCGTAGAATTTTTCCTTAAAAACTATTGAACGAGGAACATGACACTACAACATTTATCTGTATTGCTTTCTTGTATGAAGAAAAAGCATCCTTGTCACAGACATAATCGGCCGTTTTAACAAAATAGGGGAGTCACTTCCTGAACCAATAAAACTTATTATTGCTCGCGACTGCTTAGTTGTTCTCGCCAGAAGAAAGCAGATGATATGTCATGTAAAAGGTCTCGTGGAAGATTGGGCTGATGATTGAAGAGATAAAAGTGCCCTGCTCAAAGAATTCCAGGTATGCTTGCTGCATGAGGGATTTTTTTTCATGGAAGGGAAGGGATTAATGTCGAAAAATTGAACAAATTATAATGTGATATTTAAAAATTGACATCGATAAATCTAATGCGGAACATTAAGAGCTAAAAATAGAAAGTAAAATGTAATATCATTTCTTCATTGCATCACGTAGAGACACGGAAGAAGTAACAAGGGAAAAATTTAAAACACAAGACTGTGTATTCAGTTATTGGAGAAATGAAAAAACTCTGTATCTGAAATATGTTACATTTATTGTTTTATTAAAAGCTTTAAAAGAAAATTTAGGCAATTGAATCACTGAAATAATTAAGAAATTTTTAAATTTCAACACTCAATTTGAAATTCATCATATTACTCTAATTATGGAAATAATTTTAGTAATAGCTTCTTAAGTTTATATTTAAAATAATCATGTGAGAAAAAATGTTTAAAAATAAAACGAACATTTTCTGTCAGTAAGACCTCACCTCTTTTTTATGAAAATGATATTACTAGTTTAGATAAGGCATAAAATATTGTTGAAAAGAAAGTCATGGCCAGAAATAAAGTGTTTATTTCTGGCAATGACTAGATTAATTTTTTCCATAGTTGTGACTCCGTTTCAGAAAGTGGATCATTTCAGGCTAAATTCAAGCACCATATTTTTTTGCAAAAAGATTTTTGCTCGCGTTATAACAGGACTCAAGAGTGTTAATATTCAAGCTATTCTGAAAAGCATGCATCTTTTCGTAGGTGGAACCCCATTTTCCATATGAATTTGGAAGGTAAAGGATTCAATGGTAGGTTTCCCTGTAACACCTAGCTCCTTTGTTTTGGCTTGAAAATTGTAGCTACTCTCGGATCCTGTTTTTAGTTTTGGGTTATTGCTATACCATTTATGCAATACCATAAATGCATTACAAAGAGCCTTTATTAACTCCTATTGCAATTTTTTGTGTCATTCAAAACGTCTGAACTACTCAGAACATCATCCCTATAAAAGTCATTTTCTAACACTGAGGACACTAATAGATAATTCTCGCGCTCATCTTTAGATAATTGAAGCAGGACTCATGTTGAGAGATATGGTGTATTTACTGTTCCATAAGTAAGGGTTTTAAGCTCATAAGTTTTAATTGACTCATTCACCCATACCCTTCAAAGAATTCTCATAAGTTTTGTTTAGCTCCGGACAATTTAAACATATGTCTAATGTCATCAACGACCGCATAAATATGTTTACAAAATATCATAATTACATTAAACAGGTCTTCCTGAATAACTCCACCTTTATACTGTAGGGAGCTAAAAGAATTTCATAATGTTGTTTGTGAGGAAGCATTAAAAGTCACTCTAATCTTTGTAGTACTTTTATCAAGGCGTTAGACTCCTAAATGTATATAATAAGTTCCTCTTACTTCCGCACACTTCAAAATTTCGGTCTTGTGACACAAACTCGTACTCTCCTAAAATTTCCGTGTACAATGCTAAATACTCAGGTTCCTTTAAAAAGCGTTTCCAAAGCGAATTTAATT
Organism: Argiope argentata; assembly: GCA_026289955.1. Lineage (NCBI taxonomy): Eukaryota > Metazoa > Arthropoda > Arachnida > Araneae > Araneidae > Argiope > Argiope argentata. The sequence goes on along the minus strand of JAOUZG010020776.1, from coordinate 826,276 downwards.
TTTTATTTTTTTAAGAGAAATATCTCTAGATTTCCCTAAACACATTGGGTTATCTTTTAAAGGCAGTTTTACTATGTATCCACCTGTATTATATTTTTTAACGTTTTTCTTAAAGTGCTCTTCTCAATTTAGTACTTCATTTTTGGGTACATTAATCTGTACATTTTCTAATTCGCAGAATTTCTCCGTAGTATCATTTAAAGAGGCATTATTCTCAATGAAGCCACTATGTACCCTTCCCTGAGTTTCAACGGGAACGTTTTCACTAGTAACATATCCAGAAACAGTATTTTAGATAATTGAATTATTATTAGACGGGCAAATATGACTTGGCCACGACAATTCATTAAAAAAAGCAAATCTACTCGGCCTTGCACTTACACCTAAGAATTTTATTTATTTATGTTGTTGTTGCTAATCAGCGATTTGTTGTTGTTACTAATCAGCGATTTGTTGTTGTTACTAATCAGCAACCGTCACTGATTTCAGAAGAATGAGCGTCTCGTGTTTTTAAAACATTGCCAACTAGTACCAAGAATACGTCTTAGCTATACACTCACCATATACGCTTGAGCATCCCCTATTTACAGGGGGGAGGGGCATTCACATACCTCACAAATAGTGCACAGAAGAACAACCATGCCCTAACCGGGACTCGGACACGGGATAACCAGATCACGAGGAAGATGTGCTACCTCACCACTGGTTCCTATGATCCATCTTGTAACAGTATTCACTACTTCTATCTATAAGCTCTAGGCCTATCTATGAATTATATTTATTTTAATACCAACACGAAAAATAAAATATCTAACAATAATAACCAGAATGGGTTGTATTTCTTAGAATAGACATTGATTTTCATTCAAACGTTATTAACAGATATATTATGTGAAAATTTATGAGTGATCAAAAACTTGGTAGCAGCGTTACTAAAACTCGAAATTCTGACTCGTATTTAATTAATATAAACATGACTTGGCAATGATACAATATTACTATTCATGGTTGTTTCAAAATTAATCATAGGGAGCAAAATGCTTCGCTGAAACTGATTAATTGACGGCATTAAACACGCTTTGGATCATTCGAATTTCAAGTGTCAGAGTTAACGGCGTGGAATCCATTGCCATCTACCTAGTTAATTTGCAATGTCTAACTGAAACTCTCAGTTTACATATTATGATTTAAATATGTAGAGACTTGATTTCAGCATCATATTAAATAACCATTGTATGAAGCAAAAACCAACGACATGGAAGAATTTAATTTCTACATTTGAATTTATATTACTTCTATTATGACATTATCATTTCATATTAAAAATAGAGTGAACGCCTATTTATTGAAGATTTTTATAAAATATGGAAATAATCGTGTTACAAAATAATGATAATTAATTAAATAGATGAACTCATGATAGTCATAATAAACGATTTTGCTTTAATTAACTATAGAACTGAGAGAAAAACTATCGAAAATTAAAATTTTAATTTGAATGATTGGAATTACGATTTTTCTTCTTTTATTTTATATATGGTATAGGATTAAAGCCATTTATTTCTGAAAGATTTTGTAAAAGTTCAAAAGAGATGAATTTCAAAATAATGCTATTCTTTATTATAAAAAAGATGATTTTTGATAATGTAAGGAATTTACAATATCTAACACGTTGGAGTAATAACATACAATAACTTGTACCTATAGAAATTCGTAAATATAATTCACTGAAAAATAACATAACTAAATATCCATTGATCAAACATATAATAATTAAATATCCATTGATCAAACATATAATAATTAAATATCCATTGATCAAACATATAATTATTAAATAACCTTTGTATGGAGAGAAAAAAATGGAGGGCAACATTATATCTGCTATCAAATTTATGTGGCTTTGTCTGTAACATTATCACTTAAAACAAGAGATAAAATGAAAATACTTATATTTTAAAGTACTCCTATACGAGAATAAATTTTATAAGGCAAAATTATAATAGTTGTAAAAATAATGTATATCAATTGTCAATAGTTAGAATTTATATATATTTCGACCATTTTTAATTATTTTTTAATTATTAATAAGCTTCTTATAGATCCAACTCACTGTATTCCAGAATAAAGTAATCCCAGTTATACAATATTGAATTTATTATACAATATTGTTTGATCTTAAACAATATTCTCAATGTTAACATATATTATCGAATATTAAATAATATAACACAACACGATATTGTACAATATGGTACAGCAATCAGGGATATCCGGGAAAAAATTAAAATTAAAAAGTAATACATAAAAAATGATATTTCATTTCATTAATTGTAGACATCAAGACATGCTATTCTATTCTCAAACTGTGTTATTCTCGAAGAAGCAACAAAATTTTAAAAAATAAATCTCCTGTTTGAGCAAATTGATGTTATCAGGGTATAAAAATTTACAAAAATCAATCAATTCATCAACAACAACCTATCTTAATTTAGCTGAAATATGAATCGAAAGATTTTAAGAAAATTTCATAGCGTATCATAAAAGTTTTATTTTGTGGAAGGATTTTTAACAAATGATCATTTATACATGCATTATTATACATGCACATATATATAAATCAATACAAGAAAAGTGATAAGTGTAGCTGAGACATAAGAAGAAATTAATTTATTGTTCTGGAGAAAATTTTAAAACAACACATTTTTGCATTTTATTTCAGGGTCAAAGGATGCACAAAGAAAGACCAGATTTATGGAGGTAACAAAAGATATTCAGAAAGATTAAACATTTTTATTAAAGTACACATTCACTTTTTCAAACAAAACTTTTGAAACAGTACACTATTTATAAAGAGCAAAATGTGTATATACAAGAATGCTCACACTTTAATTTTCCTATCAAACGAAGTGTCGGAAGTTTAATTCACACAAACAGCACGTTGCAATGTTTTTAATATTGATCATGTTAACAATTCTGGATCTCCTTTCACAAACCTGTGCTTGATTCAGAACAAATTAATTAGACACTTTTTAAGTTAACTCGGTTAAGAATTAATATTGATGCATTTCCAACGCGATTTAACATTATCTTAATTAAAGCTTGATTATCCGATGCGTTTCATCAATTTAGTTTCCACAGAAAATGAAATTTCCTTAAGCAACGAAGATGTTTACCTTTTGTCCCCCTTCCCCTCTATTCATTTACCCACCACGGTTTTCCTACCCACAAATTAAGTTTCCTCGTGTAATCAACCATTTCGTTTACTTCTGGGTCACCCTTCGTAATCAACAAAGCCAAATTGCAAAATCAACAATCAGGCGTAAGAGTAAATTAAAAGATCTGGAAAACATTCCGGGGGATGAGTCATCTCTCCACTGCATCTGTGGTCCATGAATACACTTAGCTGGTACATGTCTGGGTTCCCAATAGCACCAGAAATAAATAATGTCCCCTGCATCTGTTCAGAGGTAATCGTTCTGTGTGTTTAAGATAATAGCATGCCAGACTGGGAATAGTTAGCAGCTTCTTTGGAGGAGACACATACATCACGAATTCTCATCTGAAGGGTATTCAGCGGATGGTGCGGGAATTGGCATCGGCATTTTACAGTTGGTATCGCGTTCCGAAGTTTTCTGAAACTTTAATAGAATTCTGTTTGCGGTAAATTCTGTAAGGATTTGAAAATTAAATCTAAAAATGACATGAATTAATTAAAGTAAAGAAATTTCCTGCAATTCATGGCGTTTAGCCAAACACTAGTGCCATTGAAATCTCTTTGGTAGATGATTACCAATTAACTAATTAACTTTTACAATACACGAGCATCCAATAATAATATCGCTTCTACACTAAAATCAAAAAAATTATCAATGCATTCTGATACAATATGCAGGTGATTCAAAATGCAGGAGAAGAATTAAAAATTAATAACTCGCAAACAAGCAAAGATATAAACATAAAAATTTGCGCTGAAAAGATAGAAATAAAACTTGAAGGAAAATCGAAAATTGAATTTATTGGTATCATCAGTCATATTTTAGACAATAAGGTGGTTTTACAATTGTTTGAACAATGTATTAGACTAAACAGTGTCTCTACAATAAGTGATGCCGTACGAGAGCTCAGTGTATCAGCAATTATTCAAAAATTCAGCTTCCAGACCAGGAATTCTATTTAGAAAGTGACACCGTACGAGAGTTCAGCGTGTCAACAATTATTCAAAAATTCAGTTTGCAGACCAAGGAATACTATTTAGAAAGTGACACTGTACGAGAGTTCATCGTGTCAACAATTATTAACTATTCACTTTGCAGACCAGGAATCCTATTTAGAAAGTGATGCCATACGAGAATTCAGCATGTAAACAATTATTTAAAAATTCAGCTTACAGACCAGGAATCCTATTTATTGTAGCATTAGACACAATTTTTGGTGGTGCTACAGAACATCATTCTACAATGATAATTATCATGCAACATATAATTATAAAACGTGTAACATGATTGAAATATAATCAAACTCTTGCCTATTTCCTTAATATAGAATTATTTACAAAGCAAACAACTTTTTTTATAATGAGATTTTAATTAACTTGTTATCCTGAAAAAAAAAATGTAATTCATCTTCACTACAATTGCGATTTCCCTTCGGAAATTACCAGTCGAAGGAGTTCGATAAATAGTATAAAAAATGTAGCACGCACACATTTGCCATCATCGAAATCTTTCGTTTCGTCTTTTAAAAATTCCACCCAGTCATTGACTACTCATAGGTTTTCCATGAGAAAATTGTTCGATTGTCACTCACTCACAGGTGCTTTTGCAGACGACCAAGAGTACAGCGGCCGTCATTCTATAAAGGTGATAAATGGCCACCAAGATGTCACAAACTTCGGAAGCGACGCAATTTTATACTGGTTTTAATCAGTAATACTTCTGATTAAAGTACTGTTTTTGGACTTTCAGCAAGATATCTAAGAAAGCATTATTTTCTTAACAGTAGCAGGTTTGAACGATTTGGTGTAATTTAATGAAAAGTGCACGTTATATTTTTATTCTTCGACAATTCAATGCTTCAAATAAATTTACTGATACAGAAAGTATTTGAATATTATTATTGTAAAAAAATCAATTTTTTTACAGAAATAATTCTTTTATTGTATTTTTTTTTAATATTAATGTACCAAGATCTCTATTTCCCTTCTTTAATATTGAAGATGCTGTGTTTATTTTTCATATTATAAAACTTTGAGCTCTATTTTTTCTTTAGATGATTTTCTGTTATGCAGCTATATGAAAGTTAATTTCTGGCGAAGCTCCTAATTTTGAACTATTTTCAGATGATGATTGGGCCTTCCAAGCTATTATCTCCACTCTATAAATCCACTTCGTATTTTCGAAGACGTTTTACTCGGGGAGATTTAACCTGCTACACATCGTCTCACTCTCCACAACCTTTGCAAATCTTAGTGGAATTAGGTTTCGATTACAAAGCTACCCTAATAACTTCAGAGGAAAGCCTTATTATTTTTTGCAGATATAGTTAGAATATATTTTTATAATTGCTGATTGGGATATTGTCTTTATCTTTAAATTGGCAAAAAATCAAATAGTTTATATGCCATGATAGCTAAGCCGTTTAGCTCATTTTAGACAACACGTCGTTTGAATATTCTTTGTTGGCAAAATACTTTCGACTAGTCGTTTAAATTTCTACTACCGGCAGGAATTTAGATATATTTATAAAATCAATAAAAAATTAGCTGTTGGTGCTACAAAAGAAGGACTATAGAATTCGCAATGTTCTTAATCTCAAAATAACCTAATAAATTTATCTTTATCTTTATAAACTTATCTTTCCTGTTAGAGGAATCGTGGGACTTACAATTTTGAAATAATCCCCATGCCATTAAACTATAGATTAATTTGCAGTTTGCTGTTGCAGCCTTCTATTATTTGGTACCAATTACCTTAATCCGAAACTTAAATATTGGATGAAAGATCTCCAATATTCTTAGTCTGTATTGTTGATCTTTTACGTCTGCTAAATTGTAATTGAATTCTCTTAACTTCCCTCTTCCTTGTTCATATTTACTTTATTTATTATCACCACGAATGCAATAATGGAAGGAATATACACTCACTGGCCAATGAATTAGAAACCCAAGGTTAATATTTTATTGGAACCAATATTTTATTGCACAGAAAACTCCTATTCGTTTGAGCATCGAATCTACAAGCTTTCGAAGCGCATTTACATCCAGAGAATACCATGCATTGGCTATGCAGCTTTTCAGATCTTGTAAATTAGATGGAAGAGGAGAGTGATGTCGGATGCGTCTTTCCACCATATCCCACACATTTTCTATGGGGTTAAGATCCGGGCAATGCGGTGGTCAGGGAAGGTATTGGAACATCAGACTGATGTTCAGCGAAATAATTTTGAACAATATATAGTTACATTATCGTCCATGAAGTATCCGTCGCCATCAGGATAAAAATGCAACATTGCAGGTGCACTTGATCTGCCAGTATATTTAGGTATCGCATGTCTGTTTGTTTACTCTCGAGGAACACCAGGACACCACCATTTCCATGCCAGAATAACATGCTCCATATCATGATACTCCTTCCAGATTCTTGTACAGCGCGAGTAAGGCAAGATGGATTGATGGCTTCGTAGAGTTCTCGCCAAATTCGACGTCTTCCATCAGTGCACAATAAGGTGTAGCGTGTTCCAACCGACCATATTACCCGTTTCCAATCCTCAGATGCCCAGTGTCTTCTTTCCCGACACCACTGCAAACGAATTTTTGCGTGTCAGGCAGAAATGAGTGAATTTCTCACAGGCACTCGACGATACATTCCTATCTTCCGCAATTCTCTGCGAATGGTTCGAGCTGAAATCTGTCTGGAAGAGTCTTGATTGACGATTTGTGTGGAGGAGCTCCATCTTGCATGAAAATCGAAGTAAGAGGGATCCAGTAGCATGTTCGATCTCTGGACAGCGATATGCATTATTAATTCAGAATAAAATTGTACTATATTTGCAAGCACGTCAATGCCTTTCTAGCACATTCATTCAAGTTGATCTCCACACATTATCCGTTGTGCAAAAAGACGTTCTCTATAATCTACAGAATAACGTATCATCAGCCGTCATTTTTGTGGCCTGTGGCTTCCCCAGTCTCCAGACCTAAATCCATGTGACTTTTGGCCTTCGGTACATTTAAAGCATCTGGTAAGTCGTGATAATCTAAAACTTTACCTGATTTAAAAAACAGCATCTCACAGCATGATCTTACTATTTCCCAGAACACACTACTGTCAACTGGGGAACATGTTTCTTACGATTCCAGATGGCAGCTGTAAATAATGGCTGTCATGTTGAACATGCTTTGTTGCAATTAAATTTGTCAAAATATGCTAAATGTGTAGTTCATTTAAAAAAACTGCCACAGGTGGCGAAATTTCGAACTTTTTTTAATTCCCCCAAATTTTTATCCCTCTATTATATCCTATGCAAAATTTCATAACTTTATGAACAATAGTTTCGCATGTAGACAACTTTAAAGTAGGGTGGTTTAATTATAGACACCCTGTATATGCTTGTCTTTAAGAAGCATAGGTAGTTATAAGGTATTAAGAATTGTAGTCAGTGCTATGATGTAAATAGATTTTAAAATTTGTTCATTTTGATAAATGTGGTTTAAATAATTTTTTTATCAGTCATGATACGATAGCATCTATCACTTATTAAAATTCCAAGAAACGGCAAGGAATTTCGTCTACTATTTAATGCCTTTTACTTTTTGTTCCTAACCACACCAAGGTTTGATATATCAGTTCTCCGATTACTTATCTTTATTAAATCCACAAATATAATCTTAACATTCCTTTTAAATAATCAAAGTTTCAAATGAATACCTTGTTTTTATATAAAACTCTTTTAATGACAAACCCTCCATATACGCATATAATATCTTGCGCCTATTGGAATTTCTTTACATATATACAACAATTTATGAAGAGAAATCTGTATATTTCAAGATGATGTAGATACTTATATACATAGACTGACGGTAATAGCCCAACTGGTAAGCAATATCCCTCAAGTCAGAACTGAAATTAATCAAAACGCAGTACTTTTCGTAAAAGTTTATAAGTCTGCTTTCGCAGAAAACTCTTTCAAATATTTAAAATATCATAGAATGCGACCTCATTTCAAAAGATGTTTCATTATGAAGCCGCATGGATTGAAATGCAAAATATTGTAACAATTGCTGAATAGCTGATTCATAATGTGTAGATAGAAGCATTAAATATTAAAATTGAAATTGTTTTATGGAAGTTAGCTTCATAAATTATTATACAAAAGTGAATTGATTTAATTTAGTGGATTCATGGGAATATAACATTAGATTTAAATTAATTCCACAATCTTAGATGATATAAAGTTTGTTTCAATATTCAATGAAGAATTGTTAGGTTTGAAACATATATTTTGCGAATTTCTATAGAGATCCATTTGCTTCTATTATGCAGAAAAAAAGGCGGTATAATGATTTAGAAATAGAAAAGGTAAAAAGACATAAGAGTCCTTGAAGTTTATGAAAACAAACATTAAAAACTTTATTCTTCTTATATAACAAGACAATATAACTCTGAATAACGAGACATTAATACTTGGTTGTTACTAATGGCAATTGCCCTGGTCAAGCGCGTTAATGGCCGTCAGCGATTAAGCCGATTGAACGTCTCTTGTTTTTTAGTAGCGCCAACTAGGGCCAAGAGTACGACTTAGCTACTTCGTGCTTCACAATCGCTTGCATCGCTCCTTTTTACAGGGGGCACAATCACACATTTCACAGATAGAACAGAGAAAAACCATGTCCGAACCGTGACTCGGACCCGGAACACCCAGATCACGGGGAAGACGTGCTACCTGTAAGCCAGGACGCTGACCACTTTAAAAATTTAATTAGCTTATTGGCATTTCTTTGGTGAGTCTAATTAAAGTTTTCTTTTAGAATATTAAACACAACAAATCTATCACTAATATCACTGGTACATTTTTAATACTATTTATGATGAAACGGTTCCATTTAGAATCTGGTAAAGACATGCCAGATAGAGACTTTGATACCCTAGTAGCAATATTATGCCATTATGAATGGTTACAGATTTGACTATCCTAATGATAATATTGTATATATGAGGTTGGTGCATGTTCAAATCAGCAGCTGGAGGTCAAGCGTTTTCCTAATGTTGTGCAGGAATTCGGAGAGTGGTATACCAGTCTGGATTGATCCCTCGTTACGTTAGGTTAGGGAAAAAAATCCATTATTATTTTACAGCCATCTACCGAGAAAATAATGAATTTCTTTTTCCATTATTTTCAAAAATTCCATATAGAAAGAAAATAATGGAAAGAAATGTGAAAATCCATTATTTTCTTGGTAGATGGTTGTAAAATAATAATAGATTTCTTTTTCTCCAACCTAATATGACCATGCACCGATATGAGTTAAATTTAACATTTTGAATTTGAAGTTAGATTTCCAAGTAAGGCTGTTTTCCATTTTCAAACCAGGGGTATTTCGTCTTCAATAATAATAAAGATGTAATTAATTGACTATGAATTGCATTGATAAAATCACAAAAATAAAACATTGTATTTATTCCTTACGGAATGTTTAAGAATTCTTTTCGTAACACACAGAAAAGTTAATTTTGAGCTTTCTTCTTTTAATCAAATGAGTTCCAGTTATGATAGATTATCAATTTTAAATTTTAAGTTCATATAACATAATTCATATAACATATAACATTCATAATTCTTTTTATCCAGTCTATTATACTTTTAAGTTAATTCTTTCACTTATAGGTAAATAAAAAAATTAATAGTCAATTAACGTGCTGAGAAATTGACAGATTTAAAAATGTTTGATACAGATAAAAATATGCTTCCTGGAATAGAATTCTCTGGGTAAGGCATCATCCCCGAGAGTTGGGCATTCCGAGTTCGAGTCTTGGTTCGGGTACGGTTGTTCTTCTGTGTTCTATATTTATGGTGTATGAATGTACCCAGCTGTAAAAAGGGGCTGTGCAAGCGACTTTGATGAGTGTGTAGTTAAGCCGTACTCTTGCACCTAGTTGGCACTACTTCAAAACAAGAGATACTCCTTTCAGCTTAAAACTCGCTGATTCCTCGGCGAAGCTTGTCCATGGCAAGTGCCATTAGTAACAACACAACAACTGATAAATGATTTTGATAATAAAAAGCCAAGTCAAATTTCCTCTTCCTAGCTTACTATATATTTGAATCAACATATTCATGCAAAAACTAATGAACATACAAACGGGTTTCAGTGAGACAGAATTCGTCCATGATTTCGTAAACTATTCAGTTGTTGTGTAAATATCACATACTAAATATTATTGATCTAGATTCATTTTCGAATTAAAATACTCCCAAACAAATAAAATGAGTTGAACAAATAAGACTTACGGATATTTGAAGTGCATTATAAATTCATTTTTTACATTTTCGAAGTCAAATTTTTTCAAACCTGCAATATATTTTTTGTTTGTACATTTCATGCAAAAGATAGTAAGATATATACAAAAAAAGCCCCAATGTTTTCTTTGTACCTTTTTTTAAAAAAATTATTTGATATCCTCTTTACATACATCAAGCAAAAAAGTAAAACATATTAATAAACGATTAATTTTTTTTCATAATAATAATCAAAAGGAACCTTGAGAATATTGCAGACATTGCTAAGACTCAATTAATAAGTTTAAAGTTTCGTCTCTTGATATTAGAAATAATAAAATAAAAGTAAATGTTTAAGCAACTAAAACAAAAACTAACATAAAATAACTATAAGTAATTATTTAAAAAAGCAAATACAGTGAAGACCGAATCAAAAGAAAGAAGGATCAGGCCCTTCGCTTCTAATTCGTTAAATGAAATTTAAATAAAAAATGAACTTTCTAAGCGCTGCAGAGATTAAAATTCGGAAAAGGATCGCCAGCAATAAATCACTAGTTATCAGCTGCTCGTGAATGTGTGTTGCCATGGGTGTAATCAAACATTGAAGCTATAATGATAAATCTTGGGAATCTCAATTTTCCTTGCGCAGAGCAAATTTGTTTCCCCATGACAGTTAACTGATCAGAGAAGGAAGCGCCATTAAAACTCAACGGCAAATTGCTCGTTAAGGATTTAGTGTGAGAAGGGGCGGATTTCTGCCCATCCGAAGTTGTGCAAGCAGTGTCCTTCGCCGGGATCCCCTCCCCATTCCTCGTATTGAAGTTTATATAGAACCAAAAGCGAAGCGTTACATTAAATTAACTGGTAAGTGTGTTCGCAGGGGCTACATTTGTCTGAAATCGTGCCAGGGAAATTATTGCACGGTAGGATTTTAATAAGCACGGGGCGTCCGCTCCACACCCTAATTATGGCAGCTTCTGCGGTCCGGCACACTTTCTCGATTATGAAGCTTTTCTAATAAATGTGCGAAGCGAGTATTCAAATTAAAACTTTATGATTTCAAAAGCACTTAGTCCGTACCTAGACGATATTAATAAGTTATAAGGCTTCCCTCCTATCTCGATAAATGGACCTTTCACACATAGCGACGGCTTAAGTATTCGGCCTTTCAACAAGGAAGCCTTTCAACGGTCTAAGCCGTTCTTTGATATCAGGCGAAGAGTTTCGGAGGTCGGGAGGTCTAAAGAAATCGGATGAATCCTTAAGCGGATATTTTCCAGCGTAATTGTTCGAATAGGGCTTTAAAGAACAATTACTTGCTCGTGATTCGAAATTCTCTCTACATTTATTGGACAATGTAGAAGGATCCCTGGATGGAATTAACTCTGGCTGGAGGGAAAGGGTTTCATTAATTTAAGAAATGCTTCGGCCAATTCACGAAAGGCAAGCGGGATAATTAGCACTCAAGAGAGTTATTTATTCTTAAAGATTGAATATTTTGAAATTGTAAGTGCTCTCGCTGTGTCAAATTAATCGTTTTCCTCAAAATGGCATTGATAGACTGAATCTTTCACTTTGAAATGCTTTAAAAGCTTTTATTAATCGTTCCGGTGCGGTGAAATTTTATCATTTTTTTCGTGCTTCTTTAGTGATCTAGTAATTCCAGAATTTATAAATTATGTATGCATTTTCAAATGCACTTTTATGAAAATGAGTATTATTGAGATATATGCATAAAATAAGGAATTCGAGGGAAAAATTGACAAACATCTGCAATTTAACGAAAATGGAAGCGTAAGATTTTAAATAATAATGCATTAATTTCTCTTCAATATATCTCTTCATTAAAGTTTAAAGATTCATTTCAGTTTTGTAATTAACTCACCCGGAAGAAACTTTAATAATTTAGTAAAAGAGTTTTAATTATATCTTTCGATTTTTGTTGGTAAAAGTAAGCCATACCAGACTCTCCGACCCTCCCCCCTCATCTCGAAGGCACATTGATTTAAACCTTTAGGCTAAATGACCGGACCACCACAACAGCATCACTGGTGGGGACTGTGGTTGAGTCCTAATGGCCATCACCGGTCACTGTACAACCCTTCCAGTAGGAAGTACGTCCCGTCATCGATGGAAGGAGCTACCCTCACCTATTAGTGCACCCACCAGGATGGCGAGAACCAACAAACATACCAAAATCACCTCAACCTCATTTCGAGGTGCCTCCCGGGGGGATTGTTGGTACAGGTATTTTGATGCTGCTAAATATACGACTTGAAGACAAAACTGGTACATATTATGCAAGGTAATACAATATACATACAAAAAAGGTTTGAGCAAAATTCATGTTAGGAGAGGTAGGAAAGACAAAGTAAGTCAAATTCACTTACCAGAAATGCCATCTAGATGAACTAGAGTATGTTGCTCTATTTTCTTAATAAAATTTAAGTGCCGTCTATTTGAAATTACGACTGCGTAAAAGGAGCATGCAAAAAACAGCTCATGAATGCCGTTAACCTGGGTATAGAGATTCTGGAAGAAGAGAAACGAAAAGTCAGGATATTACAATAATGCGGAGCACTACTTCAACAGAATTAACCTTATATAAAAATGTTTGTGGATTCACACCGAAAATTGTATTAATTTTTAACTGGGGGAGGAGGGAGATTTAGGACTTAACTGGGGAGATGTGGTTGAGGAGATGATATGTTCTTTACCCTAAAATTAACTTTTCTAATAAAAGTATTAGTATGAAAATCCGCAGAGAAATTCTGCGAGCATTTTTCTTGATATATAAAAATGTTTTTGAAATTTTTCACAATATATTATCATTGACGAAAGCAATTACGTTGGAACATACATTTTCTTCTCAAATTACATGTTCTTGAAAAATCATACTACTAATTATTTTTAAACAATATTTGGTTTTCGAGTATGAAAAGCTATATAGAAAACAATATAAGGAAACATTCAACTATTAGATGGAAAATATAAAAAAATGACAATGTGTAAGATTTACCCTTTTTTAATAGCATCATAGTTTTCGAGGGTAATTTGAACATGCAGGTGAAGTAAAAGTATAAAAAAATAGTCTATAATTTCTGTATATAATTCTCTGGGTATACTAATATATTTTAGAAAACTTCCAAGATACATTATCTCTAGAATAATGAATTTTATCTGAACATATACATCAGAATCAGTCGAATGACGACTTTCATCGAAAATTTTTTCTGTACCATTATCTTCATCACTAAAATCCCTTTCTGCTGCATTTATGTCTCTGGGGCTCTGCTTTATAACGAGGATCAATAGGCTAGATGACATTTTCAGCACTCTATTTTTCGAGCTATCTGAAAACATTAGATAAAATCAGAGCACTAGAAGGAAGAAACGGTCTCACAGACGTCAGCCTAAGAAATAGCTGACATATTTTTAAAAGCAGCCGCTGAAACTGGATGAAAAAAATGCACGTATATTGAAGGTCAAGAAACAAGAAGCTACGGTTTCAATCCATTCGACTGAGTTACATATGGAATATGGGTGATTGAAAGTCCATCTTTAGAGGTCTGAAAGATCGCACCTCCCGGTTTAAGGGTTGATTGGGACATTCTATATGAGTGTGCCGTCCAAACGCAAAGAAAGCTTGACATAGGGGGAGCACGTTTTCGCCGAGAAATGGGCGTCCCGGGTTCGAGTCCCGGTTCATGCATGGTTGATCTGGATCTGTCTTCTATATCTAAGGTTTATAAATGTACCCCCCTCCCTGTAAAAAGGCACTGTGCAAGCGACTGTGATGAGTGAGTCTGTAAGTCGTACTCTTAGCTCTAATTAGCGTTACTTCAAGGCAAGAGACGCTCTTTTCGGCTTAAAACTCGCTAATGCCTCGGCGAGGCTTATCATATGGCAAGTACCACTAATAACAACATAAAATATAAAACTAAATTGTAACCGTTTTCAGAGTTTTGTGCATAATCTAGCTCATCCAAGTGGCATTTCCAGACATGCATTTCTTGTTTGA
>JAOUZG010020776.1:785430-811745 GCA_026289955.1 Argiope argentata | reverse complement strand
AAATAGCTAGCCGTTTTCAGATACTGTGCACCATCTAGCTCATCCAAATGGCATTTCCAGACATGCATTTCTACGTGATAATAGCTTGTTTTTCTTTTTTATAAAAATTACAAACTTAAGATTTGATAAAGTAAGTTTTGAATCCTTTTGGATGAGGGGAAATTCAATGAACACGCAATTGTAATTTTCTCATTTTTAGAGTGGGGTGCTCGATCTGCCATCCACTTTATTATCATAGTAGAAAATTAAAGAGACTATCTTGAACAGCTTCTATTGAGTCAAAAGGGATGTTCATCTAATAAGCCAACTAATGACTCAAAATACTATCAAATAAAGTAGAAATCATTTGATTAAACGAATTCTTTTTTAAAAAATAACTAGGAATTGCGATAAAAAATTTCAATAACGGATCTGTTAAAGAGTATATGCAAGATTTTTCTGAGCAGCATATGTAAATCCCTTAAATAAACGGAAATAATCGAAATACAAAATTTATCCTGAAATGTTTAATTATTTCAAAATATATCAAAAAATCATAATGAAAAATGCGAAATAACAAAATGAGCTAACAATTCAAGTTTCAGTCGGGGACGTAATTTATTCCAGATTAGTGTTGGGCTAAATGCAAACTTCAGAACTGGAAATGTCACAAATACCAATGAGAATATTCTCTTAGAATTTTCTATCTGGAGAAACGGAAAATTAATTATCCATTTGAAAGAGTGTCTCCCCAGAGTGAAGACCGTGAAACACTATTTCATTTTATTTTGCTCATCTGAGGTATTATTATATGGTGTTGCAGAGAAGATTCAGAAACTTTTAAACACACGTCAGGAAACGCGATCTATGCATTTGAGTTGAAAAATAGCTTGAAATTATCTTTAACTATTACAGAATAATTCAACAAAATTTTAAAATAAAAATGAAGATTGATAAACATACTTATCCCTACATCCAAGTTGTTAATTGTTTCACATAATGCTTTGCAATTACTTGGATTTTACTTTAGCAGAAAGGTTTGAAAATCGTGCTTCGCTTTCTGAACTGTAAATTTGGACAGATTAAGCTGACGTATTCCAACAATTTTTTATCATTAAGGAATCAATTTTGTAAGCATTAAAACTTAAATTTTCAAATATCAGTCTTTTATAAGACAAGATTTTCCCCATCAAAGTTTAACCCTTTATTCACCAAATTATGTTGCCATCAATTTTTCAGTTTATTTTTGCACCAGTAGTTCAGCTTCCTTGAAGAATAATTCCAGGGTACCCCAAGAAAAAGAATTTTAATTAATAATATTATCTTCAATAATTTAATTATTATTTAAAAAGTTTTAATTACTTAATATTTCTTTAATTTCTTAATATTTTTAATAACTTTTACCTTATATTAACTTCTTGCTATTTGATTTACATACTTTGTGTGGTTTAGAATACCATCAGGAAAAATAATCATATTAGACTAGATTTAAATGATAGTTTTAAGTATCGTCAGTAAATAAAGGGTTAAATTTCTGATATCATTAATTAAATATTTTCACTATTATATCTTACGTGACTTTAAGTAAGAGTATCAGATTTCACACCGTTTTAAAATAAGTACTAAAGTGATTTATAATAACTATTAGTAAGAATATTATTTGGTTTAATATTACTGTAATAATCTTATTTAAAATAATTTAAGGTAAAAACTTTTTTTGTTCCGAAGCTGCTTAGTTTTGATCTCAAACAGTTTCCTAAAAGTGGACAATTTTAGCTTTGGGATCCAATGAAACTATAATTTTAAAATAGATCTATGTTCCAGAAAAAAAATTATAATTACTAATAAAATACATAAACTTGAAATAATACAAGCTAAATCAAATATAGCCAGTTTAAGGACCTCAAATATGGATTCAAAAACAGCGAAATCTAAAGTCAATTGATTTACTGAATAAATGTCTTACTTGGATTCATACGCTGTATGATAAATGAAACTGAGTATAAAAAATGTTTTTCTTTAATTATGTGTGAGGAATTTTGAATTCTGTTAAGAAACAGCTGTTAATCAAATCTAGGCATCCAGTTTCCTAATTGAAAAGATGATAAAATTTCTTAATTTATTTTTACTACTTTAACCACTTCGCATACAATGACGTGTCTGACACGCGCATCGAATTACTGAATTTTTATTTTCAATTCTGCAACTAAGCCACATAATTAAGTATATAAATACGAAAAAATCAATATCAAACGATTTGGTACTCCAAATGTTCCATATATTATTAAAAAATCAAATTAACAACAAATTACCAAAAGTTGAGTTATCTAATTAGAAAGTTAATAAATTCGTATGTCAAGTGGTTAATTGCATTTAATATAAGCTAATTATATTGTTTTATATATAAATAAATATCAAAGAACTTTATCAATTTTTTAAAAAATCGTTTATCTATCAATCTAAAGTAGAGAGATTTAAGGTAACTCAATATATGAACATTCCGTGATAAATAAGGAGTTTGCTACATACGTCGTGCAGGAACATCCAAGATGAAATGAAACATCAGACAACCACGGTTATAAGTGGGGTCATTGAGATGAACGCAAAATGGCCCCCATTACGATTCAGAACATACATCCACTACCAGTAAAGGGATACGACAGGACACCTGCACGGTCTATTCGACCATACCGTTATTATACAGACTGGGGCAGTGAAGACAAGCTATATATAGTGATCTCTGATTCCTGTATCTGAGGTGAGAAGATATTCCACTATAAGCTGACATATCATATCCTCTTTAATCGAAACAGACTTTGGGTCCGAAATCTCGTTAACTTTTTGACAATCAGTTCTACATATGCTAAAACGTACTTAAAAAAGGATTTAAAATGTTAGGATCCTCATTCATTTATGAACCTTTAAAGAATGAGTATCTATACCAGAAACATTAATTAATGATAAATTATCTAATGAGGGTATCATTTACCACTATTTAAATAGTGGTAAATGATAAATAACGATAGTGATAAGTGATAAATTAGTGGTAAATAAAAATGTTATGAATTTTGCGTAAATTAAATGCAAAATATTAATTACTTAAATATTGTAAATATTTGTAAATAGTTTAATTGTATAAAATTAATTGTAACGGAATCACGCGTCACCGAGAAAAGATTGTTCTATGGGGATTTACAAGATTGCCATATTTGATTAATTTGAAAATGTGGGTGAGTTGGTGACGCAATGAGGTCGCTAATGGTTTCTACTAGGCACTAAAATGTGTAGTAGAAGTTGAGAAATGAAGATTTCTTCTTAGAGAATGTAGAAGAAAGTCCCACAGTTGTCTGGATTGAGTATGCCGTTTCCTCGGTTGCCCCGCCCACTTTAATGGGACACTACTTAAAGCGTGGCTTAAAGGTGGTGAATGAGGTCATTTCGGAGAACGAGCTACGTTAGTTGACTAAGCTTGGGAGAGCGTCTTTTCTGTGCGACGTGCGTTCCATAGCTTTGCTGTTAACGGAAAATAGCGGATTAAGTAGAGTTAATTCGCTGTAAAGTTTGTAGCTTGTGCGGCGTATATTTAATACGCGCTTTCATAGACAATAAAGTCTGCATCTTTGCATCGTTCTTGAATAAGAATTTTCGTAACAATTTGAATTTATTTTATGCTAATTTAAAATCAAGAATCCCTTCAATTAAAATGACAGAAACTATTATTTAAAATCTCCAAAAAGCAACGCTTGCTCTCAGGAGATTGAATGCATGGTGATATTGTCTACAGAAATTTATTTCTGGGCTCTGTGTATTTGGAAATATATAATATTACACACAATCAAGAAGTCTATCAAAATGACAAAAATAGTACATGAAATGGATATAGAAGATCGCAAACAAATCTTTTAGAAAGTTAATTCAAAACAGAAAACTAATATCAGACACACAAAAATTAGAAAACATCTTTTCATTTAGAACTACATCTGAAAACATTGCAATATTGTCTTTCAGGCTTTATCAAATTTTCGAGGCTTAAGTTCCTTTGTTTAATTTTGAAATATCTTATTTTCAAAAGTCTCTATTTTGTACAGTTTTATTGTTGAATGTGACAAACATTTAAAAACTTAATTAAAGAAATATCCGAATTTCTAAATTATGGTTCTTCGTTTCTAAATTCGATTGTTTACTGACACCTTGATTTGATACGAATGTATCTAGAATGCCTAGACCAAAACGCCAATATGCTATTGATTTTTTTTTAATTGAACAACTATTCGAGTCCTTTATTGAATGTCAAATATTGAATATAATAACTATATGAAAAATGATTCCCAAAAGTATTTTTCTTTTACACTTTAAGGCTCTTTCATTTAATAAATAATTGGGAGTTTTGAATAAAATAAGTTGATGTGATGTATTAAATGTAAAGCTAAAAATCATAAGAGGTGCAGATGAATTTCCTGAAAAAGCATAGGATAAATTATATTCTTTAACACTTATAATAGATAATTAAGAAAGAATTTTGCATAGCGAAGCTTTTAAAAATTTAATCTAGTTTCTCAGGAGTGATGTTCCTCGAGCTCTCGAATGGGAATAAGTAAGCTGACTTTCCTTTCCATATTAGATGCCATAGTGGTGGTGTGGTGGAATTGAATACATTTCCGATGAAGGGACATACCTCTTACATAAAGGTTGATTCCATGAACCTGTCCTAGTTGGTACATAATTCTTTACAATATGCAATATCTTCATGTTGCTGTACAGCACTCGTCTTATTGAATAACAACGAATAGATATTTAGTAGAATGTCACGTTTTGGTACAGATGTTGATTATTTTTTATATAACCGTTCAGCTGTCACGGTTGTTGTTGTTGTACTTGTGTTCCGCTTTACAACGGAATGTGGGATGCAGTAACTTCTGACGGCATGGACCCCTCAGCAACCGAGGGGAGAAGTTTGACTTCTAGCTCACACACGTCACAATCCCTTTTGACTTTGTCACATTTCCTTTTGCAGACTTCATTCATGCATTTTATTCATTCATCCATAGATTGTAATTTAGATCTTTAACAGAGAACGATCACCTCTAACCCAGCACCACCCGTGGTATTACTTTCAACATGGAGGACTTTGCAACCACGACAAATTTAATGTCCATCAGTCACCACACACACACACACACACATGGAGAGTCTTCGGATAGCGAGTTTAAACTCGCATCCCAAAGGATGCGAATCCAACGCCCTACCTACCAGGTTATTCTAGCCCTAATTGTCACGGTGATACAGCTATAGAAAACTTAGATTCTTGGATAGGGTGAGGTTTATTTTAAATAGTTACAGGAGATGTTTTGTTTAAATAATACCATTCTGCTATAGAAAAATAATTCCAAGCCTCACTTTTCTATATAATTTTAAATGCCTCCTGAAAACATTTTCATGAGATTTTTGGCTAGGGGCAAAATTCAGATATCTGAATATAGACAGAAAGGTGGAAGTAAAGAAACGAATTCGAAAAAAAAATCTTGTATGAATAATTCTTCTTTATATGAAATATTTACCTGATCATTCATTATCTAGAATTTGAAAAATCATAATAATTTCAAATGTAGGTACTAATGCAATAATTGAAATTCTCATTCATCTGAAAATTTATTTCTAAATATTTTATTAAATATTAAAAAAATATCAATTTTTTCTTGCTTTGTATAATCATAAATGTAATAATAATATTTACGCTTGATGTTACTTGAAAATTAAGAACTGCTAAATCAACGTCGGAATTATAAATTGTTTCAAATACTTTTATTATCAAATTCTATAACCGAAATGGCCATCTTTGCTTTTTCCTCAAAACTCAAATAAAGTTTTTCGTTTTTTTAGAACATTTTATGTTCTGAAAGAAATTCTTTAAATCTAAAAATTTCCAACGCTTGAAAAGTTTCGAGAAGGGTAATCCTTTCTATCCCTACCAGCTTAATTCCGTTTGAGCAACGAGCAAGGTTTTTGTTTTGTGTTAAGCCTTACAAATATTTCTGCAACATTGCATGTATTTTGCTCAAGCACTTTTTTTTTTGTATTACTATGTATAGTTTTTTAGATATTTTTACAGTATCATAGGAATTTAGTTAAAATATTTCTGAGTTAGAATAAGTTATTTTTATTTCTTAATGATGGATATTGATATAATGGCATAAGATGTTAAACATGCTTGTTCTGAAATACGCTGATGCCAATAAATTAAGGATAATTCAGAAGCACGCGGAAATAGAACTCTAAAATACATATCTCACCGGTAAAATGATTACACACATCTTCAGAAATCATACGCAAATTGCAGGAAGCCACCAGATGAAACCGATAGTACGTCACAATGACGAGAATGTAAGAGAGTGATATATAAGGAATAAGGCAAAGAAGTAAATTTGTTCGCAAGCGATTTATAAGCCTTTCAGTGAAATAACATCATATTTATGACACAAAGGGCTCATTTGAATGAATTTTGAGTGGTAGAAATATCGACCGTCTGGAATGTGGGTGTTTCCAGCTGGAAGTAAGCGTGGAACTAACCATGAACTCTCTAGGCTTTGTCAACAATTCCAAGATGATGTTAATGTGAGTAGACGTCATAGCACAAGTTTCCCCTAAGATACAAAGCCGAATGAGGATCAGTATTTGGCAGTTACTGCCTAAAAAACAGATGGAGTATAACATCAGACCTGTCTCGTCAGCTCGTCTGGGAGACATACTATGTATTAACCATCATAACTATATAATGTTGGTTTTTGTAAATAGTTTTTTTTTGTATTTTTCTCCAGGAAGCAAAAAATTGCACTTTTTATTAGATATTAAACATATAGCATCTTTTTTGTTCTATATCTTTTGTTTAGTAAATATTCTTTACAAATATGCCACATTAGTTTTGCTTTTGACTTTTTATTTTCCTGAACTTGCATTATCCTTAATTTATGGACATGAGTGGAATAGTTTAAATGCTTCAATTGCTGTTCAATTCTCTTCCAGAATTTTTTTGAAATTTTTTCTAAAATGAAAATAGCTATGGAATGATAGAATAAAGAAAATAATTACCTCAGAAAAGTGAATTGCCTCAGTTTCGTTTAAAAGCAGATCTGATTACCACCAGAATTTAAACTTAAATTAATGATATTATATTCATTATTAGAGAAAATATCATTTGATATATCGTATAGATTCTTATGCTCATAACGATAAAATATTTAATGCGAATATTTAAGGCCTGGTGCAGAGGTATCGCATCTTCCTCGTGATCTAGGCGTCTCGTGTTCGAATCCCGGTTCGAGTATAGTTGTTCTTATGTGTACTATATGTGAAGTGTATGAATGTGCCTCCTTGTAAAAAGGAGCTGTGCAAGTGAATATGATGAGTATGTAGCTAAGTTATCATCTTGGCCCAAGTTGGTGCTACTTTGAAAACAAGAGACGCTCATTTGGCTTAAAATCACTGACGACCATCAGCGCGCTTCTAAAGGGCAATAGTCGTTAGTAACAAACAAAATACAATGTTAACCATAAACTAAATTTCGTGTTCAACTTTTGCGCCAAAACTTTGTGTTCGTGCTGACAAGGATATGTACGCTCCTCCAATTAATTTATTTATTGGCAGGTAATAGAATTTACTTTTAGACAGCCCAGTATTGCGTTATCTGAATGTTGAACGCAATGACAAGTATCAAAAAAATTAAATATCCATTCTCATTCTAATTTCTCTCCGCCATCCTCTTTCTTAATACTAGGAATACTAAACAGATTGAAATTCACAGGCACATTTGTAAAGTTAACATGTGAAATACGTTAAGTGATTAGGTAGTGAGGAGGTGGGTGTGAAGTTTTTCAATGAAGGATATGAAAAGCCTCCTGATGGAGAAAAAAATTGGTGGCGATCTCTGATTGATGATGATTTGCTTGCAAGAGATTAAGGAGAACCGGGGATTCATCATTCTACATATTTCTCGCAATTTTTCGGTTAACTTCTTCATCGTCGTAGGTGGCATTGTACTACAGCGAGGACATACGAAAATTCGTTTCCTGCTGTAATAAATATTTCAACAATGGTAGCAAGCATTTTTACTATAATCACTGCTTTTTTTAAAATTTCAAACATAACTTTTTTTCTAAATACTCCTCTTTCCCTGTTGTAAGAAAATAAAATTTGAACGGATTGACAAAAATATTAAAGATTGAACTTTAAAATAGTAATATATATCGCATCAATGAAAACTCCTTTTGATCAACGCTTATTTCTTTAAAGATCATATTTGGATTTAAAAAACCAAAAATGACTAAATTCAAAATTTAATTAAAAATCACATAATTAACAGGTAAAATTGCGTTTTGTAATAGTGTAAATCAAAAGCGTTGAATCGGAAAATTATTTAACATACCCAATATTGAATCAGAATTCCAGTATTTAACCACCAACCAATATTTACTGGTCTAGACAATAATCTGAAAGTTATACAAGAAGTTTAAAGTCAAATATTTACTATTCAAGTAATGTTCTTAATGATCGGCTGAAAATTCGACAGTAAATCCACTTGAGATTTTTATACTCTAAGCACGTGAGTTGACCTTCGGATAAGAGTGAAAATAGAAAAATTTTGTAATCTAGTTTTCAGACTTTCCATGCCACAGAGAGAATGTCTGAGTGATAAAACTTAACATGGTGTATGTACTCTTATTTCCACGACGGTCTTTTCATGAATGTATAATTTTACAAGTAGTGTCTGCAATCCTTTTATTTGTTGCACATGTTTTGACTGAGAATTGTAAAGAGCATAATTTAAAAATACTGCATTCTGAAAAAAAAGGTTAACACGCTATGTATTCGTTAAGGGGACGCAAAAAAAACATTAATATAAAGCATGATATGATTTGTGAGAATATCATGTAAAGAATTATTCATCATAAAAATTGAAGTTATTGAATCAATTGTAATCTTTTATGAGGATATCATTTATGAACTGCTTGAAGTATTCACTTCAAAATATCAGTTAGATGAATGTGCCATTTTGAAGTCTCACGAAGGCTATTTCGGAAAATACTTTGAAATTTTAAACATTATTCAAGTGAAGAAGACTAGTCTAGGCAAAACTAGCAGCTTATTTCCAGACTTCTATGGGATCCCATGTTTTATCCTCGATGGATTTAACATACCCAAGATGCAAACTCGTGGTGGATCATTTATGGAATCATACCTCAAATGAATAGTCCTCTTTATACCAAAGCATTAATCTGGGACTAGGTAACCACGAACTATACATGTGCTTAAGATTTCCTCTCCCACCCCTACAATCTTCCAGGTGCAAATCTCTACCTATGCTGAATAATTTCTTGTTCGGTACAAGAAATGGTAGATAATGTTTAATTATTCTATGAAGCATTACAATTAATTTAAAGGATAAACTTTAATTTGTTATAACATTTAATGTTGGTCACAGAAATTGCAAAGCGAATTATTCATCTAACAAATCAAATATCTAATATTAACCTTTTGCACTAAAATATCTTTTCCAAATCAGCCTTAAAGACGGTACATCATTTTAGCATTTTTTATTAAATTTTAATTGTTAAAAATACCTATGAAAAGTATAAAAAAATTTGATTCATATTTCACTGAAACTCAACTTAAAACAGTTAGTTAAATGTATTTATTTTTTGGTGTATTAAACAGGTTCATGTATTAAGTGAATAATTATGCTCATGGTCTATTTTCCGATTGCCGAGGGTTAATATAAATTCTCCTATATTGAAGTTCGTCACAGCAAAGATCAATCCAAATATTTAGCCGTAAACTTTTGTGTGAGTTCCACTCATTCATGCAATGGAAACTTTTACCAAATATTTTCCTGTCACAAATCTTCGAAATTAAATGTTACTTTATAAAATTAAAACTTTAAAATTAATTTAATATCAAAACGTTTTAATAAAAATAATTGATTTAATATTAATAACATTTTTTCTTCAAATTGACCCATTATTACAATATATTTATATATTTTATTTAATAAATATAATAATTAATTTATAATAATATATTTTAATAATTTTTTATTGCAAATAAATAACATATTTTATTTAATAATATATAATTATTAATAATATATTTTAATAATATTTAATAATAATATAAATATTTATTTAATAATAATAATATGTAAAAATAATTTTAAAAATATTTTTGGAGCAGTATAACCAACCCATTTTATTCAAATATAGAAAATTATCAAATAGCAATAATATAATTTTATACTTAGATTCAACGATAAATTATTTTCTAGATGAGTCCTCTTCTCTTTTCTTAAATCTTCTTTTTATTAATTTTATTTTCCGGTATACTTAAACAATATTAAGGAAAAAACAAAAGAAAAAAGAATCAGAGACAAATATATATTTTAATATAAAAAGATTTTGTAAAAAAAAAATCCTAGAAAAATACTTAAGTATAAAGAATCTTATAACGGAAATGACCTACAAAATATACTATCCATCTGCGTCATCCTTTCAGCTAAAGCTAATGGATAAAAAATTTTAGGGACATTTGTCAATGGCTATTCACTTAGCACAATATCCCAACAAAAATTGAGACTCCATTTCGGGAATCAATTTTTTCTGTGCCAAAACCTTTTAATTACGACTTAATACACTCTCATTTTGTTCAATCAATAAGTAGAACGGGGCTTCGCGTTCTAGCATCTGTTATTTATCGACGGAATAGTTATGAGTGGTTAGGCGAAAGTACAGACGTCTAATAGTAGTAGCAGTAGTTGTTGTAAAGTAGGTAGCTCACTCACTATCAGTGGCGTGCTCGAGCTAGATTTAAGTGGCGAATAAATTTTCGGCAGATGTTGACAAAAGGGGGAGAAGAACGACCATTAAAATGCATTTATCTAGGATAAACATTTAAGTATTGAATTTTAAAGAAAGCCGCCAGAAAGACGGGTGCACAGTTTGGGGTCTAAGATCGATTTGGAGGAAGTGATTTTTAAAGTAATTTCGGCTATTTCTGGAGAAATATGAAACCTTCGTTAGCTTTAAAAATGTTTGAAGAGAGTTGCATAGCCTTCAATGAAGGCAAACACATTCATTGCTGAATGCTTAAAGGGATTAATTTTGAGCCTTAGTTATTATCTACTTAATTCCCTTGGTTATAAGTTTCAAAAAGAACTCTTTAACTTTAGGGCAATTTAAGAATAAAACTTTTATCTTCGATATATTTTTCCTTACTGCAAGAGATTTTTTTTGTATTTGATGAATAAAAGTATTGCGTATTTGATGAATAAAATAAAATTTTTTGATACAAAAAAAATAATGTTTTGCAGATGATTGAAGCAGTTTGTTTTGTCCATTTTTAGAAGCTTAATTTTTTACTGTATATCATAATCTAATAATTTTATTTTCAGTGACTTTGTATTTATTATTTGACATAAATATTTAATTTCAGAATGATTTAAGACTACACGTTTTTCTATTATAGATTTGAACGAGTGATTTTTTATGCATAATAAATTAATGTACAAGAGCATTTTGGTATATGAATGAAGTAATGTTTATTGGCTTTCAAATAATTAATTGTGTATGAGAGGAATTTGATTCCTTTATCCTCATTTCTGTTCAAAAGTACATTTTTATTTTTAAACAAATAACCCAATATCACTAATTGCTACTTAAACAGCCTGATTTTATCTATTACTGATATTTGTTTTTAGATACACATGATAAAAAAAATATTTAAATACGGGGTGATTCAAAAGTTCCGTCAACGTCTCAAAATTCAATAATTCAGGGAATAATGTAGGTAAAGAGGTAAAAATTGACACACATGATAGAATCATAAGTAGTCTTATCGAAACAAAAAAAAGGCCATTATATGGCTTTTCATTTGATAACAAATGCATTAATTAACATAATTGATTTTTAGCAACAAGTATGTTCCTTATAGCAAATATTCAACATGTAGACTATCAATTGCCAAAAATATCAGTAGTTAAGGGATAATGCCGTGAACAGCAATGTACAGTAGGATGAACGAAAAATCAATTTTTGATTTTTAATCTATAATAGCATCTTTTGGTGTAGATAAAATAAATTATAAATATGAAAAATATTGGAATAGGTCTTGAGGTGCCGCAAAAACATTAGTTTCATAAGATTTAAATTTTGTTACATTTTAAAGCTTTTTTCGTGAAATGATGAATTTTTGATTTTTTGTTTATAATGGCGTGGTGGCCTTTGGTAAAAGTGCCTTTTAGAATAGATAAAATGTATAAAAATTATAAAAACATACTATCATAATATATAAAAAAACATCATTAAAATATATAATTAATTAAAAATAGTATTATCATTATTAATTATCTTGAGATGTGCAAGAATATTAAAGTTTCATAAATCCCACTTTTTGTAACTTTTTAAGTATTTTTGCATGCTTTGACGAAATTTCTTTGATTACGAAATAAAAAGCTTTAAGTGGGCGCTGTCATATGAAAAGTTTATAAACAGTTCGTCACCCGAGAGTTTATTATTGAGGTAAGGTGCATATTTACCTACTTCCGATGTCAAGGACAGAGCTGGTTTCAAATCAGTAGCTTTGTCGAGTTCAGTTGAGTTGGTGTTTGAGCTCTATATATTGTGTAACTAATTAATTTAACTTATTTGTTAGTTTGTGTGCTTGCGTTCTTTGCTGTGAGTTTGTTTGCAGTCTAAATTAGTGAAGACAAGACAAATATCAGAACGTTTTCTATTTTTTGGAAATTCATTGATTTGCTTGAAGTTGAATTCTCGAATTACAAATCTAGTACTACTATTATATTAGAAAACCTCAAAATTCCTTCAGAGAAATATATTTGTGTAAAGGAAATATGTGACACTTTATTTTCCATAATAGAACAAATATGGTCAAGCGCTTCTATTGCCGTTTCTTCTACCAAAATTTTTTCACAAATAATAAAAGTTTATGATGGAATAAGCTTTTCATGACTCTCTGACAGTTTAAAAGCAGAAATGCTCAGATAAGTTTCATTCCAACCTCACACAATTTAGAGAAGGATCTAGACATTTATTTGATATTGCTGAAACGTATTAAAAAAAGTTCCCCTTATGGAATAAAATGGCTAAACTAATAGGAAAATGGTTATGGGTAATATTGAGGAAGAAAGATCCAAGAAAAAGTAAAACACTACAGATAATAGTTACGTTTAATCTAGAGTGGACAAAAATATTTGTTTATTAGAAACAGTTGTTGGCGACAAAGACGGTGCTGAAAGAACAACTGTGTTCTTTACAAAAAGAGAGCCAAACAAAATAAAATTGCAAGTTACCTATGTGGTTTAACATTAAGTTAAAACTTTCGCGTCCTTTTGATTTCAAGTGCATTTTTAATCTTATCTCATATTCACACTCTCTCTTTGATGATCTCAAGACCATTACAAACTAGATTATTCAAGGAGAGGGGTACTTTGCTGCTTCGTAAAATATCCTTTTCTAAATGCTAAATGATGAACGCAACATTCAAAGAGAACTTGGCTTTATTGACGTGTTTTAAAATCAAGAATAGAAAGTAAAGACAGAATAAGGGAGTGTAAAGTGCCGAAGATAAATTTCGACGCAAAGGCTTAAACCGGCATGATCTCATAGCTTGAAAATGACGTAAATGGACCCCTCTTTCTAAAACATTTTTCCAGTGACCCTCACGAAGTAGTTATATAGAAGGCACCAGAAGCTTAACTAAATAGTAAATCTGACTTGATTATCAACTCTAGGTCACAAGCAGGCAGAGGAAAGAGCTGTGAAACTGGTGACCAAATTGGTTGAAAAAGTCTGTGGGTCACATGTGACTCATATGTGAATATACCAATTTTTTCTTTAATAAAGGTAAAAATAAGTGTAAACAAATTTCATTTTCCTATCTCTGAAAGGAAATGTACACAAGTGTTTGTTCCTTGAGATAAAAATGAGACGTTCATTATCTTCAATTATTCTTTAAAATAAAAATAGAGTACATTATTATTGAAAACAAAATAACAATTAATCAAATTCTGACATAAATATATAAAGTGGGTCCCCAAAAGAATGCGATATTTCATGCACTAAAGTGTAGTATCCCTATTAAAAATCATTTGACAGCCGTCAGTTTGCTGTTAGTAAAACTGGAGTGTTACGTAATAGAATAATGGATTTTCATTGTTAAACAATATTTCAAAAGTTATGACAATTCAAAAATTTGAGACTTGGCCCACTGTTTTGTATGATTTAATACCATTGGATTTCTTTTATTTGGACTACTTGAAGTCAAAAATCTATACCAACAAGCGTAAAAGCACGTGTGCCTTATAGGAGGAGATTCATCGCTAAACTAACGAAATTCATCCACATTTATGCAAATTGGTAATGAAAATTATTGACAAAAGATTGCGCGGGTGTCAGCAAAGCTGTGGACGCCATTTGCTCTATGTATCATTCCATACATAACTCTATCCTTTGTACTTTACGATTCAATGAAAATATAATAATTTAAAGAAAAAAACTGTTTATTATTTAATTCAGATCTTGCTTTAACATGTCCTATCATGTAATGATTCATTTTTTTAGGTTTCCTTTTAATAGAGCCTCCAACACTTTACTGCATTCATGGTGGAAAGTTCCAATCTTGCGTTAATTTCGGGATATCCTTTATTATTCTCGAACCAAGCAGATATATATACTCTCCTTAATTATTATAGGATATAACAGTAGACCACTTATTCATGAAAATAAAAATTTCAAAAGATACTTTAAAAATCATTTATTGAAGATTAAAATAAGATTCTCAAGAGACATGTGATATTGTGAATGATGTAAATGGTCAACTTGCAGTGGAAAGAACAGTGACATCACTATTTAGTTCTTATTTCAACAAATTAAATGTTTTGTTGTCGTCAGAACACGCGCATTTAAATTATATCGCAAAAATTTAGTGATGACGAGAATACTCGTCGTATACAGAGTATGCTTAATATGAAATTATTTTGTAGAAATGACTTTTTTTCAATAATCACATTCATTTATTTGCTTAAACTGACATCAATTTTCGGAAATTTATCGAAAAGAAACATAAAAAAATAATTTATTGTGTTAATTTGCTGTTAGAGAATGGTATTGAGCAAAGCATGTTACAACGCATAATAATCTTTTATTTGTTCTTTTTATTTCAATTTGTTCAACATTTTAAACATCTTGAAATTTACGAATATGTTTGAATTTTTACTAAAATTGTAATTCAAACAGCAAATTTTCCCTATTTATTACGCCTGACGAATAGACTAGTCATAAGGCAAAATGTACTTTTACCATGACTAGAATGACAAGAAAAAAAAGTTAACTGATCAACACAAAAAACAGTTAACTGATTAACAATTAAAAACATAATGTATAAGCTTCCCTGGAGAATCATAATAAACTTTTATTTTTTTCCTTTGATTTCGACTTAGTCACAAAATATTTTAAATATTTTGAAATTTACGAATATGTTTGAGTTTTTACTAAAATTGTTATTCAAATAGCAAATTGTCGCTATTTATTACTCCTGACGAATAAACTCGTTATAATGCAAAATGTGGTACTTTTACCATCACGAGTACGGCAAAAAAAACAGTTAACTGATTAACAATTTAAAATATAAAGTATAAGTTTCCCTGGAGAATAAAAATCCTTAAATTCGAGGTTGAATCAAAATGCAAGGAGATCGAAAAATCCATTATTTCCCAACGCGTTAAAACTAATTTCGAGTAATAGAAGAATTCGTAAAGGTCGTCATCCGTCAATATCCTAATCCCCGCAGGGAAGTCTAATCTAATTTCTCGTAGCAGGCTTTAAATTTACATGCTGTAAATTTACCTGAATTAGTGATACTGGTAATGACCATTTATTTAAGACGTGGATCAGGTAACTGTTTTTAGTGATATTTATCAGCTCCGTATTTGCTCAGAGCTCTTGGGTGAAATGGCTTACTTAACCGCACTTTTCTTCGTCCCAGGGAACTAAAACTCTATTCGAGTAAAATGCAATCGAAATAAAATTATCCACCCAAGAGTAATTGGGAGCAGTAGTTACATCTTTATTTCATGGATAAAGCAGTGTCTTTATTTCCCGGCGTCTGGAATTGAATGGCTACAATTTGGGGACGAAACTGAATAGAAGTTGGAAAATGCCTTACATTACTGCCTCGACTAATATTTCGATGTTCATGGAGGTGTAATGTAATATTTATTAAAGAGGCTGAATATATTTCTGAGGTTGATAAAGTTTATAATAACTTACTTGGCGAGCGTCTCCATTTATAAATTTTTAAAAGGCTAGCTGAATTAATTTTTGAATGAAATGGAGAAATTTAAGTGTGATTCTAGTTGTAGATTCCTCCGCGTTTCTCTATTTTAATGTTATTAACAAATTAAAGTTTAATAATTTAACGTGTTTGTTATGTTCATTAATTTACTGTAACAAGTGAAGTTCATTAATCTCAGTTAGCTAATTCATTAATTTACTGTAACAACTGAATTGTGTATACTTTGTATAATTCTAATTCTTGAGCATATTTCTATAATTCTAATTCTTCTGTATATTTCCTATAATTCTAAATCTTGTGTATATTTCCTATAATTCTAATTCTTGTGTATATTTCCTATAATTCTAATTCTTGTGTATATTTCCTATAATTCTCTTGCTTATATTTTCTACTAGCCGCCTTTGGCGACCAGTCGGTTCTCCAATATTAATGCCGACTAAAGGGTTAAATCATTTTTATATATAACTTGGTCTCATAATAAATTTTTCAGCGAAATATTTTTAAGCTTCAAATTTCGATAGTCATATAACTCACTTATCCTATTATATAGGCCTTAAACAGTCCTATCTTTGAAGTCCGCATCTCTCTCTGATTTTCTATCAGTGCACGTAAAATTCACTTTTAAATTAAATTGAAATGATGAAACTTCAATTAATACAACGACCTCTTTACTCAATCTAGGCATGCCTTTAAATAAAACTAAGAACTGAAAGCAGAATAGTCCGACATTGAATATTTATGCTCAATACAGAAATTGAAACATTATATATAGTTTTTATAATTTATAAGATCTCAAGGAATTGTTCAGCAAAAATTTCACAGGTTAATTGAAACCTTCAGTTTTTAATTTTATTTTTAGATGTATATAAATGTTCTCAATAATATTTTTTTAGGTTTATAAATATATTTCAAAAAATTATGGTTTAAATTCCTTTGGTCTTATAGATTCATATTTGTAAAATATTCTTAATATTTCAACTTCTAAATAAATAAATAAGCATTTCTATCTTCTTCAAATCTGGCTGATTTATTCAGTTCTGAATATTGCAAGTTTAGAACAATCATCATTATCATAATCTAGACCAATTATTCTAGAGTAACCTTGATTGGCTTCTTTGAGATCTTGATAAAGTGATCTAAAATCGCCAGTTTTTACCGTAATAGTTATATTGAAAATTACCGTAATAGTTATATTGAAAATTTCATAGATCGATCAGCTTTGATGATTGATTTAGTTGATTGGATTTTATTTAAGGACTTATTTAATTAAGGACTTTTGCCTCAAGAATTTCTTATTATTTAAGGACTTATTATTTAAGGACTTATTGTCTCAAGAATATTTTGTTAAATATGATTCACAAAGCAGATGATGTATGTAAAAATTTAATTCATCAGCCTTTTTTCCCTAAATCTATAATTATATATTTTATTTGGACCAATTGCTAAGAGATTATTTCTATCTCTCCCTCAAAAAATTAAGAAATTAGATGTTGGGCTCCGATTACAAAAGATGCCTTGTACATGTTAAGCCATATTTGCCTTAAATAAAATTGTTTAATTGGATTAGTAATATGTGTATAGCAAAATATCGCAGAAAATGTTTCCATCCTTTTGATTTCCAAAATTATCATGTTTCATATTTATTTCATTTTATACAGACACGTGCCGAAAATGACATTTTTATATGTTTAATTTGGAATGATATTTGATTTATTTTTTCTCGTGAGAGAACACGATATTGTTTTGGTAGAAAGTTTTGATGTCTCTGAAATATGCGGGTAAAAATAGTTTTATATGCTTTTACAAATTTTGCATTGTTAATTATTACGTATGCTTGTTTGAAAGAAGATACGTTTTTATTTCGAATGATTCATTAAAATGCGGAGAAAAATTACAATCCCGAAGGTGAATTCTTTGATTTGCACAAAATATCTTCTTCACATTGCTTTTTGTTCTTCGTTTCTTTGAAATGACGTCATTTTAAAAGTTCGTTTAAGATTTCTTGCTTTTAAGTAATTAATCTCGCTCTCAGAAGATTATCGTTTGGTGCTTTTCTAAAAATTCTTTTTCAGTTTTAACTGTCGCAGTTTTGTAATATATTTTTATTTTGTATTTTTATTTATTTTAATTCTTTAATTCAATTATTAAATTTGATATTGCAAACGATTTTCACTTGCATTTATTGTTTAAAAAATATCACATTTCCTATTTAATTCATTCCATATAATCACGTGATGAAAATTGTATTTTTCTGTTTTAATTTTGGTAGTAATTAACTTTTTTTTAAAATCAGAACTTCTGAAAATGTGATGGCAGCATTTTATTAAAAGCTGATTTTTTTTTGAGATCCTCGAGAAGATAAAATTTTATTATTATTATTTTTTTTTTTTTGCGAAATAAATTGTTGAAAAAAAACGATTAAATTAAATGTTTAAAAATTCATTAAAATGGAGTTTTAACTCTTAGGTCAAAACATTAGTATCATTGAAAAGCTAATCTTTTGCGCTTTAACTTGATGCAAAAACCAATTTTTAGCTGTAAGATTTCCGGAAGTTATAGCGAAAAAACCTTAAAATTTGGGTTTTTTTTAATTAATTAAAATTTTAATTAGAAATTCAAAAAAGGGCTCCGAGGTGCACATTCTCGGCACCCACGGTATACATATACCAAATTTGGTAGCTGTAGGTCAAACGGTCTGGCCTGTACATCACCAACAGACACACACACATTGTGCTTTATTATAAGTAAAGATAATTCTTATTCTTCCATATATTTCCTATAATTCTAATTCTTCTGTATATTTCCTATAATTCTAATTCTTCTATATATATATTCTATATTTCTAATTCTTCTGTATATTTTCTATTATTCTAATTCGTGTGTGTATTTTCTATAATTTCTAATATATTTATAATAAATTTCAGTTTTAGATAAAAATTCTTATTTTGAAATCATATGAAGATATATCACTCCTTTTTGTATCGTGCCAAACACTGATTTTATGCTGCGGTAACCCGGTGAAAAGGTTTCAATTTCAGAGTTGGAGCGTCTCAATGATGGGATCCGATTCAATGAAGAATCATTGTGTAAGCGGACTTAATGGACGCTAAGTACATTGAAACCAAATACTCCACCATTTTTGTAGAGTGGAACTTTACAGACAAGAGAGCCCACCCAGATATCGTCCTCAACACCTGACTGAATTGAAAACTATGAAGTCTGCACCAAAGTAGTCTAATCAAAATGGTGCATGTTTATAACCATAGGCATAAAGATTCAAACATATAATTCAATTACTTCTAAAATAAGGAATTGGATTACCCCCGGCATTTTAAATTAAAAACCGTCCTCTCCTGAAGGTACTATCTTCCAAATAAAATTTAGGAAATATGAATAACAATTGATTGTGATGAAGATTATAAGACATGGGTCTCTAAAAGTTATTTAGAAACTTTCAGGATAGATCAGATACGCAGAAACGAGTCTTTTTGCAAGAGATCACTGTACCGGAAACGGTTAAGGGCATTTAGTCAGTGAATTTAGTAAAAGATGCGGATTCACTAAATAATATATACAATAAAGATATAAAATAGTACAAGTTTGCAATTACAAAATAAGTCAAATGTCCTAAAAAGAAGAAGCAAAATGTGTATCGCTTCAGAAGTCATGTCCCTTAAACATAGATATTTGATATTGCGCCCTGTTTGATACCATGGGGATATATTGCATATGAATCATAATGTTAGTATTCATGGGAGTTTTTGTCTGTTATAAATTTGTATATAGTTAAATCTGTGTTGCAAATTTTATTTGACTCTTTCACGTAATTCGCTGACTAAGAACTCCTTGCTGCAGCTATTATTTGCTTTTTCGACTCCCTGTTTCATTATAAAAATAAGACTTTTTTGCCTTATCTATGCTTAAAAAATTAGTAAGAGTTTATCCAGAACACTTTGAACATTAAAAATTATTATTATTATTATTATTATTGCGTTTTACCAATAAATACATATATGAGAGTACAAACTTTATTTTTCATTTTGATTAGAGAAATAAAAACCTCCAAAATTTCTGGTACAACACAAAAATGAATCAAGAGATATAAGGTAATTTATTATTGTATGATCCGGCGTCCTGGCAGAGGGGTAGTGCGTGATCTGGACGTCCCTTGTATGAGTCCCTGTTCGGGCATGGTTGTTCTTCTGAGTTCTATCTGTAAGGTGTGTGTATGTGCCTCCCTGAAAAAAGGGGCTGTGCAAGTGAATATGATGAGTGAGCAGCAAAAGTCATACTTTTGACCCTAGTTGGCTCTACTACAAAACAAGAGATCCTGATTAGACTTAAATCGCTGTCTGCCTCAGCAAGCTTGTCCACGGCAAGTGTCAAAAGAAGATGCAACAACATGATTGTAGAAAACAAAATATCATGTCTAGGGTTCTAATCTTTTGGAAATTCCTTCTTATTTTTGAAATTATTTTTATATTCTGGGGAGATATTTATTTAATTGGATAAATGCGAAATCAGAAATTATTTTATAATATAAAATAAGAAAGTTTGGTAAAAGTGAGGTTCAGTGTGTCCCTTGCCTCGCCAAGGACGCCAAGATGGCTGAAAAAATAAACAAATACTTCTGTGGAATATTTACGGTTACTACTTTTTGCAATGTAATAATAATTTTTTTACAGATAAGTATAGTTTTTTTCAAACCGGCTGCGCCGATCTGTTGGGCGCGGAGCAAAAGTTAGAGCTTCCGATGCCTCCGGAATCTATTGAAGGTACCGGATAGAAATTTTTAACTTAAATAAAACATCTTGCGGCTTCACTAGTAGCGGTAGTGGAAACCTAGAAGTTTCTCTAGCACACTGAACTTAAGGACTGTGTGGATAGCAGAAACAGGGCTTAGTTAAAAGAAGAGAAAGAACAGAGGAAGAAGCAATAAAACCCATACAAATCTCCATACAAAATTTCAAACAAGCATCATTTTCTAAATTCATCAGCTCGTATATATATATATATATTCCACTCACCCTTTCATCCATTCTGCTGATTCGAAATACTGTCTTCCATTCCATTATTCTTATACAATTACCGATATAATTATCAAGGAAACCAACCGTTAGAGCAAAAAAATAATTATGAGAATTCGAAGAATTCGATTGCAATTGACTTTTAAAGTGAGAATGCATACGATTTCGTAAAATAAGTATTCAGACGATTTTTTAAAGCGCATATCGACAATTAAAATTTACAAAAGAATTAAGTTCGTTAATTTGTGTTAACATAAAAAATAAAATCGCAGTGACTTAATAGTTGTAAAAAAACTTTTAATTATAAAAAAAATTAAAATCTCTCATCGATATTTATTACTTTTAACATTTTTCTTAAAAAATTCGTAGTTTATGTTCAACTCAACTATTGTTAAAAGTAATCAACAAAACAGCATTAGGGTTGCTAAGAGAGTGTTCAGTTGGGATGCCATACTGGGACAAACTCGGGGGGCACACTAATCGTCACTTTAACCGAAAGTTTTAATTATTTCTGAAATTACGGTATTTCATGTTTCGGATGAGGGAAGAAATTAGTTTTTATTTTTCCTATCGCTTATATTGAATTGAAACTTTTTCATATCGATCACCATTTTAGAGCAATATTAGTAATAATATATTTGGAAAATTAGGAATTAAATCATTGATGTTGCTAAGCTTCCAATATGGATTAAATAATGCAAATTGAATGTTTTCTGCACAGCATTTCGCGTTTATATTGAATGGAAATTCAGCAAAGTACTTGCTAAATAAAACTAAACAAAGTAACCATGGCTGGTAATAATATTAAGGACATACAGGAACGTATACGAGATTAAACATTCATAAACTTTTGAATCTAGTTCAATTTATTTCATTTTATCTACCAATAATTTACTCGGAATTTTTAAAAAATTAGACATAACGAGCAGTGGAAAAATATTTTTCAGAGTTTATAAAATAATAATATTAGGTATCATGCACGGCTAGTTAAAATGTATCACATTTAGAGCGAAATTCCCAGCAAGATGTAAATATATCGTGTTCTATCTTAAAAACTATAACTGCAGAAAATAAGGTAACTAATATGTAAATAGAACTAGTAAATATATCTATTCTATTAGCCAAGGTTTGTAGATAAGCCTACTATATTCCGTATTTACTGTATTAAGTTAGGTCAGACACGAAGAACAAGAAACCAGAATCACATAAAAATGATTGGAAATGTCACGCAGATAAAGTAGAATACATGGAAAAGAATAAGAATGAAGCAACAAAGGATTCAATAATTTATATCACTATACTTGACGGTAAAATAGTTCGAGAACATATCCAGTTTCACAACGACATCTCGAAAATATTTTGGTAAAAGTGATGTTTAGTGAGCCCCTTTGCCGAGCCAAGGATGCTATGTCGCCAATAAAGATGGCGGACAACGTAAACAAACACTTCTGTGGAATAGTTACGTTTACCCCCTTTCGCAATATAATTAGAATTTTTTTTTACCGATAAGTATTGTTTTTTCCAGACCGGTTGCGCCAGTCTATTGGGTGCAGAGTAAAAGTTAGAGCACGCGATGAGTTCGGCATCTGATGAAGATAAGAGGCAGAATGCTTAAACTTAAAAAAAAATAATAATAAACATCCTACGTCTTAGCTAGAAGTGGGAGCGGGAAGCTAGTAGCTTCACTAGGACATTAAACATAAGGACTGCGTGGATAACAGAAACAGTGCATAGTCAAAAGTAGAGGAAGAAGCAATCAAACTAATCTCCATACAAAATTTCAAAAAAGCATCCTTTATTAACTTCATCAACTAGTAATTATATATATATATATATATATATATATATATATATATATATATATATATATATATTCCACTCATCCTTCATCTATTCGATTCGAAATTCTGTCTTCCATTACACTATTTCACAATTACAGATATAACAAATTATACAGAAAACCAACAGTTAGAGCAACAAAAACAACAAAATGAGAACTGCGAAGAATTCCATTGTATCTGAATTTTAAAGTAAGAATGCTGACGATTTCGTAAAATATGAATTCAGACGATTTTTTAAGCGCATATTGACAATTAAAATTTGAAGAAGAATTAATTCGTGTTCATATTAAAAATAAAATTGTAGTGGCTTAATAGTTGTAAAAATTCTTTTAATTTTAATAAAGAACAAAATTAAAATCTTTCATCGATTTTTCTATTACTTTTAATTTAACATTTTTCTTAAAATAGTCGTAATTTATGTTCAACTCAAGCATTGTTAAAAGTAGTAAGCAAAACATCATTATTATTGTTAAAAGAGCGTTCCGTTCAGTTGCCATTTTGGCGACAAACTCCGGCGGCACACTAATCGTCACTTGAACCCATATTTTTAGCTATCGTGAATGCTTTACAAAGGCTATATATAAATTGTCGGTGAAATTATCAGTTCTTAGTGTATTTGTAATGGAAATAGAGATAAACCTATTCTATTAACCTATTTCTTAATCATACATTTTATGAATTTCATCTTCAGTATATTTTGTGGAAAATTGCCTATTTACATAGATGCTAAAACACAGAATATCCTAATGCTTAGTGGATTTTTAATTCACCATACAAAATTAGAACTGGTTTTGAATTCACCATACAAAGTTAGGATAGTTTTTGAATTCCCCATACAAAGTTAGGATAAGAAAGAAAAAAACTAATATTACATACAAGAACATGATTTGAAACCTCTTTTGACTCATGTAAAATATACATGAAGACACAGAAATAAAGTTAAAAACAAAT
This sequence comes from Argiope argentata, assembly GCA_026289955.1. Classification (NCBI taxonomy): domain Eukaryota; kingdom Metazoa; phylum Arthropoda; class Arachnida; order Araneae; family Araneidae; genus Argiope; species Argiope argentata. Next base: position 787,591 of record JAOUZG010020776.1, on the reverse strand, counting down.
TTAAAAAATAATAATTTTTTATACATTACAGACGCATAGCCACTGCGCTCATCCAGATTCCGAACTGTAAAAGATTCATATTATTTACAGTAATGAACACTTCATTATTACGTATTTGGGTTGGCGAACGTTTCGAAAATATCTGGCATTTCGTGGGCGTCTACTGCTGTCCTGGAATTTCATGTACAGAGGTTGACGTGTCCACTATATTGGTATTCGAAAACTGCCATCCATCCACAATCCATACTCTCCTTCAGCAATCGGAATTTTAAATGTCTAGACCTGAAATCCAACTACAGCGCTGCCACAACACTCTCCAGCTCTTCAAGTTGGCATTCCGGTCATATTTTCCAGCGGGACTTTGGCTTGTTTCTGCGTTTCCTATTTCCTTTAGTACAAGAGAATTTTGGATCGCCTTTATGTTTAAAGGATGACTTAAAATTATCTCCAAAGATGATTGAAAATGTTGGAGTGTAAAGTTCTGACAAAATGCTGCCTTTGTAATTAAATTGTTAAATTAGGAATAAATTATAAGTTCCAACAATATTAATGTATTTCCGAATTAAAAAATTAAAAAGTATATGCTACATATATCCAAAGTAGAAATATTGAATAAATCTTAATATTATGAAACATTAAAATATAATAAAATTGAAAAATAAAGAAAAAAAATGATGAAACCGAATTCTTTCTTTTAAAAATCGTTGTTCTCTCAAACACTATCCTTTAAAACATTGACTGCAGTGTCACACACATTCGGGTGACAGCAAAAGTAATCAGTCAGTGTAGAATTTGATGCGAAGAGAACAAGCCTAAGTTTAGTCAATATCTCCTTGTTTCAAGATATTGTACAACGTGAATCGACTGTGATTCACACCTACTATCTAATTAGATATATTCTTCACTACTACAATTAAAAGAGAGCAAATAATTGAGCATCTTATTTTATAGTGGTCCAAATAACGGGCATCAATCATGGCAACAAAAGTGTTAACCCTTTGCAGTCTGAAAAATAATTAGATGCAAAATTATTCACCTAATACAAAAATTTGTTTATTGCTGGAAAAAATAAATTAACATAATTCTTTTAAGTCGAATTTCTTTGAAAAATTAATCTACATCTCTTAACCATTATGTTGGCATTTTTAACAATTAAATTTGAACAATAAATAAATAAAACGTCAAAATGATGCACAGTCTTGAATGAATATTGAGCCACACTCGACATCGGACCGCTAAGGGATAAAAGACGTTAGTTATGTAAGATTATTTAATTTTAATTATTTTTGTATGTTCTTATTGTTTTATATATATGTTTTAAGCGTATTACAGATATTCGCAATTCTATATTTCCTATCATTTGCGACAAACTTCTAGGATATCAGTTAGATTTGAGTACTTAATCACTAGCCTCGTTAAATTCTGAGCACTTTTTTGCAAAGCTATAAAAATAAATATCCAGCGTGAATCAAAACAAAAATTAAATACCCTATTTACTCTAAATCTGATTTATACAACTCAAAAAGGCAGAGACACTTACTAAAAACAGCCCCTCTGACTATTAGGGGGTCCTGTCCGAAATCTCGATAAATAAGCTGCGCTAGTTGTTGAAGGTTAACGAGCTCATTCTATTAATCAAAAGGAAGAAAATATCGACGGCGATAAATTTGACGGGCACGCAGTCACATTAAAGCACAAAAGTTTCATTAGTTGCCGGCCTTTATCCTTCTCTGATGGATCGGCGCTCTTTGACGCGGGGCATCTTCTATTACAATTTAGGCTGCGCGTTGCGACAGCTTGGAAAATAATGCCACGCAACTTCACTCACGGCCGTCATTTAGCAACGCATGGATTAAAATGGATATCGAAAGCCTTACAATGATAGCATCTGATATCATAAATCCTGCAATAAATCACAGGAACCCCATGCTAAAAGTATATTACTTAGAGCCTTCTGAGGAAACAGGAAAACTAGAGGAATAGGCTCCCTCGAAAAAGTATGGTTAGAATTTATTTTCATTTCTGCTTGGAAATTCAAAATAATTCTTAAATTTCAGTGGTTGGTGTATGAAAATATTAGCAGAAATTATATATATATATTACAAAATACGGTTTACTTACTGCCTTTTTTTCTTCAATTCCTAGTTTTAGCTCACACTAT
>JAOUZG010020776.1:735265-763659 GCA_026289955.1 Argiope argentata | reverse complement strand
AAAATAAAAAATACAATCAAATAATAATCAAAATAAAAAATACAATCGAATAATAATCAAGATAGCAATGCTTTATAACACATCCCAAATAGAATGTGTCATCTAATTAGAAAGTTAAATAAATTCGTATTTTAAGGGTTAATGTATTTTCTTTAAATTGCCATTTACTAAAATTTTAAAATACTAACAGATACAATGAAATCCTGCTGATTTTAAAAACTTACCCTTCTATCTCTAGGCGCATTTCGTTTAGAATATGTGAGTTACCTAATGCGCTTCGATCATTTATAACTGAAGGGGGGAGGGTATTTTAGTTAATATTTTCCGCTGAATTTAATATATACCAAAGGACTTATGTTTCTGGTTTCTTTGTAGAAATTCAAATATTGCACGCAACTAAAAAATCAAAATGCTGTAACATTTTTTTGGTGAAATGCTGGTGGCCAACTATTTAAGAAACTTTGAAAAGAAGATGGCATCCATCAAAATACTATAGCAAAGTGTCCGATTTGAGAGTTGATTGTTGGAAAATCTTTCTGCTACTATCAAAGTTGCCCTTACTTTCCAATCATTTCACAAAAATTGGACAGGGATACATTTTCATGCTCCTAGTGTAAACGAGAGGTAAGAAACGGCGACAGCAGGCACAGAAGGTTTTCGGGATTACTCCAGCCCCTTGAGAGGCAGTGGTAAATATTTGCCCCAAGCCTTTTTGAGAAAGCTAAAGCAGGGCAAACTATCCAGGCGTAAAATATTTTATTGCCAGGGTATACAATTTCATATATGCACTTTTTGAGAAGAAAGAAATTTAATATAATGTAACTCAAAGAGATGGCATGATTATTTAGATTCATACTTTCAGTTTTATTCTAGATACAGGCAAAAGTCATGACATCAATTGAGTGTAAGATGACAACAAAAATATGCATTTTTTTTTATAAAATGTCTCTCTTCTTTTTTTTCTTTTTTACATCATTCTTATTTACATTTTCAGTGTGGAATACCATCGATATCTGAAGTTTTTATGCTCAAATCAGTTTGTACATTTATGACAATTTAAGAGTTATACCGATGCTTTTGTGTGAAAAATATTGATGTCTTATTTTCCCTGACAACCGATATTCTTGGTTTGCATTATAAATGCAAAAAATCTAACTTTTAGAATTACCTGCCTTTTCCTCATCTAAAGTTTTAACTTCAAGTCAAGTCGTATCTAGATACAAATATCGAAAGGTCAGAGAAATCTGTTACAAATCGCGAGACCGGTAGATGAAAGAAACGGGTCTCTTCCTCCTCTTCTCTTTTAGGCAAATCGTTTCGAAAAAATGCAAATTCATCCTGCATCCGAGTCTCACTAAATCTTCTCCCTCGTGATAAATAACTCTTTTTCGGGTTTCTTTCAGCGTGTGACTCGGTACCGCCCTCAATCCACTACCCCACCGGAGCCAAATTATTCATCTGCTGTGACACATTTTATGACAGCTTTACGGCATTTTTAAAGTAAACTTGGAACGGGGAGGGGATCCAAATGCACGGAACATTACAAGCACCGCAACTTTCATTCCCAGAAACAAATCTCAGAAATGTCATTTAGGGGGACTTCTCACCATAGGATGCTGTGCTTAATGGAGCTGAATGCCCCAAATAATCAGCGAATGTTATTTAAGGATGTTTCGCATTTATATGCATTACTTTCGCATCTTCTTCCCCGCCGCACGAGAATTCCATTGGGGATGGTAGGGGTAAAGCACTTCTTTTTGCATATCTTCATTTTGAACACCTGGTTTGGGTACGTCTTTGTTGCTAACGACATCTTGGGATGGTTTCACCATTCTCATTTGCTTTTCAGTCCGCAAATTGTTATTAAAGCATTATGGGAATTGTTTCGAAAGCTCTTATAGCGGTCACTAGGCCTCGATTGTCATTTAACGTGAGAGTTTCTATTTTCCAACGTATTTATCTGCACCAAATGAAAATAGGGTCTTTTAGGAGGGATCATTGTTCAAACTACTTTAATATGGGGAATGTTTACCGACTCATCAGTGCAGAGTTTTGCTGCTGCGTTATCAGCAACAACAATGGGGGAGGGTCGCATCTCTTTAAAAGAACTCGAGGAATTTCACTCAGAGTATATCTTTCACACAATTAGGCTGGATCTATTAGAATCGAACCTCAAGAAATCGCTTCCGTATGGGTATATCCATTAAGGAAACGCCACGCGAACACATTTATATTAAAGCGAGATTTTATGGACTTGTTTAAGTGCATTTTCTGAGTACTCGAGCCATAAATTTCTTTTAAAAAATGTTTGTTTCCGTTATAAAATAATTTTTTCTGCCCGCGCCGCAGTAAAATCATGCATTACTTATTCAGACCATCCCCTCCAGATAATTAAAGGGGATGGGGGTGATACGAAGTGTGGAGAGAGAAAATGTTTCAAAGAACCCCTAAAAGCGATTGAAATCCAAGTACTTTCGCTTTAATGTACTACATCAAGTATTTTTTAAATATGAAATGAGTGCATAGGCAATTCTAGGTAAAATTCGCTCAGCGATGAAAAAAATTATTCTGAGAAAAAATTTACTAACTTAAGAGTAATGGTTGATCAGTGTGATGTGGTAATTAAACATCTTCCTCTTAAATCTTAATGGACAATTACTATGCAGAAACGATGGAAGAAAATTGTTGGAAGATTCATTCCCTTTAATGTTGGATTATTAAGTCCATTACTTTATTTTAAATTCGATCTTCTATTAAGCAATTATAAATGATCCGATTATTTATTGTATTCACTATTTTTATACGCACTTTTTTTTAATAATATAGCTTTGCTTTTTTTATTTCACTTAATTTTCATCGTTTTCTTATCGACCAAACGTATATATATATATATATATATATATATATATATATATATAAAGAAATAAAGAAATAATTATTGGCATAATTATTTCTTAATAAATACAAAATGGTTGCTGTAAGTGCAATTAAAAAAATATATGAAATGTTTTGCTATTCAAAATATTATTTTATTTTTATCATCTATTTATTATATTTATCATTTTATATGAATAAATAAGCAATATTTTGTTTTTCAGAACTATTACTATTTTTTATTTACCACTTCTAGTTATGTTGAGCAATCTATATGAATAAATTTGTTATATTTTACTGATCAAAATAATAAATTTATTTTTATCTGAAAATAATTGCATCCTTAGATATCAATATGCAATGCTTTGACGTTCAAAATTCTTTTAATTTTTTGATTATATCCAACATCTAATGCGTAGAACGAATAAAATTAACATTATATGAAACTATGAGCTGAAATTTGATATCTTTATTTTATCGTATACGAAGAATACAAGGAGAAATATACTAAGAAGAATGAATATAAAGATAGAAGAATTTAAGGGAAGTAATTTAATGATAAAAATAATTAAAATTGGAGATTTTAATGAATCTCCACGTTGCAGACGTCCCTGATTCAGAAAAACACAATTTTTGCACTACGACAGTTTGACGCCTGAAATTCGGTACAAGGAACCGCAAGTTAGAAAGTTTTTCACTGTGTCGGTTTGACGGCTGAAATTCGGTACAAAGAACCACAAGTTAGAAAACACATAATTTTTTCTCTGTCTGTTTGACGGCTGAAATTCGGTACACGGAACCACGACATAGAAAAACACAATTCTGATATTATGTCTGTTAGACGGCTGAAATTCGGTACATAGAGCCACAAGTTTGAAAAACGTAATTTTAGCACTATGTTTAACGGCTGAAACTTGGTATACGAAATCATGGCTTAAATTATTAGATTTCTATTAAATTTTGAACAAATTCCATTTATTGAAGATTTGTCTATCTTGTTCTAACTGAATACTATAAGTTAAAGTCTCAAAAAGCAAGATAGATAAAATTTGATATCCTAATTTAGCCTCTAAAATATAGCTAACAAATTTTAAGCTAAATTCGTATAACGATTGCCCTTTTGTCTGTCTTTTCTTTCACATGCATATAAACTCTATAACTTATCGACACGACTTAAGGAAAATCGATGTATTATCTTGTCACTGCACCTGGAGTTTTGTGTTCGATTTTGATGATACTCAGCTGTCAAGAACGGTGTCGGAAATGCGTATCAACGAGATATAATTGGATAAAAATGTTAAATTTGCGCTGTAATTCTAAATTAATGTTCACCAACGATATACAAAGAATTCCCTGTCGTACCCAAATTTTACAGCTTTATACGAGCAACTGAAATAAGAAGTTTATTGGGCAGTATGCTAGAAAGTTTTGAGGAGACCATTCCTTCTTAAAAATGAAACAACGGCTTAAAAATGTTTCTGTTGGGCATATATTTTTCGGATAAAAAGAAATTAAATAAAAAGCAAATTCTAAAAAATTATTTTAATTATCATTTGATGGAAATTTCAACAAGCTTAATCAACAGTATTACTATTAACTATTCAGTATTACTAGCAACTATTATCAATTTGCTTTATTAATATTAATTTTTAAGCACAGTCAGAAGTTTTGGTTATGATATACTAAACTTCTTGGGAATATTATTGAAAAATTATTTCTTTATGGTCAAATATGCAAACAAATTTTTATTTAGCCATGTTTCATGTGTGAAATTATAAGAAAAAATACATTAATATTTCTTATAACAAAAACTGGGGAATTGACAACTGAAAGAAAAACTTGAATGAACGAAAGTGTTAGTTGAACGAACTCTTGCTACGTTTACATATACTGACATATCTCCTAAATAATTATTTTTGTGTATTTCCGGATAGTTTATACAGAATTTTTCCATTTTTTTAATCTCTAAATATCATATTATTCAGTACTATTTAATATAACAGGGTTTGCAATTAAAGTATTTTAAAATTATGCAATTATAAATACATAGAGGGTCATTTCTGTAAAAGAAACTTGTATGTATTTCATGAAATTAACTTTCTTAAATTGCATTTTAATTGAAATAACTGGCTACTTTTATTTATGGAGCCCAACTACTTCATTCTTCCTTAACAATCATGTTCTGACCAGCAAAAAGCATGCAAAAATCAGCTTATCATTTAAACGGCAGCAAAAGTTAGCAAAAAGCATGCTTAACCAACTCGCTTTTGTCCAATGTACTTAAGCAATATCTTTTATTTGAACTTCATTTGCATATAATTTAAACAATTCATTTACACTAAATTGTAATACATAAAATATTTTACTAATAAAAGCAAAAAATTTTCAGCAAAAATAGTAGCATAGGTCTTTAGTATGAGATATTTCAGAATGATAATAATGAAATCAATGATTAAAATTAACCAACGGTAAGTGGCTTGTTCGAAATTTAATTAATATTCAAGTGTTAAGAATTCGCACTCAGAATTGATTGGTAGGTATTTTGAAACTTGCACAAAACATCCTTGCATTGATAAATTTATGATTTACATTTTCAATGTGTTGATCTATTTATCTATGCATAATGCTATATCAATAACTTTTTAAGCGGAATTTATTCCCCCGTTGCCTTCCATTATCAGTATACGAAATTTGGTTACATTCCGGTCATAAGTTTTACTTCAGATTCATCAAAAGACAGAAAGTTATTTTATGATCACCCTGTATATTATTACCAAATACTATCACCAAATATCGTTACTAAATAAAATTTATTCAAGCGTGGATAAGCTAGAGCTAAACAATTTTCATTCAATAATACTTACGGAAAATATGCCTCCATATATCGCCAACTATAAACTGGGTGTTAAAATATTTAAAGAACAGAAAGCGGGTAGGTGTAATGCCTTTTAGCAGCTCAGGTAATGCAATTTTATTATGTCTAGACGCCTGTAATAATACTGTTAAATACTTACCTACGTGTTTTAAAATGGCAATTCACAGTTTTTGGCGTTTTATGTAGCAAAGTATGTGATTTAGTATAGAAATTTTCATTTAAAACCTTTAATTTATGGCTTTCAGACAAAATTTAAAATTTCAGGGGACAAAACACAAGTCTGGAATAAATTTCAGTTCATGTGAAATAAATACTCTTTTCATTTATCACCTTAAAGCAATTTTTCTTAAAAATTTCAGTTAATGGAGGCTTTCTGTCCTATGTTATGCCGAATAATTACATTAGTCTTATTACTTAATTCTATCAATTCTGAAAGGCTCCATACGGCCTTTCAACAAAACTACGGCTGGCGCTTGAGACGCCTGGATATCGGAAAATTCGTTAAAGGTACTCATCCAAAAGAATTTGGGTGACAGAAAGGTTTCAGAGAATTCTCAGAGGTAAAACCAGTATTAAATAAATGGTATTTTCTTTTGCCACTTAATTAATACTTAGTTAATCCACCACGAGATTAAAAACCCGAGCTGTCAATACGTTTTATGAGACAGTTTCAAGAGGATAGTGTCAGTTGGATAGTCCAGTATTCAGAAACAAATAAACACGAATGATCTGTTAAATGAGAGGGCTGAAGTACTCATCTTCTTTGAACTAATTTTTTAGCATTTTTAGATAATAAATAAATAAAAACCATTATTATTTAAAGCCTTCTTACCTTGCACAGATATTTTATTCCAAAAAATGAGTAATAATTACAGAATTTCAATCAAATAAAGGATTTATCTGAAAAGTCCAAACGTAAGTTAGATTATTTCGGCACATGAGGAAAAACTACACAGAGAAGTATTTTTATTTAACAAAAGCAAATTATAACAAAGAATATTTTACATTCTAAAAATCTGACGACTTAAATTTATTTTAAAATATCTGCTACAAAAATCAGGAAATATGACATGAATATTAAATTTTTACACGCAATTAACTGACATAAAAATATGCTGTCCAACCTGAAAACTTCCATGATTCTCTCAGATATTCTATCAAAATTAATAAATAGGACGGTTTTATTCAAGACATTTAAGCACTAGTAAGGGAAAAGGGCAAATTTCAGAAAGTTTATCGAATATCTATAGTTTATAATCAGTTTCAATGATAAAAATTCCACCTACTGAAACGATGTTTTATTAAAAGATAGTCTTCGACGTAATGAAGTCACAATACTACAAAAGTCACATGACAAACTCTGTTGCATATGCCATAAAACATGTAAATTCATCGTCGATTGCAAATTTATATCTTGTTTTCATCAGCAAAAAGCACAGCTGAGACCAAAACTACATTGATGGAGCCTGTTTTTCCCATGCCATGTGATAGCGAAATTATTCCATTGCAGCTTTTTAAAAATATTGATGTAAACATAAGTTAGTTAATAATTTAATTTTAAAAATTGATTTTCAGATATATATAGAAAGGACAGTAAATGTCCACCAGGTTCAAGATCCCATTACATGGAGGACCATTAATCAATCTAGGATTAAATGTCCAAGGACCTCAACCAACTATGACGTCATGTTGAACTCTAGAGAAAAGTTGATTCATCTCACTTATTATATTGATAATCATAATCAGCCAACGATTCACAATTATGTTATTAAAGTTTAATACATGTAAAGGTTTATTTTAAAATAACCCTTAAAAAACACTAATCTAGAATCTTGCATACTTTCAATGTCCGTTTTAAATAATATGAATTTTTGGAGAAACTGTGTTTTAAATTTTTGTTGTCATCATAATCGGATGAAAGTTAAAAAATTATGTTAATAAAATTTAATACATGAAGAGACGTCATAAAATAACTCGTGTTTATATAGTTTCAAAATGGGATGTAAATTCCTCATCTCATTCAAGTTCAATATATTGAAGATCAAACGTTTTCTCACTGATGTGATGTGGAAGTTTACAGTGGGGCGACACATTTTGGCTCGTGCCATCCTCGTAACCTGAGCATGGCTCAAAATTACATTATTGATATTTAATATAGATATCTATTACTGTGTTGTGTTGTGACTTATGGCACTTTACAGGCTCACTGACAGTAATTTATCGGTGATTTAAGTCCAGTGAGCATCTCATGATTTTTCAGTAGCGCAAACTAGGGCCAAGAAACAATTTCATGCGTCACCTTCAGTTGCCCAACCTTTATAGTGGGCACATTGACACAACTCATAGATAGAACACAGAAAACGGGACTCAAACCCTGAAAGCCTAGATTATGGGGAAAACGCGCTATTCCTATGCTAGGACACAGGTACATATGTCTGTTTGTCACAAATAAACTCTTGCGTGACTTCTAAGCAAGCAAAAAAGTGTGGAACTTAAATCTATCAATCCGTTCACACTCAATATGTTGGTCAAAAATCCTACAGCTGATGTGATATGTAAGTTTGTAAAGTTTATATTGGATCATTCTTGTGATTTGCCTTGTTTCAAAACTATATGTTACGACCTATAATAATTTTTATATAAGTAAAAGGACTTTAGATTCAAAACGGGAAAGTAATCTTCGTAAACTAAATTAAATTCAAACTAAACTAAACTAGAAATTTTGTAAAAATTGGCTTTTGCTTCAACAAAAAACAAGAAATAATAATCAATAATGCATATTTTTCAAACTTTGAGACTGTGTAGTGGAGGCTTTAAATTAAAAAAAAAATACATGTCGTGAAAAGTTTAGAGATGTCCATCATTCTTACAGTCTTGAAATCTCTAGATTCAATACATGAAACTCTTGAGACTTACCCATAATTTCCTTATGCAGAATTCGAAGCTTCAAATGTTTGCTTTTAATATACTCAAGGTGGATTGTATTTTACAGTCAAAGACTGTAACTATGAGACTTTGCTCCGTTAAATTTGTTAACTTCGATACACATTTGCTCAGCCAAAATTGAATTTCTGGCTCGAAGGGTATAGAAAACATAAATTCTTTTTCTTCCTGAATTTTTATCAAGGCACTGTTAGAATATCTGCATGGATATATTGAATTTTAAAATATACGTTAGAAGAAATTTATCCCTTTTACTATTACTCTAAAAACGTACTAAAGCAATGCAGTTTAGAAATACTGAATTTATTACTATTTCGAAAGCTTTTACTTAGGTATTTACTGAAATTTAAGACACTTTTTTATATATAATAAGGGAATTTATCTTACTTAATAAAAATATAAATTTTAAACCTTTACAGGAAATAAATCTCCCTCGTCTAGATACATAACTCAAAAAAGTTGAGGATTAAATTTTTTTTAAAGTTTATTCCGCGAAATATTATTAATAATTCATTGAAAATTTAAATATATATATATATACCTCACTCAAGCCTTAAAAATTTCTTTCATGGAAACTCATCAAATTTTTCATTATTCATTGGAATGCTAGCAACAGAAAAAATTTCGTTGTTAAAACTAAAAGTATATTTTTATCAATAATTCTATGTATCTTGTTATTCTAAAAAGTCGAATAGGATTTTTCTGTTTGAAGCTGAACTTAAAAATCAATAATTTATGTTTAAATGCACCGTTTATTAAAACTTCACAAACATTCTTAAAATTCCAGTGATTAAGTTTTTTATGTTAAGCTCAAAAATAGATTATTCATTATTTGGATACATATTTTGTTAAAATTCCACAGGTAAATATTCTTAAAATTCTGGGATTTTATTTAATGTAAGAAAATTTTGGCTTACTCCCTAAAAAGATAATTTTTCTAACTTCAAAGCAGTTAACCGAAAGAATTAGACCCTATAAGAGATAGCATTCAGAACATTTTTGAAGAGGAAAACTTAATGCACAGTTTCTGAAAATTTTGTTATTAAAATATTTAATACAAATTAAAAATATGCAAACATTCTAGAATGTAGGCTGCAGTTTTGATGAAAAATTTTGTTTTCTTTCCAGAAACCACCAACTTTTTATCACAGATACATTTTGAGTCAATAAATTCCTTTGCTGGACTTTTGTTCAAAATTTGGCATAGCTTGTTGCTTGCTATGTTTTATAACGAATTAAAATGAAAGAATAAACGAAATTAGAGCATGCCTTTATCAAAATAGTTTAAAGATAGAAAAAAAAAACTTATTACGTCTTTTTAGAACGAGGTAATGCATAAAAGTATAACGTTTTTGAGAATTATTTTTTCATTATCGATTCTTTCTTACCAGTTATTCCTTGAATTGTATTTAATCAATCATTTTATTCCATTATTTTAGTCCTAGTAAACTTTATTATTATTATATTTGTTATTATTATATTTCCTTATTTTTTCGTTATTTGTTCTTCTGTATTTGTGAGGTGTGAGAATGTGGCCCCTGTAAAAAGACACTGAGCAAGCGAGTGTGCTGAATGAGTTACTAAGTCATACTCTTGGCTTAGTTGGCTCTACTTCAGAAACAAGAGGCGCTCATTTGGCTTAAAATCCTTGATGGCCATCAGATAGTCTGTCCATGGCAAGCTTCATTAGTGACAACAATTTAAAAATGTATAAAGAGCATTGGAAAGATACAGAAAAAATCATTATTATTATTCCAATTCAACAGTTATTCCTCTAAGCTATTTTATGATTGATGGCAAAACAATCAAATGCCTTCAAGATATGTCTTACTATTTTGCCTTTATCACACATCATTATAGGTTTCATCTCAATATAATTTAAAAACTTGATTACAAACACAGTAAGCAATAATAAACATACTTAAAATTAATCAGCATCAAATTAACTTGAATTCCCCAATCTCCCTCGCAGTACCATTATAAATCAAAGTAGGAAAAAAATAATACTCGAGAAAGAAAGAAGAAAAGATTCATCAAACGACAGAAGAAAAGATTCATCCAAAAGTCATCTCTCTGATTCAACAGACATTACTTCATACTGTTTCATCACAGAAAGCAAATCCGCAGAAAGAGTCTTCAAACCATCTCACTTTTTCAACTCCTTCATGAAGCCATTCTTCACATGATTTCTATGTGCAACAAGTGTAAAACGTTAATCAAGTGTAACAAGTTTTAACATGATTACATACAAAATAAGCAACACTACATATATATTTAAAACTCATTCTTGTCAATTCAATTTTAGGTATCTGACTAGGTTGGAAACATGAATTTAAAGGAAATTAGCATCTTTAATGCTTGTATCTTCAAAAAATTGGTACATTTCTGTTTCCAATGATATCTTTTTTTTGTATATATGTCAATTAGAAGCCGGGTTATAGCAAATTATTAGCATGTAAATAATTGTTGTTTATAAGCTTTTAAAACTTCAAATGCATTTTCTGAAGAGCGAATTTTTCATAATTCTTCTGTGCGAATATCGTCTCATCTCAAAAAATAGTCAAGATATATTAATGAAATGTATAATTAGTTCTTATCATATTATTCCAAATATAATGTACTATGGGTTTTATGTTGAATATTGTAGAAGTAGATTTATAATTGTTTAATGTAAACAGTCTTTAAATATGCATTAAAAAAATGCATATTTAAAGAACTGAATCCTGAAACAAAATTTGAATCAAATTTTCTTTTCCTTCAGAACAAATATATAATTTCATTTTTGTTTATCAATTTACCTTATATTGATAAAAAAACATCATTAAAACATATGCTTTGTTTTGTTTTAAAAACTTCTTTCCGAAACTATTTGAACACCTTAAGCATTTTATCTTAGCCCATTTCAGAGTAAAAAAAAAGAAGGAAAATTTTAGCTGTACATAAAAAAAGAATTCTTTCTGGTCGTAATTCCATCATTATTATTTATTTTATTTCAATATTCAGTAATAAGTATTAAAATGATTACTGGCAAATGTACGAAAATCATCAGTAGATATGAATGGGACTAGTTTGTATCAAAACTGTCCAAGTTCTCTCATCGACTTTGTGTTTACAAACTCTAGTAAAAAGGAAGACAATTAGAAAAGGCAGAATGAAATAATTTTTAATAGTAAAACTCCAATAATTTCCTCAAACTTTTGGACCTTGGAAAACATCTTCAAACTCAATTTTATCGTTCCACATTTATTAGTTCATTCATATCAAAATAGGTTTTATATCTTAAGTTACAACATTATTACACACACAATAAGCTGCATTGAGTTGATCCTTATAAACCTTTTATTTTTACTCACTTTCTGTATCAAAAACAAAAAAACAGAGCCTTTTAGAAAGTACTTAGGAAAATATTTTTTCATTGCCATCTCTTTTTTCGTCGCTCATTCCTCATCGTGTTTCATCACCGAAAGCAAACCTCCTGAAAAACACCCCTAAACTCAGTTTCATCGTCCCAGTTTTATTAAAGTGTGAATATAAAATCCCATCGGCGCGCAAATCCTCCCATAGATAGATCCGCTTGGAGCACCCTGACTTAGGTTACCTCCCTGATCCGCCGCTCCCGAATTGCTCATGACTAGGTGAAGGTTATAAATGCCATGGAAAAGAGGGATCTTGTTGTCTGGGGGTAATCGTTAACTGCATCCCTTGTCTTCAATCTGATGAGAAATGCCGGCGACTCAGTGCAGCGAGGAATCAAGGCTCATCCATCTCCTCCAAAGACTCTTCTTCAGCACCTCCGGATGGAATGTGCTGCTCTACATCATTTATCTGCGAGGAGGCTGATTTGTTGGAGGAAACATTTACATCAGAGATAAGGTCAATCACGTCATCTCGAGTTTATCTTTGCCTTCACTTCAAGAGAGAGCGTGCACTGAAATAAATACAAAGTATGAAGATGATAATGGGAGAGGTGATTTTGTTTTGGTTCTTAAAATTGGTGAGATTACGTTGTAGTTTAAAAAAAGTGTTTGGAAAATTCGGACACCTTAAAATATGAGCATCACAATTTTTTTTCAGAACAAGAAGTAAACAAATGGAAATTATATACAGTTGTTGTTGTTTCTTATGGCACTTGCCATGGACAATCTCGCTGAGATATTCAAAGATGTAAGCCTAATCAACGTCTGTTGGTTTTTATAGTAGCGTCATCTAGGGCCAAGAGAAAATTCGTAACGCCTTAAAATATGGGCAACACTAATTTTTTTTTCATAATAACTGAAGTACACAAATAGAAATTATATAGAGTTGTTGTTGTTTCTTATGGCACTTGCCATGGACAATCTCGCTGAGGTAATCAAGGATTTAAGCCTAATAAGCATCAAATGTTTTTTATAGTAGTGCCAACTAGGGCCAAGAGTACGACTTTTGCTACTCACTAATCACATTTGCTTGTACAGCCCCTTTTTATAGGGGGGGGGGGCACATTCACACACCTGACAGATAGAACACAGAATAACAACCATGCCCGAACCGGGACTCGAACCCGGGACACCCAGATCAAGAGAAGACGCTCTACCCCTATGTCAGGACGCCGGAATTATATAGAGCATTGACACAAAACAACTTTCCCTATTTGGGTTCATATACGAATAAAAGTCATTGACATCTTAATACCATCTCGCACCACATATCCGTTTCTAAAGTTTAGACGGTCCTCTCCGGCGAAATAGAATTGTAGGAGGATTTTATTTTTTAAAAAAGAAGAAATTATACTACAATTAATTGGAAAGAAACATGCAAATGACAAATTATAAATATTTATATATCTATCAGCAAAGAGAAAAACTAAAATGAATAATATTTGGGGTACAAGAATATAAAAGGAAGGTAATATATAATATAAATATTAAAATTCATCATTTCATTTATTTTTAAAAGTAGAAGAAGAAATATTACGTCATGTGCTGAATTGAAAAGTAAGGGATAAAACAATTATATAAAAATGAGGCACTAGAAAAGAATTAAGGTTACGTAGTGAATAAAATTCTGGAAAAATAAATATATATATATATACAGAAGAATTTAGTATCATTATTCTAGTTGGAGTAACTGTTCGTTATCATTTATGAATTTAATCGTATTTGTGATTTTTTTCATTGATGATGCATTGCTAAGATCTCTTTTAGATCAAAGACTTGCTATCAGAGGAAAAGGTTTTCTATGATGTCATGAAAGAATAAAAGGGGGAGAGATCGAAGAGTGGATGAAATCTCTGACTCCATGAAAGCTAAAAGTCATCAACTGTTTAGTGAAAACAACAAAGGAAAAAAAGAAATGAGTCACATCCTATGACAAACAGTCACAATCTCAGGAGTGTGACAGTCTTGTTAACATTTCCCCACATAACAAAGTTTCCTGTTATTTATACAAAGAGTTATGTAAAAAATAACTCATAATGAAACAATTTCATGAACAGACCTGGGAAAAGAAAATCCAAAGACGAAAAGCATTAGTTCCATAAGTCGCAAATAGGAGAAATTGACGCCTTTTTCTTAGCTAAAACATGTCAAAAAGGACAACGGATGCACATAAAATTGATTATACAAGGCCTCACTATTGCTTTAGGAGATAGATGAAAAATGTAAATGCAAGAAAAAACGAAACTCACTAAGAAATTCGAAAAAATAATCTATTATTATTAAACATTAAGAACCCATGTACCATTTGTGACATTTCGTTTTATTGATACACCCGATATTATTGAATTTTGATACACTTTTTATGCGAAATTAATTTTCACTCGCCTTTACAATTTCAAATGAAATGTGGTATTCATTGATTTTACATACAAATGTTTTGAAATGGTTAAAATTAATTTACGCCAGAAGAATATAATAATTTAAAAATAATTTGATCTAGATATTAAGGAATTTTCCCATTTTAAAATTTTGTAAACCAATACCATTATTTTCGACTTAAAAATAATGTTTTATTAATAAACATTAGGATACAGTCTACCATCTAAAACATTTTGAAAGAGATGCTATTCCCTCAGTCCCAAATATAGCATTGTTGAGTTTTCATACCCTCCCTTTTCTTTATTAAATTTATCTTTTCCTGCCTTTCTACAGTACTATATAAAATTTGATATCATTCTGTTTGTTTTGCCTATACAAGTATTGAAACAGAAACTGTCATTTTATAGTCACTTAGTACAATAATAATAAAATTATTAGATATTGGGATGTTGATAAATTTGAACGTTTTAAATTTCCTTAATCCCAGTCAATAAGTGAAACATTTCATTCAGAAATAAAATTAAAAAATAATAATGAATTGATCTAATTTCAGTTTGAAAATTAAACCATAATATTTAAAACTTTGCTCGATAGTTTATATGAATTTGGAATCCTTTAAATATGACCCTCGTAATTTTGAGCTGTAATCAGATGATAACAATGATCTCAGGTCTAAAATTTATAACCACTCATAACAGACTTTGTATCAGCTTAAAGCCATTTTAATTTGATAATCAGATTTTATCAGTATTATTCAAGCAATGAAAAAGCAAAAAACTGGAACACGATAATAAAGAATGTATACTAAGCAGAGATAATTCTCACTAACATTTCTAGAAAAGTCTAACAGTCTTTGAAAATCAAGGTTTTGCAAAACTCTGAACATCGTTGGAATTTGATAAATTTTGGTTTCATAATTATTGATATTTTTGTACAAATTTTGCTCATAATCACATGATGCAGATCAAAGAGTCAAGACATTTTTGGAGTACAAGACGTTATTAGTGATTGGAAGATATTAATAAGGCTGTGACGCTTTATGAAACGACACCATTCAAACTAATATGCTTAAGATCAGCATTTAGTCTCGAAATAATATTTTGAACAATGTTCATCAGTTGAACGTCTTTAAGACATATTTTATAAAAAAAATATAATTATATAATTAATTATATAATATCAATTATTCAATTAAAATATAATTGATTATAATATGATTCTTGCTAAATCTGACTCTAAAGAAACTTCTTCTTTGGGTTTATTACAGAAGATTTGGAGAGAGTGTGTCATCTCAAGTGCTATCTCGTCATCTAACTAAGGCTCCCAATTACTCCTTAATTACTCTTATGTTGCTTCAAAACAGCACATTAGTATTATTAATGCAAACTCTAAAAATACAAATTTATGTTAAATGAATACATAACTTTTTTTGATAATAATTGTCTCTAAGCGAATGAATTTCGCCAATAACTGAAAAATAATCTTGATATTCTAACAGGAATCAATAGCTACATCGATAAAATTTTTGTATTATGCTTATAAACAAACAATTTCATAATATATTATACTGCTTTTTTTAAATTTCACAAATGAAATCCAATTTTAGTCTATTAAAATATTGATTTCTAGTAGCATCGAATAGAAAAATAAAATGTATGGTGAACACCTCCTCATATATTGATGGTAATATCTTAATGAAATGGGATATTTCATCAAGATATCATTTATTTTCAGTAAAGAACATTGGATGTGGCGTTTACAGTCAGCTTGCTCTAATTTTTCTCTAAGTGAACCACTTTATTCTATTTTGAAAAGTTTCAACTTGAAAGCTGTGTGATAACATTTTTTCCATAAAAAGATCTGCCCCACCCAGTTTAATGATAATTTAGCTTCAATTGAATATAGAAAAATCTACATTGCTTACTCTAGAAGAAATTGTTTCATTCCTTCCTCCACCAGATAAATTCACAAAAAAAAAAACTCGCTCAAATTTACAATTATAATATTTTAAAAGCTAAGAAGTTAGTAGCAGTATCAATGTGTTTCTTTCTAGAAAAAGGAAAATTAAACAATTTAACTCTGAAATTTGTTTGATATAATTAATATTTATTGTTTATTTTATCTCACAAGTGTCTCACTTTTCTGATGGATTCAATAATGATGGCGGCACTCTTCATATCTTCTTCAGGCCACTTTCGCAAAAAATATCATTGCATGTGCTTATCATAATGGAATTTTTTATACACTATGATTCTAAATTTTACTACTCAAAGCGATAGAGTTATTCAAGTTCTTGAAAAGCCATTGCTGTGGTAGCTGTAAGGTTAACGTTAATCGGAAATTTTTCAGATGAATAAAACTTACAATCTACCTCAGATTTCTTCAAAACAAACTTCCAAAACTGTAGATGGTATTTTCAAAGATACCCAAATTTTCAATTAAAAACCCATACATCATCAATTAGGTTCTGCTTTTTACTTATTTCAATTTTCATTTTAATTTCTACGAATAAATTTGAAGCTCTTAATTTGGGACATAAAATTTCAAAAGAGCTTTTATTAAACTGATTTGTTTCGTATTCGTAAACACAAAATATCGTAAGGGTTTTTCCCTATTAAATGTGTTAGAAGGATTGATATTTTGTGCACTTGAGCATTCATGACAATAGTGCATTATTCCAATATTTTCAACATTAAAATGTTGATTAATCATAAATTAAATAAAAAAAATTACACGGTTCAATAAAGGCATCTAGTCATAAATTAGAGAAATAATAAATAAATAAAAATTTAACAGTTAAAAAGTATATATAAATATAAAACTTTTGTTTAGCATCCCAGTAAAAAAGTATAAAAATAATTAAATTAAATTAATGATCTTCTAATGGCATTTTACTCAGATATTTTTTTATAATGTTTTTCAGTAGTTTAATGCATATCCGCGAAGCTGACTATCTGAAAAAACCTGAACCGTGGGATTCTGAATCGTGGGATAGATCTTGGATACTCAAACAAATTTCATTTGAGGAATCATCTTATACATATGGACATTGAGGAATCACCTTATACATATGTGATTTTCTGAAGTTCATTGAGGAATTGATACATTGAGGAATCACCTTATACATATATGATTCTCTGAAGTTCATTGAGGAATTGATGCATTGAGGAATCACCTTATACATATATGATTTTTAGAAGTTTAATGCATATCCGCGAAGCTAACTATCTGAAGAAACCTATGGCCAAAGATTAAATTCTGAACCATGGGATAAATCTTGAATATGAAACAAATTTCATTTGAGGAATCACCTTATACATATGTCTGATTCAAGTTAAATCTATTTTAGAGGATTTCAATTTCTCAATGATTTTGTTGTACTGAAATATCAGTTGTCGATCTAGGATCCTTGTCATCTGAGGATCGTTTCAAAATGAGAAATCAGTTACACTATACTACATGGCGTTATCCTAACAAACCGAATTTGGAGGACACATGAAGATCAGCCTTTTTTTTATTTTGAGCTTATCCGTTTGGTTGCTGATTATAGTACCATGATTTCTACACAAAAATGGGAAGGATGAACACGTAATCCCTAGGGAATACATATTTCAAATATAGAACAACTCGGAAAAACGACTATGCTCTGAGTGTTCATTGTTGAAGACTAATAAGGTCTGTAACAATCATCAAAGTCATTAAAAACTCATCATGGTCATTTTTAAAGTTCGTTTACAGATGATTTTTAAGGTATACTGTTTTTGAAGTGGTATGACAAGCTCCAAAGACAAAGCAAATTTAAAAAGGGAAAAGAGCAACTGACGAAGCATCCACTGAAGGTACAATATTACAATCTTGTTTCTGTGGTGCTAGCTTCATAAGGTAGATAACATCTATGATACCGAAGTCGACTTTTGTATTATGGTCATGTTACTAGGCTACTGGCCCTAGCGTCGCAGGTTCGTATCGAGACCTTCAATTGGTACATACCCCTTCATCGGTAACGTAAAAGGATGTCCATGATTTAAAGAACTTTGTGATTAAATCTGAAGTAAAGCACATATTTTACTACTAACTGCTGAATGAAAGATGAAGAGAAGAGCATTTTTATTGGCCCAATGTTAAAACCAAAATAATGTTTTTCATGCAAATGTTTCTTCTTTTATGTGATATCTCAAATCATTATAAAATTTTTATCTGATAAAAGTATTATTATATTAATATTCCACAGCCACTTTCTAGATAACATTTTTAATAAATAATAATTTGTTGAATTGGTTCAATGATTAGTTAAAATAAAAATAATTGTGTTAAAAAAATAAACTACGTGTTCAAGAGACTGGAAATTTCCTTTTTTATTTCATGTAACATTTTAAAAATTGTACCTTCATCGTTTTTATACAATATTCAAATGATTACAGTTATTATTTCCTTTTTGTCTCCATAATTTGTTGAAAATAAAATTTATAATACGTTTAACTATCCTTTCGGGCATGGCAATTATTAAAAACAAAACAAACCAGCGCAAGATAGTTATTATTACTATTTGCAAACGTTAATGTCTCCCCCAACACATTTTTTGGCTCAGCCAGACTCAATATATGGTTAAACACACATAATAGAGCATATTGCTTTTTTTTTCTTAGAATTCTATTTTCTCTTCTTCTTAATTACAATTATGATGCAAGGAAAAATTTTCAGTCGAACTTTGCTAATTAGAGCATTTAAAAAATTATTCATTGAATTTTGTTTATCAAATGTTTTTCTTCCAAACAAATAATGAAATTTTTTAATCTAATATGGAATTATAGTTAATTTTAATTAGAAGGAAAAAATTGGTTTTTTAAAATAAACTTTGCAAATTTTTAAAATAATCTTCATTGGCAATTCCATCTGAAATTTTTTTTATATAATCATTTATCAAATGGCAGTATGTTTTTAACTGATTGGGTTTTTATTTGAATATTATTAATTTTTCCAATGTAAATATTTTCATAAAGTGGTTGATTTCTAATATAATTTTTTTAATAAAAAATCAAAATTTAATTTTAGGAGATTAATCTAAATCAGGAATCAAAACTCTATAATTAATAAAAACAATCTCAATATATGATGAAATTATTCTTAAGTATGTCTGCTTAGAATAATTTGATATCGAAATCATTATAAATTCTTTCACACTTAGTAGGTTGAAAGCAAATTCTTGTCAGCATAATGCATTTCAAGTGAACTTTGGCATTTTAAATTTTGAATCCCTTTTTAATTTTACTAGTGGATAAATTACGTGATATAACAACGTCATTTTCAGTCCAATAACGTTAGTTATATGATTGACAAATCAGATAAACTGAATTTATTTGTTATATCACCTGAAAACGGATAATTAAGATACAACATTTAAAAAAACTCCAACTGCTTTTATTCTGTTTAGCATGAAAATCAGAAATGAAAAAAAGGAAAAAATTTCGGTTTATAGTTTACTTAAAGTTCTAGAATATTCCTTTGAAAACAATATAAATCTATCTTTCATGAGTTTTCGGTATTTTTCTTTACATTAAATCTATATACTGGAAATAAAGTTATTCGAGATGGAATTTGTACTTCAGTACAATAATAAGAAGGACATTTAACTACTCCATAGGGTTACATGTAGTTAAGATCTTTCGCTTTTGACAAATGAAAGCATTACATCTTAGAAGACACAATAAGACATAATGATCAGATGAAAGCAGATTTGCCCTTTAGTTATAAAATATAAAAGCTTATGTACAGCATACCATTAATTTATCGGAAATAGGTCAGGTCAAATGAAAATATTTTTTAGTATTACTATCTGTACCATCAGTCAAATAAACGCTCGGAAGAAAAATAAATTTTGAAAATAGTTACAAGGATGCTTTCTCCGAAAGATTACATAAATCTTATTAAAAAATAGAAACATTTTTGCCTATTTTACATCCAATTTCATCTTCATATGAAACAAAATCATTTTTAAATAAATTTTAAATTAATTCTGTATGTTAAATCAAAGAATTTCCCCTGTAAAACAAAATTCATTAATTATATTAAATAAAAAGTCATTATGTTTGTTAAATCAAAGTTCATTAATCATATTAAATAAAAAATCATTATGTTTGTTAAATCAAAATTCCTGAATTATGTTAGTTAAAAATTCATTATGTTTGTTAGATAAAAATACATTAATTCTATTGCATAAAAAAATAATTATGCTTGTTAAATCAAAATTCATTAATTCTATTAAATAAAAAAATCAGTATGCTTGTTAAATCAAAATTCCTTCAATATTTTAAATCAAAAATTATACCATTTTCTAAATCAAAACTAGTCCATCTGTTAAAGAAAAAAATCAAATTTCTTTCGTATGTTAAATCAAAATTGTTGTACCAATTAGTTTGTGAAAAAACTCTTTCTTACATTTGTTCCTACAAAGTAGTGACACAAGATTTCCTGATCTTCTTTTCTTCAAACATAAATCTTTTCCCCAAAAACGCGTTCAGAAATTAATTAACAAAAATCTCTCCCATTAATAAAATTTGCTACACTATTTTTTTAATTCACATTTTCTACATCTAACACGAAATATTCAGGTGGAAAACATGAATGAAACGACAACCGGTACTTAATATTTAGCCCTTATTTCTTCATGGAAAAAAGATTTTCTGCATGAATGATTAGGATCTGAAATTTGCCGTTAACATCGTGTCTGATATTAACATAATTAAATGCAACTGAAAGAACAGCATTTATTCAGTTTGAAGCACAAAATACCTTTCCTGGAATCACTAAAAAAACACCGAAATAAAATATGGACGGCAGACTGGGCCAATGAATAAAATACATGTAACCGAGGAAGCATTGGCTCTGTTTAGAAAAAAAGGACCGTAACAATGAACTCAATATGTTAATGCTATTATCCTCTCTTAATTCAATTTCTGCCAATGAAAATGTCAGAGCGGCAAAGAAATGCAAGCTATGAAAAAATTAAATGTTAATATCTAAGCTATCCCCAATATAAAAAGAATTCCAATTAACTTATTGCTTTCCCCATTGGATTAGTTCAGAAAAGGATGAATAGAGGCTGTTTTAAGTAATTGTCTCTTTCCAATTGAGGCCTTAAGAATATGTTTCAATTTTATGCGAAATTTCTCTGCTCTGTTATTTAATTACATGGTCCTTGGCGTGAAAAAAAAGGGGAAACTCATTCGATTGCAGATTAAATGTACGAAAAATCAATAAGATTAAACAAATAATGATTAAGAAGTATTTTTTAAGTGAGTAAATATTAAAGATGCATTTTTAGAAGAAAATTTCTCACTTTGCAGTGACATTTGTGTTTTCTCAGAAGACCCAGGTGTTGTTTCGGACCGAAGCATTTGAGATAAAAAGATTGTTTAATTGATTTTCCTTGGTTTGAATGGCCAATCTCTTGTCCCGTTTCATTAACATACAAAGAAAAAATTTAAATATCATAACATCAAACACTCTTACGCTTTTTCTTCCATTTATTGGCTTATTTTGTCAATGGATATTTTAAAATGATAAAAAAGTGCTTTAAAATATCGACCATATATAGGAAAATATTATGATTCAAGAATTTCTATTTGATTCCATAAAGTCACCATAAATTGTTATTAGAAAGTAAAATGTCAATGCCAGAACTTTGGAATATAGAAAAGAATATAGAAAACGAATGATACAAAAATTTCTGACTGCTCTACGGTTTTAAATAGTAAGAGTTAGCAAAAATTCCTAAAGCTAATTTAATTAAACAATTCAATTAAGAAGTTCTATATAGAGGTAAAGAGGTAATTATATAGAGGTAATTTTATATATAACTATATAGAGGTAATCTTCATAACATTTCTTTTTTTTATCCTGTTATTTTATTTCCTTTTAGAGACTTTCTTTTTCTTTCTTGCTATCGTTTCCGTTTGTTCTGGCAGGCATGCCTTGAAGAATTGATACTCTTGTGGCAACTGTTTTATGATACCCACTCTAAAATGTTCTGTATAGTTCACTAAAATAAAACCTCCGCTATGATTGAATTTTATTTTAATTGAACAGTATTCCTCTCAAATCATTTCATAACAATGAATTACAAATTTTAAGCGTTTAAATATAAAACATTTTTCTGTTGTTTTCTTCTTTCCCAGTGCTCTAGCATGTATTTCTTTTCTGACAACCGATTACATTTTTGCCCACTCTATAATGCTCTGAGCAGGATATCATTTCAATTCTAACCAAAATGAATTGATCTAAAATAAAACGATTGTTATGATTGATTTTTGCATCACTGAACAACCATTCATTAGTCTCTTTTCATAATTTCTCCTTAAAATATTAAGGGTTTAAATATCGAAAACATTTCAATTTTATTATATTTTATTTTCCCGATTTTAATATATATATTCTTTTTTACAAAATATTATTTTTAAATTCGAAACTAACTGTTACATGCCCTTTTTTTACCGTTCAAGGTACTTAGCTACAAAAAGTACAATCAATAATTGTTTATAAAAAATTGATTGTGTTTATACGTTAAAATCGCAATGCCTCCTGCATCACAAACTAAATACTAAAGGTGATGAGAAAACTTAATTCTGATGTCATGATTTAGAAAATAAGTAATAAATTATACAGATACTCATTTTTTTCATAATAAAAATCATCGTAAACATCCAAATTAAATTTAATTAAATATATCGGTTAAAGAATTTTATTGTAGAAAAAAGTAATTTTTACCAACATTTTCTTTGTTATATAGATTATAATGTTTAGGATAGACCTAATTCTATAAACTGAATGGAATTCTCTACTTGCCAAATTTCTGTATTTAAATCTACCAAATTAGGAAAATTAGGCATTATGCTCTTGAAATAGACGCTCATCAAGAAAGAATTTTTTATTACTTACACATTATAATGTTATTACTGATACATTATAATGTTTAGTATAGACCTAATTCCATAAACTGAATGGAATTCTCTACTTGCCAAAATTTTGGATTTAAAGCTACCAAGTTAGGCATGTAGTTTCTACTCTTGTAATAGACGCTCATCAAGAAAGAATTTTTATTACTTTATGTAAATTTTATTTAATACTGAATGGATGCAACATTAATACTCCCCAGCTCCAACATTAGCGATTATAGAGACAAAAATGAAGAGTCAGAAATGATTCAGAATCTTATCTACAGCCCATTACCACTCGATTTCTTCAGAGTGTATCAGAAACTCAATTTCCCTATCATGAAAGCTATGAAAAAGACGATAGACGGATCTGAAGTCAATCATTAAGATTATAGACGAGTAGACAGATGGAATAGTTGAGCGAAGTCTTTCTCTAGCTATCTCGGTCTGAGCGCTGTCTACCTCGTAGCGCAGTCTGATTATAATACCGGGTGTTCGTTAATTAGTGTCGGGGTTTCCGTACCTTATAACTTTCGAATAAAAAATATTACGCATAAACCGATTACGTATTCGTAAATTAGAACTCAAAGAATTTTACGTGGCAAGAATTCGATCTTAGCGCATTTGCAGTCTGGGTAATTATGAAGCCTAAAATAAAAATGGCCACCGTGCAAGAAAAAGCAATGTGTATGTTGTGATTTTTTGAAACTAAATCAGTTATAAATACTCAACGTCACTTCAGGACCACGTACAAGAAAGATCCTCCTTCGTATAATTCTATCAGACGCTGGTTAACACAATTTCAGGAAACTGGAAGCGTTCTACACCGAAAGGGAGCACTTCGCAGGAAAATGTTGATCACATCCAAGAAACTTGACTCGAAGTCCAAGAAAATTAACGATGCATATGCCGCATACGACGATATGGAACGTTCTTCATAACCGTCTTCATCTGGATGCTTACAAAGTGCAAATTGTGCAAGCTTCAAACTTTAATATCATTAATAAAATTCTTTGAGTTGTAATTTACGAATACGTAATCGGTTTTTGCGTAATATTTTTTATTCGAAAGTTATAAGGTACGAAAACCCCGACAATAATTAATGAACACCCTATATACAACAATACATGCAGTCGCTACCAACACAGAAAAAAGGATTATACAAAAAATTAACAAGATTGAAAGACAAGTAAAGTTAAGTAATCAATCTGAAATGTAGACATAATTCAATCACAGTTGTGAAATAATTCCATCATGGTTGTGATGAACGTTAATTACGGATTATAATGGGAGAAGGATAACAATACAGTCTAAAAACTTTCATAATTCAGAAATTTCAATTTAGTTTAAAATATCGAGCAAATATTAATAAAATTAAAAGAAAAGGATAATGTTTATTCTTAATCATTCTCTTTTATTGCATCATTAATTTTCCACTAGTCTCAAAAACATACTAACGAGATTTGGTATTCTTATAACACCTATCTTCAATATACTAGAAGAAAATGTGTTAAAAAATTGAGATAACCATTATGGATCAGTATATGATTCTGTTTTTTGTCTCCAAGCTTCCTTTACTCACCAGCGATAATTCACACCAGTGAATTAGTGCATCAAAACATGTGATAAAAAGAAGAACACGAATAGGATTCAAGAAATTCAAATTTTATTTATTCTATTTGTGTTTTCAACCAAAATTATTTCATAAAAATATCAAATAAACAATGCCAGCTTAAACAAAAAATATTTCTCTGCAGTCACACTCGTTTTTTTCTGTTTATCTGTTATTCTTCCAAGCGAAATACAAATGGGAACAGGTATCCATAAATACTGCAGCTAAAACAAAATATCTCAGGTGTTACTCAAGTGCTCAATCGGTTAAAAAATCCTTTTACCCATAAAGGAAGCATTTTTCCTTTCCATCGTATCACCTTTACTTGGAAATTTATTCGGCATTTAGGATTAAAACAAACAAAGCTATTTGACAAATTTAAACACTAAACTCAATAGGTCTAGTTTCATGAATAAATTCAGATGTTTATTCAACCCTCTATGGGGCCGTGTAACTTTCAGGTCACATTTTAATTTATCGACATTTTGCAAGATAATTATAGCTTTTTTCATGAGATGGTGCATGAATCTTATCTCTTTTGAAGTTGCAAACACAACCAATACTAGTATTCATGACCATTGCTAAGCTGATCAACACGAAATAGCAAAATAATTGCTGTGTAAACTGATGGAAGTAAATCTACGCGAAACCATTTGATCCAATTGAAATTATTTGTGCTTTTGTCAGTGATTACCAAACTATATTTATGGAATAATGTACATTTATACTTTACACCAAATGCATATTGTTTTATGGACTTTCGCATATGAACTATTATACACAGAAATTAAATTTTACAGGCCAATGTGACTTGAAAGTCACAATTATTATAACGCAATAAAATTGTTTAAATACAAAAATTTGTTCTCATTTGCATATATTGGTTTATAATTTCTGATTTTTGGTTCCCACATTTTTTTTGAGTTAAAACAAAAATTCGACCAATAGAGGGTTAACTCATATTCTATATCTGATTTACAGAAAGACTCGAACTCTAATATGAGATCTGTATATCCCAGAAGAGTTGTGCTGATGATTTATTGTCATCACCAGAAAAAAAGATACTATTCACGCTTCAAATAAATATTGAAGCTACACTGGAGCGAAATAATATCAAATAGAATTTTATCTATTTATTATTCTAGATTCTTCTATTTGTAAATCTGTTTTCCCGTGAGCATTAATAGCAAAATTTCACCTTTCTTAGGTAAAGATCGGATAGAAGATCTAATGCCACTCTAGCGAACCGTTTCAGTTCATTGAAGAATGTAATTTGGTTTGATCATTATTGCCACTTCTTTAGTCCAGGATTTGCGTTACTGATCCAGACAAATCCCTGGAAACCGTTTTCTACCGTTCTCCTATACGGTATCGATTGGTACTAGTTTACTTATGCTTGTGAATGTTGAGAGATGTTAACTCAGTAATTGATGATGAAAAGGAAAAAAAAATTAGTGCCATATATAATTTAAGCTTAAATATTTCATAGAAAATGAGATAGCTTTTTTAAATAATACATTTTAGTGAAATATGGTTTATTATTATAATTTCTTCCAAATATTTCGATTATTTGAGTACTCAAAGTAATAAATCGTATCTGAAAGAGTAAGAAATATAATCGGCTGCTTTAATATGAGTAAACATGCAGGATATTGAATAAATTAGTAATTTTATTGAATAGAATATAATTTTCTAAAGAATTCTATCTGAATAGTTTAGAATTTACTAAGAACACTGCATGAAAAATTCAGAATTCTTAAAAATTTATTTATAAATTCAGAGACTAAATTTGTATAAAGATATATATAAAGGTAACTTGTTGCAAATGTTCAAAAATTCAGAACTTCTTAAAAATTTATTTATAAATTCCGAGAGCATATTTGTATAAAAATATGCATAAAGGCAACTTGTTGAAAATGCTGCCAGTGTAATCCGTCTGCAATTTATTTTACTTATTTGTTGTACAAATGTTAAGGTTATTTTGAAGTACTACAGATGATAATGAAGAAAGATAAAGAAAATTTTGTTTTCGGTCAGATGAATAAAACGGAATCTCTATCAGGATACCATTTATTCCTTTGATTTACGCTTCCAAACAATATAAAAAGGTTACTTCACATTTAAAGCAAGATTTCTCTTGAATCAGAAATCATAAAATTTTTGTCTGAAGGATAACTGAATTTCCATACTCCAGACGTATTTGTCTGGATACATTTTTTAAAGATTTTTCTTTAGATATTATTTTAAAATCTTCATCAATAAGCCCTCCTTTTTGACTACTCTTTTGCATAAATATTTAACCACTATTTCAGTATAATATATTCTACCTTATTGAGTCATATATGAAAAATACATGGATGTGCTTTTATAAAAAAAATTATATGAGAAAATGTTTTAGTCATATAACATAACAAATATGTCATTAATTGTAACAGCATATACATCATATCTCCTTCTTATTGTTTTTTTCTTGGCTTAATTCAAAATTTTGTATGATTTCTTTTGATATATTTACGTATTTACAAACTTCAGTAAAGTTATGAAATTAATTTTGTGGAATAAGAATTTTTTCCGAAAAATATATGTTGAAATCAATCTTTATATAAAGATGATGGAATTTTTTTTAATAAAACGTATGCAAGAATAAATCTAAAGAAAGGTTTGATGAAATATTTTTGTGATATGATTAATTAAAAACACATATGACATGACTTCAAAGTTCCTAAAAGCACGTCGTGTTCTGTAATTTTATATTTGCCAAAAGTACAATTAGTAAAACAAATCATTGGGTTAGGTTTCTAAAAATTAAGAATAAATTATACTTTTGTTTTTATAGTTAAGAGATGCACTTTTATTAAAGAGAATTTCGCCTCAGGTGTATACATTAAAAACGTATTATTCGTCTTAATTTCTGATGAGCATTAATTTAGATTGACTTTTTTCCTTCAAGAAATCTTCATCCCACGAACTTTTTTCAGATCGATCTTGGATTTATTTCTGTTTTCTTTTCTTTTTTAATCGATTATATCTGATTTTTTATTTTAGCATAGAGAAATAATTTTTATTGAATCATCCAAAATTGGTGAAATCCTTATTTAAACATGATATTTTTACTGTAATGTAATTAAACATGATAGTTTTAATGTAGCAATTAGTAAAAGCAGTCCAAGATGTTTGGTTAAAATTGCTTGTTTTTTTTCTGTGAAGTACTGTCACTCTGGAAATATGAAATATACTGACATAATTTAATTCACAATATTAGCGAAATTTTGCTAGATTTATTCTTTTTTTTTTATCTAAACAGTTTTTTTTTCGCCCGAAAAATATATTCTTTAACTATTTAACGATTAAAGATTTCTGTATAT
>JAOUZG010020776.1:661211-721737 GCA_026289955.1 Argiope argentata | reverse complement strand
TATATATATATATATAACTGAATAAAAGTATTTCGTTTAAAACTTCATTAATCAGTTTTGTTTGTATTCAGTTTAAAACTGATACTCTTTCCCGTTTAAATTCAGCACATTATTTCATAATATTCCTGATATTTTGAAATTTTAAAATAAAAATTTTAACCTTTACTGCGAATGAAATTGGCCTGTAAATAAATTAAATATTATACTAATGTAAGTCAATCAACTGCCACCTGAAGCAAACGGTAAGCTTTGTCTAACTGATCTTTGATATCCTCTGGTGTGATCTAAAACAACGATATTCAATGGATCATTACACTGTGAAATTTAAAAGACTGGGAACATTTGTTTAAAATATAAGCCAAGAATATTTTACTAAACATAAAAAACTGGAACGAGGGACTGTTTAAAAATTTACACTAAGTATTTTTTCAGTAGTACATTTATTATTACAAACAGAAAGAAAAAATCTTAATGGCATTTACGACATTTTTTTTAATTAGGAATATATGCTTCTGTAATAGTGTAGAAATTAGCCATAGGGCCAAGACTCGAGTACTTTTTATTAATATGCGTGCATTGGTAGAAATTAATGTTTCGTTGTTTCATCTATTGATTTCAAATCCTACAAAACTCTATCAGTGTATTGAAAATTCTTTTAGAACTAATATTATACTATTAAATCTATATTAACTATTATAATAAATGTGAAAGTTAGTATGTATGGATGGCTGGATAAATGCTCAGATGAATGGATGATGTTAGTCAATCACGCTAGAATGGCTGAATGAAATGTAGCACATTGATAGATTATAGTCTAGAATAGAATAGAATATAGTCTACTATTTATTCCAGTTAATTGAGTGGTAAATTTTTTATTAAATAAAAACTAACTTTCGTGCGAAAAATCTTCATTTTCCCACCGCCAAATGAGTAATGTGTAAGGCTTAACATGTTTTCGACCAGTTATTTCAAACGATTCTATTTGTTTTCTTAGTGTTTGGTGCATTTAAAATTAAAAATTGTTACCTCGATCTTTCGGACTCATTTTGATGTACTTTTGAATTAAAATAAAAGAACTTTTTCAATAGCCGAGCGCAAGTGAAAAATTGCCAAAGAAATTTGGTGAAATTCTACATTATTTGGCGATTTTTCGCTTTCAAATCACAGTAAGAAATTTGGCATAGTTATATATTATTTGGCTATTTTTGCTTGCACCCAGCTAACGGAAAAGCACCAAAATAGAACATAATAAAGAAAATTAAAAGTTCCTAACCCGCATTAATCCAACTGGCGTAGAAAATTCTCGTATTTACGTTGCCCCAATTGGAGTTGAGTTGACAAGCGCAGTGTGTTCTTGACGATTTTGTTTTGATTTATTTCAGGTACATACTGTAAATAAATTGTTTTTAGATTAGCTATATGGGCTAAGCTTTGATATACAACCATTTGATGCTTTTCGAGGTTGGTATTTTTTCGGCAACTCTTTACTTGGGTTTACTTTGCCGTTTTTTAAGTTATTGTAATTCGATATTTCCAATTCATTTCCCTAGATTTCACCTACTTCCATTTTCTTCGATTACATTTTTTTGCGTGCATTCCATTCTTCTGCGTCTATTTCTTCTTCTTCTACATTTGCGTTAATTTGCTGCAGCGTTCATCGCCCGTTCTCACACATACAAATCAAAATTTCCACGCTAACTAAGTGGTGGGTAAAAGCCAGTTATTTTATAATATAAATACACGTAGAAGTAACGACTATATGTCTTGCCCAGCATACAATATTAACTTCAAAAATGTAGGGAAGTTTTTAAAATTATCTTTCTAATATTGATCAAAAATATCCAACGAGAGTTTAATTCCTGATTTAACGCGTGATAAAATCATAGTTTCAGTTTTCATCATTCTATTTAAAAAGGTTCAAGATCAGCTAAACTTGTATCTAATTTTAAAATGTTCGTGATCAACTAAACCTCACTCTAATTAAAAAATTCTCATGTTCAAATAAACCTCTCTCAATTTAAAAAATGCTCATGATCAACTGAACCTGTCTCTAATATAAAAATTTTCAATCAAAATAAGGGAATCAAATAATTCAAATCAAAATGCAATATTTTTATATCCAAAAGCTTTTGAAGTTCATTTAAAATACGACCAATGGCGCCTGGAATAAAAGTCATTTTTTTTGTTATCGGTATTTTTGGCATTGAAGAAAATCTCTCTTCAAGGTGAATCAGTACCGAGGTCATTATTTTTCTTTTAACTAATCGACAAGAAGAATCGATAACGAAACTCATGGAGAAATCGACGTTTCTTACGTACGAGACAAAATTGATTTGAAAATGGCGCCTGAAATTGGAGCCAAATGAATTTGCAATATCATAAAAAGGGAGTTACCAGACGGAGCCATTGAATGGTAATACAATAAATATGTCCATGCACTAGATTATTTAAATGAAAAATTAATTTAAAATTCGTTACATTTATTATTTTTAACCTTGTACTAACCGTAAATTTTAATTTTTGAAAATTGAATAAAAATGAGTCAAAAAGTATTGAAATAAAAATATAGAAATTGAATCAAAATTAATTAATTAAAAGTTATATTTTTCCCTTTAAAATCTTCAATTTCCTTGTATTGATTTTGCATTTCCTTGTATTGTATGTAGTTATATTGTATTTATAAGTTAATAAATCTGAGACAAAGGAATGCCGAAAAAATTATAGAAATAAATTCCTTTAAATTTTAAGTTAAATTTAACGAATTATATTTATTTAATTAATACTACGTATTTGTTTAACTATATGTTAATAAAACTTAGTCCAAGAGGATTTGTAGAAGATTAAAGAAACTATGAGCAATGAAAGAAAAATTAATATAACTAAACAGATTAATTAAATAAATAAAAGTTTTGATTAAAGACTATATATTAAAAAATTCTCACAAAAAATGAAAAATGCAACCAAATTATATTATTAATAATTATTAAAGCTTTATTTAATAAAGTTAAGAATAATAAGAAGTTAATTTGCCTCTATATATTATAGAGCTCAGAGAATGTATTTTATAACATAATATTCTAAGCCATTAATACCTTTTAAAAAATCGTGACAATCATTCTGAAGCAACAAGGGTATTCGGCGTATGAAATACGTACAAAATTTATTGTCAATATCCTACCATGTTACTGCTGCACAAGAAACCGGTGTGGTTGGAACGTTGAAGAGGAAACCTGGAAGTAGAATTCTAGGAAACCATCTGCAATATAGGATACGCATTTGAAGAGTTTTCCCCTTCGAAACAGAATAGCGCACTCTCCTGTGTTGAAACAGGATTCTGAAATTGAATCTTGGGTAGCTTCCAGGAGTCGATCGGTTTGGAGATAGTTGTTTGAATTTGGTTTGAGATGAAATCATCCTCAGAGGAATATCTATTTGCAAAAAAGAATGCTTCATGTTGATATTATTGCGAAAAAATATCCTTCCGGTGGGTGTATATTGAAAATGTACGTGCATTCATTTTTTATCGCCAAAATTGCCACTTTTATCGGGAATTTGGTAGTTCATCGATCTGGCCGGTTATTAAAATAACTGTAAAATTCATTCTATTACCAGGAAACATACTGCGCAGACAATATTAAAAATCTGTAGCCATATTCAGTCGTATTTTGGCAACATAAATGGGCCGCGCGTATTTCTCAAATGAAATAAAATACCATTTCGATCGAATAATAGGATACAGAAGCAGCAGTTTTAGGCAGATTACATAGATGCATTCGCAGAATATATTTTCTAGTTTGAACTTTCAATGGAGAAATATATATATTCAATCGACTCATATAAAATAGACTCATTCATGTTATTCATACACTTATGAAAGTTTGGAGCAGTATAATCAGGAATGGTTTTTGCACCACTAAACTTCGGTAAATCAAATCATGATATTCATAGTCTGCTTGCCACACAACATCATTCTATCTTTCAAGATTTTTCTGTAGATTTATAAAAGTAAGCTGGTAGATGCTATAGCATTGTTTTTGAAATTACGCTCTCAGTTACTATGATTTCACAAATGAAATAAAATAGAATTTCGATCGAATAATGGGCAACGGAATGTCAGAAGCAGCAATTTTAGCCAGATTCCCTAGACGCATCCGCAGAATGCATTTTCTAATTTGAACCTTGAATGGAAAGGTACCGATTATATATAACACAGAATCGACTCATTCATACATTCTGAAACGTTTAATAGCAGATAATTTTAGAGCAGCATAATCAGGAATGATTTTTGCGCCAGTAAGCTCCGCTAAATCAAATCAAATTATACTATTTATAGTCTGTTTGCTACACAACAATTTTCCACCTTTTAAGATTTTTCTATAGATTTATAAAAGTAAGCTGTCGTGAAGCGAATTTGTTTATGTGATAGATTTTAAAGCATTCACTTTGAAATTACTCTCATTCATTATCAGTTTAGGTTAGGGAAATCTAATTTTGAGAGAATTTCTTTTTATGGCCAAGTAATAGTTTTGATATTCATCCTACTGTGAATTTCCCGTTCTTTGTGCAGAAAATAATTGTCGAGAAACTTAAAGATAAAAAGAAATTACTTGCAGGAGACTATAATTCGTGTGATGCATCATGAAGTCCCGACTGATGCCTTTAAATTATTAATTTAAAGTTTCCGAAGGGATTTCACGATTGAGAATTATCAGTTCCTGCAATAAACACCCTTATTTTTTATATTTCTAATTCAGAGAGTTCTATCGAATTGAATACAGGTAGCTGACAGTTGGATTAATTGATCATTGTTGGATTTTACTAATTTCTTACTTGACAATTTTAAATTGGAATGTAGAAATTATAATTTTATTACCGGCGTCTTGGCATAGGGGTACCGCGTTTTCCACGTAATCAGGGCGTTCCGATTAGGGCATGGTTGTTCTTTTGTCTTCTATCTATGAGGTGTGTGTATGTGCCCCCCCCCCGGTAAAAAAGGGCTATGCAAGCAAATGTGGCTCGTGAAGTAGCAAAAGTCATATTTTTGGACGTAGTTGGAGCTACTGAAAAAAAAAAGACACGCTGACTAGGCTCAAATAGCTGACAAATAACTGTTAGCAGAATTGGAAAGTGTCATAAGTAACAACAACACAGTTTTTATATATTTTTATAAATTATAATTTTATTTAAAAATAAATAATGATTTTCATTTCATATGTGATTTAAAAAATAACAAATGTGATGTGATATAAACCAAGGATAGATTATTTTCATTACCACTATTATATATTCAAATTTACAATCATGAAAATTTACCAATTTTCATAGATATATCTTTCATTGCTTAAAGCAGGCTTTTGATATAATAAATCAAATTAATATATTTATGTGTTAATAAACAATAATGCTACTACTTATTACAAATAACATTTGTTGCATCGGCCAAAATGTCTGGTAAAACAGATGGCATGAAACAGGTTTGAAAGTTTAAAATTGGTGAAAACATCAACAAGTAGTTATGCTCAAAAGAGCTAAAGTAATACATGATAATAATAACTGAATTTTCATTCGCTATCTTATAATTAAGATACATTTTCTAGATACACTATAAAGAGATTTTCAAATAAAACAATATCGAATGATTTATACAAACTAAAACTCAATGAGAGTTCCAAACACATAGAAAATGTCTTATTATAGTTAATATTCTATCACCACATCATTATTTTATGATTTAATCTTTAAAATGCAGCAAAGCGTTTGTCAAAATAGCTTCAATTGTCTCAGTTTTCATTTTTGATTTATTTAACAATTTATTCAAAAAAAACCCGATTAATTATATTCCCACAGTTAAAATACCCTAAATGACTCATTATTTTCTCATTCAATCACGATTATTTTAGTTAATTAAGAAAAAGTAGTAATATGCCTGTTAGAATAGAGCTAATCAAAGCATTCTTCTATTAACTATCTTCGATAAAAGTTTAAAACAAAACAGTATCTGATGATTCATTTGAACATTCAACAGTATTTTAAGCCCAAGGATATTTCTAATAATGTTAAATACTATATCATTACACAATTATTCCAATAATTAATTTATTAAATGGTGATGATCATAAAAATATTTATTAGAATAGTCTTACTAATCAACGCATTTTCCATTAAATTTCTTGAGTAAAATGGTCTAAATCAATAATTTTAAACATTTAAAAATAAGACATTTTTCGAACTTCCCAAATATGCCTAATAATAACCACTATTCTTTCAATCCTACGTATCCATTCTTTAATCCAGGAAATGCAGTAATAAGCTTGTTAGAATAGCCTTAATGAAATGGCTCATTAGAATTCCGCCGAGCCGTTGTTACGAAATTCGAGTCAGTTGTCAATACGCTAGATATCTCGGACGTCATACTTAATTGCTTGATACCTCTTAACACGTACCACTAATTTACTTCGACGAAGAATGTCCGTCGACACCGGTAAAACCCTCTTAAGATTTAAGAAGATTATCAATGAGAGCAAATGAGGTGGAAACTAAGCTACGAGCAGAAGCCGTAAATGCATAAAAAGCTCTAATAATGCGCCATAATGGAAAAGAAACAAATTTACACCCCCTCCACCTCAATGCAAACTCTCCAGAATTCCAAGAGAGAAATTTGCGTCTTCGTGGTTAATACGTAAAACGTTTAAATATTTCAGAAGCCTTGTCTTCATTTTTCATCTATACAGCATGTATTAGAGCTCAGGATTAGGTTAAAGCTTCTTTCTCTCCCACTCTGTCATTACATGTTCTTTCCATTAAGCTTAACATTTGCTCCACGAAGTAAAGCTTATTACGCTAATTAACCTTGGAAAATGGAGCTCTACTTAGCTCGGTATGAGATTCTGTCGGTAAATAAAACGGTTGTAGTGTATCTTTTCTTCCTCTTTTATTATCTTTTTCATCTCTTCCCTCTCTTTCCCCCAGCGAATCGTCTCCGTTCTTCATCGAAATTGCGTATAAACAGACGGAAGAAAGGTTATACTTAAACCTTGTAAGGTTGTAGGAAACATCAACAGAAGGAGATGCCGGTGAAAAAAAAATTCGTGTCCTTAACGTTAGAATTAAAAATCGTAAAAACGAGAGCAAATGCGGAAGGAAAAGTTGAAATTTTTTCGGAGAAGACGGCCGAAGAAATGGAACAAGACAGAGAGAGAGATAGAAAGAGAGGAATATATTTTTCCGCCGGAATCTCAAACAATTTTCGTTCTCAAGCAAACAAGGTCGTCTGTTGGGGGAGGGTGGGAAAAAGCCGTTCAAACACTGAATGAAAAGAGAAGCTGATTAGACGAAGGTGAGCAAATAAGGAATCCAATAAATGACGTAATGAAAATTTTAATTGTTGTCAAAGTCGGATATTGTTCTGTGGCATTCATTTGGGACAGGGCTGGTTTTAGAATGCAAATGCTACTCACCCTTCCCCGGGTAAAGTCAATATTTGAGCACGTTTTCCTCGATCCCTTCCCTTCCTCCTGAACTTCCTCGCCCCTTTTGGGCGTATAATTTTCTCTTTTCCTGCTCTCGTCGTCTCCTTCCTTGCTTCGTCCAGACTAGAGACGAGCAAACAAACACTTTCTCTCTTTTCTCTTCTAAAAGGCTATACGGCTCGGAAAACGCTCTAGGAAGGAGAGTGAAGTCGCAAATTCCAATGCAAGCTCTAGACACTAGGCCAAGAATACGGGCGAGCGTAACGGCCCCGTTACACTTCCTTTCGTGAGACGTAGGCGTATATAACTACTTAAAACTTTAATAGTTGATCCGAAGTAAGTAAGTTGAGCGAAGTTATGTAGTCCTCGGTAAACTTTAGTGAGAAATATGGGAGTCTAGCTATTCCCTTTGTTGTTCTTGACTCAAACACGCACATTCAAAATGGACTTTATGACAGAAGAAGCAATGATACTTTCTGCAAACAGCGGTGTAGTGATTTTACTTGCTTGACTTTATAGGCGGCTACGCGAGCAAAATGACGTAGAATTTATTGTAAACTTTAACTCTCTGCAGCCGTACTACTAATAAGGCTAATAATTATAAGAGTGAAAGAATAGAGGTTCTTATTAAGCGCGCCAAGTTTTTGAATTAAATTTAAAAATTGTCTTCTCCCTCTCAGACTGTCTAGAAATTTTCAACAATTTAAAACTTTACCAATTGTAGACTTCAAAAATATAAATCAGGTAGATTGCAGTCTCTTTTGAAAAATTCAGAACATTTGGGAAGTAATAAAATATCCTAATTTAAATTAGTTCAAAATATAATGAGATCATATACATACATATTTATGGAAAGTCTGTAGTGAGACCAAAAAGATAATTCTAAAAATCTGTTAACTTTTATTTTAGACTTCATTTCATCCTTTTATATAATTAAAAATGGCAGCAATAAAAGTAAAAATTCTCAGAGCTTAATTTTTTTTTAGTTTCCAGAATTATTTCTTAAATATATTTCGCTTTTCATTGAGGAAAATAAGCCGAATTCCGTGATTGCTTCCTTTATATATTTTTTAGCAAACAATTAGGTTTCTAGTATACACAGAATGGCATTTCATAAAAAATAAAGGAATTCTCACCAAACTTTTTACATATTATATTAATATGCATTTTGATTGATGCGTTTTGGGAGGAGGGGCGGCCTCGATGCTCTAGTGTCAAGATTTTTGCTCTAGGTCCAGAATGTTCCACGTGCATCTGGTGCAGGCTATATCAGACGAGTTTAAACGTTGCCTTAATAGTCATTATATTAATGTAAAGCTTGATTAATATGTATTAGCATGGGAACCACAATATTCTGATGGCATGGTTTTTCTTTGGGAACACATAGCCCCAGGTTCACCGGGTGCCCTTTATATTTGACGAGGTCAAATATTTTCCCACGTCTTATGTATAGCTACCACTAAATGCAGCAGTTTCGACAGGATTTATTGTGGCCGACTGTGATTATGAGCAATGCCCATCCTTACATTGACCGAATTTGTATGATTTTCTCTTCGAGGTAATTGCTCCCAAAGTAGTCCAATACTGACCACCTCCTCCTCTACAAACTCCTCCTTTCAAACAGTCGGCAAAAAACTCAGCAATTTTTGATATTATGTCCTTCAGAGTCCTAAGTCCCGGTACCATCAATACTGAACTCAAGCCATTATTTTCAATTTGCAGGTGTTTTCTATGATCGGATATTTCTGTGTATTCCTTAGTGGTAAATAGTGGTAAACAGTACCGATTCCTCCACAAATGCACTTATTTTCCTGCATTCTTATAAATCTTTCGAAATAGGCTGGGAATCTCCCATGCCCTGATATAATATGGAATACCAGTGGAGGGTGTCTTCTTATTTATTTCTGGATTAGAAATAAAATCGTAAGTTACTCATCCGATATATTTTTTCCCACTAGCTTAGGCGGGGCATCATAAAGTGACATCATTTCGAAATTACTATGCCCTAAACAAAATTAAATCAAGCAAATAATGCGGATACTGCATAACATTATGTTTGATAAAATATTTTAATGAGTATATAAATTAAACCAGATATTACAAGAATATTTTCTTTTCGAAACTAAATTCAGCTAGAAAATTTTTCGCTTGGACTAGGATTAAGAGCTCGATAGTTTCTTGCTTATCTCGATGTCGGAATATACATTTCATAGACACTTACTATGTTTATAAGCCTAATGTACGTGAATGGACTAAGGCATTTTTTGCTTAATATAGGAATTTCAAAAAAAAAAGGCCTATCTCAGATATATCTCTTGTTATTTAATGAAATTCAGAATCAAAAGCCTTTATATAGTTTCAAAAGTGGTGTATTTTATCAACTGAATTCGAATAGACTCGAAGCGATGGTATTCTTAAACTGAACTCGACAAACCACATACTTCCAAAATTAAAACATTTCCAGCAAAAACCTTCAGACTGTCAATGTGCTTCGGAAAAATATTAGAAAAATATTTGAAAATAT
Source organism: Argiope argentata (assembly GCA_026289955.1). Classification (NCBI taxonomy): domain Eukaryota; kingdom Metazoa; phylum Arthropoda; class Arachnida; order Araneae; family Araneidae; genus Argiope; species Argiope argentata. Next base: position 711,744 of record JAOUZG010020776.1, on the reverse strand, counting down.
AAGAAAAATGTTTTCTCATTTATTCAGTTCGAACATCCCAATTTACAAGAAGAACAATTTCAAAGGGATTTCAGTAATTCAAATTTTTTTCGAAAAATATTGGCTGTTCACTAAAATTTCCACTAATATTATCAAATATATCAGATGTTGACTACAGCCATGAAACTGTGTTAGTTAGTCTAAAGTCAAATCTCAGCTTAGGTTAGGATGCGTGTCTAAAAGTTGGCCATGAATCAAAATTATTTAATATATTTTTTTTTTCAGAAAGAGTATAGTCACGAATTTCCTCAATGAAATAATTTGGGAAAGATGTAAACTTCTTTCTACATATAATTTTAGATAAGAAAAGCTAATTGCGATATTTATAATAATCAAGGCGATCCAAATTAAACAGAAGGTATTTAAAAGCATCCTGTGCAAAAAACTATAGAGGAAATCGCTTCTAATTTTGTGCGCATACTGTGTTTTGCAGTTTTGATTCCTGAAGAAATTAAAAGTTCGTATTTCTCCTGCCTATTATAGCTTTTGTAGTTAAATTATAGAAGAAGCATAAAAAATAAAAATAATAATTCAGAAACACGCACTTCAGTCCTTCCAAGCCTTAGCTATAGGGAAAGACTAGTTGCGGTATGATCATATATACCATGTTTTAAAAATTTCCGAAATTGATTATACTTTAATAGATTTATTATAATTTAATTTTGACACCATACAATAGAAATCAATTTGGTAGTTAATTTATTAGAGAAACTTAATTTGAAACATTCCATGATAATTATAATAATGGATTGTGAAATACGTTAAGAAAAATTAAAATACAAAATAAATTTTTAAAGCACACTTATATTAAAAGCCTAAAAGAAAGGAAATACATTTTTTTATCGAAAATGTGAAGTGTAAAACAAATGAACTGAAATCCTTAGGCACATGATATCTTACAATTATACGATCATTACGAATAGAATAGGAAAATTTGTTTTTAAACAATTATTAAAAATTAAAATGTACTATGAATGGGAATAAAAAAATTTATTTTCGATTATTTCCTCTAGCATTTATTTCATTATAAAAGATTTCATGTTCTACATTCCGCATTTATCATGAAAAAAATTAAGAAAAAAATATTTTTAGTACAATAATTAATGCATGTTTTATATTGACTGTTTTAATTCATAATTATTTTAATTAACTTATTAATAATTATCGAATTCTAAAACGAATTGAATAGAATTTTTAATATAAGTTTACTGATTACGAAAACGTAGAGTAAAAATTTGTCAAAATGTTGTTACTGTAACTGTAAAATTAATCATAATCTTCTATTTATTACCCAATACATATCAAAAAATTCAATTCATCTTCATTATGAAGATCATAAGAAATAGATTTAAAATGCGTGAGTTTTTATTGTAGATAAATATATATGTTGAAAAATATTCAAATACCATTATATTAGGCTTTGAATTCTTTTATTGATGTAAATAATACACTAGAATTTAAGGATAAGTCAAACCGTTTCGAAAATTACTTGCACGCGTATGGGAATTAAAATTGTAGCAGTTACATAATTACTCTTATATTCTCTTTTGAATACTAGATGGCGATGCGTGATTAAGTACGCATCCCATAGTTCATTGGGGTTGTGAGTAGACGAGATGACGCTGTTCTGTTAAGCAGCGAGCGTGAATGTATTGTCTTGTCTTTTCGTATCTTTGTTTAGTGTGAGTTAGATTATTAAAAAATATGTTTCTGAAAATACGCGTTCTGTTGCTTCCTCACGGATCCTAATAATCTACATTGCACCACAAAATAAAAATTATCTTTATACATTTCCCTTTATTTCTATTTGGTTGAAATTTAATAAGAAAATGACATTAATTTCCCTATTTTACCTCCATTTGAAGATAAAATTCTTATTTTTAATTTAATAAAAACTTAAATTTGCAGTAACTATTAATTAAAAGGTCGTATGAATAGTTTGTTTGATTAGAGAACGAAATTAAACTCTAAGAATAACCTTTTTTCCCGCTTATTTCCACTCAATTTTTATACATACGAAAAATGAGGAAATAGCTATGGATAAAAAAAAAATGGAGAATATTTTAGAATGAAAGGTCTTCAGTTTTCAGAAAGACATTAAACATAAGAGTTCGAGTTGCAAGTCTCTTTCAATATTTGAATAGCAATGGTTCATTTGCTCTCATAGCAAACTTAGGAAGCCAAAGTTATTTATTGTATAAGACTTTTGTGAAGATTTTAAAATATTTGTTGAGTATTTCTTTCAACAAACTAGCATTTCTTCAAGTGCACAATGATGTAACTCTTTGGAAAATTGTTTTATCTGCGCTGGGTTTGTGTAAAATTTTTAAGAATTATTCAAATATTGTAATTGGAGAGAATAAACATGAATCTTTTATAATTTTTCAACTTTTAGGAGCTTAGAAAACTTAGAAATCATCTAAATTTAGAAGCACTCATATGAAACTGAAGATATCTCTGATTTTTAATTCATCTTGTGACTATCTAACGACTATTAGAGTCTGCCACAAAATATATTTCTATTTCTCTTTAAAAGAATACAAAGAGAAAATAATTTTTTGTCTCTTGCAGTCGAAATAAGATTTGTTTACACTCAGTTTATTAGTTAATTCAAACTTGCAGGCTGAAGAGTAATATCATATTGCAGTAAAGAAAAATATTTTTAAGTTGCTGAAAAGCCCTAATTTTAAGAAATGTATTTTAGTTTAGTCGGGAAAATATTTTAATATCATTTGAAACAGGATAATAAATCTTGGAAAGGTATTACACAATAACAAAATGGAATCTTCTGCAGAATCTTCTCTACAATTTACATGGCCAAAATCTAGAGAATCATTCAGAGTCGAAAATTTACGTTCTCATCTACAGGAGCACAAATGATGCTTCACAATGTTAACATTTTGAATGCATCTAGAGTTTTCATCCATTTAAGTTAAGTAAATAACTCCAAAGTAAATTTGAAGCATTTTAAGATTTCTAGTTTTCAGCAGGATTCTTTTTCTTTTCTTTCTTTTTTTTGGAAAAATTCTTTGTTGGGAAAAAGAAACAATGATGAGTTATGTCCTACAAAAACGATACAATTAAAATGAAACTTTGATTGTCGTATTTATGTAGTTAGAACGCATTTAATATATATTTTATAAAGTGTGCCGAGGCTTCATGTTACAGAACGTAAACTTTAGAGCTAGAAATGCAACTAAAGCCATCTTCATCGAAGCGCAATTTTATTTTGTTGATCTTCCTTTAACCATTGAATTCTAAACGAAGGATATATTTTATTCTCTTCTTTGAAAAGAAAAAGAAATATTTTCTTTGTTAATTATTTTTATTAATAAAATTATTTATTTTCCTTGAAAACTGATTTCAATTCAGTTTTTTACCTTAAAATTTCTGTTTCATTGTAAAAAGTTCAATTTCCTTGTAATGATCTTTTCATCTTCAGATTCCGGTGTGGTGGGTAGTTTTCGCCATCCTGTGGCATTGCTTGCTTCTTTAAAATTATCGGGCGGGCTTCTTATGGGAAGGGTTGTGCAATAATCAGTTGTACCATAAGAACTCAACCACAGTTTCAACCCATTTTATCCGGGCTTCCTAATATTCTAATTATTTCGTATGCTTCAGAGTAAAACGGGAATCGTTTGTTTGTGGTTACCTTCCTGACTTTATTGCATACTTTGTGTATTGTGCATACATAATAGCATAGTCTCATTTATCAACTTTATTGTACAGAAACCTCGTTAGTCTTCAAAGGATTAAATGTAAGATAACTTTCCTTGTATCAGACAGATATATTAGTGTACGTAGAATATTGAAACATAAACTTTAGCGTTCTTTTGTTGTTGATCAAATATAGCTGCACAGTCTGTTTGATTAATTTATTATTCTGAATTGGAAGGGTTGTTATATTGCAGTTTTGCTTTTATTGTAAACACATATATCAATGTACTTAGCTAATTTAATACATACTCTGACATAATTTGTGTATCATATAGTATTTCAGAATGTTTTCGATGGATAACGATATTGAACAGAAATTGCAAAGTAATGACATTTATTATGCAAATTTAGATTCAAATTAAACACGCGGTGCTCTCCAAAAAGTGGAAAAATCCACACGCATATTATATTCCAAAAAAATGTCGTAAATTCATCAAATTCATTACTCTGACGTCTGGGTTAGAGATTAAAATTATTTAAATATATGAGATAAAATGTCATGTTAATAGATCTGTTTATCTTCAATTTCTTATTCTTGATATAAAAAGTAAATCAAGGTTAAAACGAATCATAAGCGCCTTTAATTCGCTGTCTGGAGAAGTAAGGATGAATCATTTATTCTAAAATAAAAGTAGATTAATTTCCTGAAAATTTGATTTGCATGTTTCATTAATTGAAATAAAAATATATTGATATTAATCTTCTCTTATGTGTATCTCTTAATACTTATCTATAAGGCTTGTCATTATGTTTATTTACGACAGCTGAAATAATGTTATTGTTTAATTTTTCAAGGACAAATCTGTTCTTAATTAACTTGTTCTAGGTCTAGTTGAGGAATGTTAGATAGATAGATAGATAGATAGATAGATAGATAGATAGATAGATAGATAGATAGATAGATAGATAGATAGATAGATAGATAGATAGATAGATAGATAGATAGATAGATAGATAGATAGATAGATCTGTTTCTGCGTTCTGTATTAAAATATGTCCAAAAATATGACTAATAATATGATCTCAGGGCACTATTACCTTCTTAACTTAGTGTTCTGGTTAATTCGAGTGATCGAATCGAAAATTAAAACGAGAAATAGGAAGAACTTATGACTGTCCCCATTACGATGCGTTCGTGTATCCACCTTTTATTCAGAGCTAAACCCGTCATCAGATTACAACCACCACCACACACCATTATTTAATATACTCTTGAGATAAAGTACGAGAATCTATCATGTCGAAAACTTCATATCTTCGTACTTTGAAGAAAGAAAAAGGAAGGAACTTCGTACTATGAAGAAACAAACTTCATATCTTCGTACTACTCGGTTGAAAAAACAATGTATAAAATATAATACTATCCTGTAAAACAATTTGAACGCAATATGAATGGCAAGTTGATGCAAGGATGGAATTACCTGGGAATCCCATATAGATATACTGAATTCCCACGGTGAAAAGTTTACTTCATTACTATATGGAGCAATTTCTATTAGCAAATTTAGTTTATTCGCTATAATACTCAAAGTTCAGTTTATTCGCTATAATACTCTTCGGTTGGAAAAACAATGCATAAAATACAATACTATCCTGTAAAATAATTTGAACGCAATCTAAATGGCAAGTTTTATTTGGGAATCTCATAATAGATATACCTGAATTCCAAGGTGAAAAGTTCACCTCATTACTATGTGAGGCAATTTCTATTAGCACATTCAGTTTATACGATATAATACTCAAAGGACTCGTTAAGACAGAGTTCATGAATATTATAATGAAATGAAAATATAAGAGGGATTTTAAACATTTAGATAGCTACATGCTGAACATGCGTGGGATTATTGAACACGTATTAAATTATATGAACCTGCTTTACAGCTATTGGTGACACCAATTTTGCAGGATAGACCATATATATCGTTCATGGCAATTGTTTGCTGATTAAACATCTAACTTCCTTTCGCAATTTGTCGTTTTTTTTACTGCTATTTCTGAGAAAAATATAGTTATTTGTAATTTCTCATTTGTATTTATCACCACTTAATTTATAATTGGAATTAGACTAAAATGTTAACATTAGCCATTGTATAAAAGAATAATAAACAGCATATTACTATACTATATGTTTCATTTTCGCAGAACAACCAGAAAATTCGAGTCACTTTGTTGGTTTGTAATATATCTACAAATATAGTTATTTGTGATTATACATTTGTATTTATCACCACTTAATTTATAATGGGAATTATTATACTAACATTTTAACATTAGCCATTGTATAAATGAATAATAAACAGCATATTACTATACAATATTTTCATTTTCGCAGAACAACTAGAAAATTCCAATCACTTTGTTGGCTTGTAATGTATCTAAAATCTAAAATGCACTTAACAACAAAACAAATAAATTGTGCTTTATAGAGAATATACCAAAAAAGCCCCAGAGAGATCATTTGAAATTTCATATTATCAAATCCCATATTACAAATGAGACCTAAAATTCGATTCATTATTCTTTAACATCATATAAAAGTAATCTCACACAAATGACAAAATTCCATTTCGAATTCGTCATTACTTCTAGAATCCAGTACGGTCGCAATTTATTCAGCAGCAAAGTTAAATAAATTGGCGAAAAAACCATTTTCAGAATAAAATGCTCCAAACCTTAACGTAAAGATTACCATTAAAAACAGCCACCTACACAAGGCTATTCGGAATTTTATTCCGTGAGTATGAAAATAGAAAAGTTCTAAAAAAAGTGGCTATGGTGTTGATAAAAATTGTATTGAGATAAAATTTTAGTTTCCCGAAAAAGTAATTTAAAAATATAAGAGCGCATCAAAAAAACTTAATGTCTAGACGAATTTTCTATTTACGAAATCAGTGGGACAGCAGAGCAATTTAATCCACTCGATGCCGGTTGCATTATCTATAATAAAAAACAAAAGGGATAGACTTTACAATAAAATGCTTTTACGTTGTACTTATCAAACTATTCTCGAGTGCAGATGTAAACAGCTTCAAAAAATAATACGTTGCATGCGAATAAAAATTTATAACATAGAATAAAGGCGCACAGTTAAATTTGAAATAACGTATGGATATGTACGAGGTAAGGCTTTCATCATCTATGAGCGCTTGTTATTTTCAGAATTTTTTCCCTTAAGAATGATATGTAAGATTTACTTCCGTTAAAAGGATTTTTATATCATTATAAAGACACTTCAGAAATGAATATTTGTTCAGAATTTAATTTACCTTGATGTTTTGAAATGATTTGCGTTTTAGTACATTAGTTGTAGTAGAATTAATTGCTTTAAAATGAGGTACCTTTATTTTTAAGCTCAGAATTTAAAAATAATCGTTGTAAAATATTTATAAGAATATATATGATCTCGCTGCTTTAGTGCAGCATTTATTATAAAAATAAGTTTTTCCAACTTTGCACTTAAATTATTCTGGACGGCAAATGTATACAGTTTTAAAAATTAATACACTGTATATAAACAAAAAAAATTGATATACGAAAATATAAAGTAATTCAATTGCAAATACCGTATTAATGCACAGGATTTTGATTAACACCCATAAGAATGTTTTGGAGATCTAGATTGTTTCAACTTAAGAATAATGTGCTGAATTGGTTTTTTTAGAGGTATTAAGATGTTTTAAACCAAGTAAATATCTCGAAAATTAAATTAACATTCTATCAGATTCTCATTGATTCTAAGCTATTAAATTGAAACAAATAATATTATTTTTAATAGATAAATTTTTTATTTCAATTAAGAACTTAGAAATAATTACGTAGGCGTCTAACAAGAGTCTAAATTATTATAGATTTAATTGAATTTCCTGTATGTTAAACAACTAATGCAGAATGCTTAAATGCTTAAAATACAGATGCCCAAAATTTCATGTTTGATGCTTGATAAATATTAAATTAATGGAAATTAAAATTCATACGAAAATGAATTATTTACTTCTTTCATAAAGAGTTTTAATAGTCAGATTATTCATTTAATTATGTATGCAGGATTAAAATAAAAAATAGATGCTAAAAATGTATGTACATCAACTTATATATATTGTTAAGAATAACCGGATTCATGTGTTGAGTCTTATGGCATTTTACAAGCACGCTGCCAGTTATCTGTCAGCAATTGAAGCGCCTCTTATTTTTTCAAGTAGCGCCAACTAGGGCCAAGAGTAATACTTAGCCACTTCATGCGTCACATTAGCTTGCACAACTACTTTTTACAGAGAAGCATATTCACATACCTTTCTGACACAACACAGAGCAACCATGCCCGAACTGAGACTCGAACCCGAGGCGTCCATATCGTGGGGAAGACCTGCTACCCCTATGCTAGTACGCCAGCATTCGATTCATCGAAAACCAAAACTAAATAATCTGAAAATTAAATTTCCAAAAGCTGTTATCAAAAATATATTTTAAAGAGGGTTAAATATCAGAGTTTACTTCATTTTTTTGATAAGCACGACTAGATTTATCTAGTTATCCATGAGTTGTGGTAAATACTAGATAACGATTTGTGATGAATAAAAAATTTACATCTTTTATCTATCATAATGATTTAGCAGAACGTTGACTCAACAAACATAAAGATAATTTATATTCAATGTATTGATATATGATGTATATTTAAACTATTTTCAAAGAAAACACCCTCTGTCTGTGCTTTGTCTAGGGAGGAGATTTTTCCTACGTCAGCCAGAATAATATTGATAAAGAGTACAGCCAAAGGATACCCTCCCCCCTCACACACAGCATTCCTTTTTCATTTGACATTCTTCAACCGTAGTAATAATTAACCCGCTATCTGGTGGTACGCTGTTTTGAATTTCATAACGAAAATGCATGAATATATATTTTTTTATATCGACGCCATTCCTCTTCGTTTGTATTTTTTAAGTAATATTTTTGCGAAAATAACAAGCTTTTATAAGTACTAAATGGTACATCTGTCTCATTATATTAAAAAAAGAAAGATTTTTTTTTTTTTTTGCAGAAGAATTTATTTTATAATTTCGACTGTTAGAGAATCGGATTTCTCGATCTTTCGTTGTTATTCCCCGAGTTCTCATTAAATGAGAATTTGACGGTTGAAATATTTGCGAAGAATAAAAGAGCGATCAACTTCCAGATAATCAAAAATATTTTCAGTCGCATAAATTTAAACGTGCCCAAGAAATTACGAGAGGAATTTTGTGAATTGCAGCGGAAATTCACAAAATAAGTCATCAGAACTGCAAATATTTGCGGTTTCTGAAAATTGATTGATTTATTCTGTTAAAAAAGTGTTTATCAAGGGAAAGGGCGTGCATGCTTCCTAGATATATTTAATCAAGGCTTTCATTTCGTGGAACAAAGAAATCATTTTAAAACCCCACTGTTATTGTCGAGTTTTAATTTGAATTCTTAAGTATTTACTTCCTTAACTGCAAAGGAATTTGTCAGTTGAAAGAGAATAAACGGTACGACAATTACGCCAAAACTTTTCAGTACAGTGGTTTCTCGGTTATAGTCTAAAATATTTTCGTCCTACACAATAAAAATTGTACCAAAATTTAAAAAAGTGGTAAATTTTCAATTATATTTTTACATACTTTTTACTTTACTTCAAAATTGAAGGAAATAAAAATTGTACTAATACTTTAAAAAGTGTTAGATTTTCTATTAAATTCTTAAATACTTTTTACTTTACTGCAAAACTGAAGGAAAATACCAACTGACAATTATTAAATTGATAGTAATTAATAACTATCAATATAGTTACGGATATGCGTTTCATCATCAAAAAATTTAAAAATGAAATATTTATAAATCATTGAAAATGGGTTTCTCAAACCTTTCTAGTATATTCAATAGCAAAGATGTTATGTATCCTCCATCGTAGAAAATTACTGACCTTGGAAAAACTCAATGCCGCGAGTGCTCAATTTTTTATTTTCATGAATCACAGTTTCTCTATTCATAGTATGGTATTCTAATGATGATTAGGTGTGTGCCATAACTGTCAACCGTGTTTGTCAAAGCTCATAATTATGTTCATGTTACACAGTTAAAAATATCCTAATTAAAATAAAATAATAGAATTTAAATAGTTATCAAATTACTATCTATTAAAAAAATTATTATATGTTTGTGTACTAGAAGCTAAAAAATTCCAAAGAAAACAAAACGGAACAAAAAAAGAAGGCATAAAAAGAAAAAGTGAAGAGGTCTAAATGGTTTAAGCAAAAGAGCCTATGTAACATTCCAGAGCAATAATATCATTGAAACATAGTTAGTAAATAATAAAACTTATCAAAGATAGGCAATTTAAATTTAGAATAAAGAAGAATAAAAAAGGAAGCAAAGAGAAAATTATGAATAAACAAATAAGTAAATAAATGAAAAAATAAATATATACAGCGACTCAGCCTAAGGTAGAGTCCATGATTAGGAACAAAGGGCCAGATAGAATTTTTTATATAGTTTCTCATAACATAGTAAAGAAATCTGGTGCTTATTTATTAACCCATTCACTACCAAGCCTAAATTGTAAGAGGTTATTCCCATAGCCATTTCTGTTTTGAGTATTATTGTTTATCTAAGTTTTATTATTTCAAAATAAATAAACATATTTTGTTTTAAATAATCATTTACATGTATAAAAATCAAACACGAGTATATTCGTGGTTGGAGATGGGAATAATGTCATACAATTTAGGCTTGGCAGCGCATTAAAAAAAGTAGAAATTTTGTAAAAACAATTTATTTGTAGCTTTTTTTTCAAGTTTTTACACTTGTATATATATGTCTGGGGCCATAAAAAGTTTGCAAGTTGTACGTTATAATATCTTGAAAGTATCACGAGTATATTCATGCTGGCAATGGGTAACACCCTGCCAACCACGAGTATATTCGTGATTGGCAACGAATGGGTTAATTACATGACATGATACTTATGAAATATAGACCTTGATTCTGAATCTTTCCTACTGAACCATGTGGTTAGCACTCGAAAATTAATCATGTATTTTGAACGCCTTTTTGTTAACTGGTTGAAAACAAAATTCGACATAAAACTGCAATTGTAGTCACGATATTATACACCAAATTTAATTTATTTAAATCATTGTGCTATTGAAGTATTGCGTTTACATGCAAGCGAAATACAAACTGACACATGTTCAACCCGGTCACTGAATTGGTTTAAAATTTCATAAGAATCTAAAAACAAAAAGGTAAAAAAAAAAATTGTTTCTCAGTTTTAACTAAGTTGTTAGGGTTTTGAATCATCACGTTTACATGCATGCAAAAGGATAAATTTACAGGTAATAAACTTTTTGAAAGATTGTGTTCTATATTTGATACAGATCTACATTTTTGATACAAAGCCAGAGCTTCAATTTTATTAATATAACTTTTTCCATTTTGTAGTTAACAGACTTTAATCAATTAAAAATCAAACAAAATGACAATACAATTAATAGAATTAATTGAGAAGTCATTAGATTTTTTAAAATTTGCATTCATAAAAATTACTGATTCAAAATATTGTATATTAGCAATTACCCAGCAGAATTGAATGGAACAACGGTATAGTTTACATTGAGTCGATTAAAAGTAATACATTCAGCAATGAGTATATAAGAAAGAAGGGAAAAATTATTGGATTTATTTTTCATTCCATAGTTTCTTAACTCGAGGAAAAAACAATTCAATCGCGTTGAGTATTTAGATTGCCTTTATCAGATATAAAATTAAAAGAGGTAAATTCTTTATAAATAATCTCTCTTAAATTTTAGAGCATGATACACACTCTAATTGTGGTCCAATGAATGAAAAGCTAATATTATATCCAATTATTTAAGTTATTAATCACAGAAACATACTTCCAATTCTATAACTAATTTTAATGATGTAAGTAATAATATTTTATGCTACAAAATAAACCATAATTTAGTTTATATATCATATACGCTTAATAAATGTAATATTAGATGAAATATGATTTATAAGAATAATATTTTGTAACTTATTCCTTCCTATATGCTTCATATTTCATTTAATAAATGTAATACATGTAATATTAAATGATATATGATCTATATGAATTATATTTTATGTTGCTTATTCCTTCCCATATGCTTAATATTTTATTTAATAAATATAATACATGCAATATTAAATGAAATATGATATATATTAATTATATTTTATGTTGCTTTATTCCTTCCCATATGCTTCATATTTCATTTAATAAATGTAATATGAAGTAATCTGAAATTATAACCATAAAAACAAAGCAGATTAAAATGCCCCGTTTTACTATTTTGAGAACTTAACGGTGGATTAATTATTTATTAAATTAAAATTTGATTTCAAACCTATGCTGCCCTCTATGAGTGAGTTTGAGAAAAAAGAATTCCAAGATTAAAAAGGGGAAACAATTAAAATTAAGTATACACTATTTACAACTTTAAACTAATAAAGATTCATTTAAAAATACATTAAATTAATTTTTAAATAATTTTATAATATAACCAAACAATGTTTTACTAAATTACACAGCCTTAATATAACACTTGTTAATATAGGACTGTACAATGATAAAATTCTGTACTTAAGAATATAGGACACAAAATGTTTAGTAAGAAAGCTATCAGAATGTATAAAAAAGCATCCTGTCCTTCCCTTTCTATTTTGCAGCCTTATAAAAGAATGCCATTCTCGGTGAGTACCCAAAATGCTTTCTTAGACATAAGACTGAAGGGTCGGAAATCTTAGCGTGCAGTCGTCGGAGTAAATGGGAAGTGAATTCAATTTGTACGACTGCAGATTGACATTTGGCAAATGTAACCCTGTTACCATCTGCCGTTCTTGTCCGGGACTTGTCTTCTTAGAACTCGCAAATAATACCATTTCCGTACAATCGATGCATAAAAAAGTTGAGCATTAAAAGCAGTCGATAAGAAAGGGAACACTAATGGATCTATGGGAAAGGATAAAATTGCGGACAACAGAAAAAAAAAGTTTCTATCCACTATATTCCTGGTCCTTATTTAAGCATTAGATAAGAGACTATTAGAAAAGGAATTGGATGGCATAAAAAGTTTAGCCAATTAGAATCCTTAATTACTACTTTCTTTAATGGTTAATTAACCGGTATATATTTTCTTTTGAAGTAAATGTATATTTTTAGATTTTTCTAGTGTAATTTTCGATGGCAAATAGTTGTTCGGATCCTATCATTTTTACTCAACTAAATTTAATAAAAGTCAGTTTTGAGAAATACATTTTTGTTAGATGGCAAATAATTTATTTTTTCTTACATTTTATTCTCTAATTTCTAATATATTAACATAAATATCTGATACCACCGAGATTAATTTTTTTACCGAAATTCAACACTAGATGGCGCCACAAAAGAAAAATCAAAATTCTAGGAAAATTATTGTATAACTTATAATCTAGTTTTGGAAATATTAAAAAAGAGTATAGTCTTTTTTGATGCATAAGTTTACAAAATTAAATATTTTGGCACAAGAGTGACGGAATACAAAATCGCATACCAAATTCTAATTTTTACCATGTAAAGTAAAAGCGGATAATAAATTGGGATGATACAATATTGCATTTTAATAGTAATTATTAATTTAATAACTATTTTAACAATAACTTATTATTATGAAATTGTGAGTAACATTTATTACTTAAAGATAATAAATAGCAACTTGTACTGAATTTCCTAAAAATATATACACACTGAGTAATTATCCCTGCATAATGCTGAAAAGAAAGGGTAAACGAGATTTTAACCACCCTAGAATCTGAAGATAATTCAACGGTATACAGTTAAGCATCAAGGGTCGAAATAATGCAAAGCAATATTTATATGACTAAACAGATAATGAAGATAGTGAAATAATAGCCCCTATGTTAAATCCTTTACTACAGTTAGCTTATAAATTTCTACATAAATGTAAATTTTCTGTATCTTAACTATTAATGAGAATTTGCGTAGAATCAACAGTGCAGCAGTAACTTGTTTCCAAGTAAAGATAAGCAGGCGAATAATAATGAAGCAGTTTTCTTCCACTTCATTGTTTAAGTATTCTAGTGTTGATAAGTTCAAGAAGATGTGAAATTGCGTTTTCACCGCAAATTTCGCCAAGGAATTAAAGATTAAATGAATGAATGAATTATATGACTATGATTAATTGTTTAAATGATCAAATCTCGTCAAAAATAACCGTATCAAATTCCACTGATAACCTGTGTTATGAATCCATTTGTTAAGTTATAGTAAGTTGTAAAATAATGGATGGTAAATTGTACAACTAGTTTATCAATTAAGAAATTTAAACAGCGTATATAAAAAAATAATGGAGTAAGAACTTGTCTCAAATTTCCTTTTCTATACGTATTTAATAAAGCAATTATAATATGAATTGTGTTCAAATGTAACCACATCAAACTCGATTATTTTTAATTCTAACCTTAAAAAATTAAATAATATTCAAAAAAGATTTTAAAAAATAACGTAAATTATGTGCGGAAATACAAGAAATAATTCGATGCTTAGCATCCTATATTTGAGTTCATATACAGGGTGTTGTCGAATTCGACCGACAAATTCAGAGAGCTGATACTTGGCATCAAGAAGATTAAGAATCTTTATACAACATGGAGTACCAAACAATGTTTAGTGGGTAAAAATTACAAAGATAGGGGGAGCCTGAAAATTGATGGAAACTTCAAAAATTAATTAAAAAATAACAAAGGATGTTTCAGTTATGAATTTTCTTTTAAGCGAAAGTTCCTTTTTAAAGTTTGTTTTTTAAGTGGGTAACATACCGATTTGATGATCCAGGGGGTCGTAAACCAATGAAAACGAAAAAGTAGTTTATAACCCTTATCTGCAAAATCTATAAGAAAAATAAACCTTGAAAATGTAAGAAATGCCATGCTCTTTAATTGATGTAAGCATGTAGTATGAAAACTGAGAAAATTTTTAGATATTCAAGAAAACCTAGTATGTGTATTTGGAATTATAACTGCAACATCGGTACCGATATTTGCAGATGGTGTTGTCAGATTGGAAAGCTAAATTCAGAGGGGTAATAGTAGGCAATAAGGAAATGAAAAATTACTGTAAGACACGTTTATTCCGGGAAAATAGCAAAACAGACGTCGAAAAGACAACCAACCTTTTAAAAAGAATGATCCTAGGGATTCAAGGATTAATTCCTTAATGAGCGTTGCATAATTTATGGTTATTAATACCCATTCGCAAACAAATAAGATTTCACGAATGCAACTAAAATGTGCTAATGCACCACAGCGTATTAATCAAAAGAAAATATAAACTGCAGTCTATAATATAATTGTACACATATAGTTATATAGAAATGCTAAATACAAACCATAGATGGATGCTTCTTTGAACTCACTCTGAAAACATGACATTATTTTAGAGATAAAAACATAGTGTAAAATATATATAGATAATATAACTATACAAAGCAACAATATACGATGTTTATAGCTGTTAGTTTCATTAGTCGCGAAACCGACGAGCGCTTTTCAACACCTCCGGCCCGCCAATAGTGTACTGCCCCAGTGTATATGTTTGTATCAACCATGTTTGTGGCTGTATTAATTGGTCTACAATACAAAGAGAATGTTCACACTTGGTGGAATGTAACTCCCCATGTTTGGGTTAAGACCATGTAAACTTAATATTTCTTTGTCCCTACATTGTGGGTGAACCTTGTGACACAACTATGTAACTAATTACTGCCACTGTCATTGGCAATGCTTGTAAAGATTGGTATTTCTAATAAATCCAGGGGATGCCCGAAGGGATCTCTGGGGTGCTACTGATTGTTATTCCTAGTCGGCCCTTTGTTCCCTAAACCCTTTTTGGTTGAGATAGGCTGGCATGGGTTTTCAGCGTATTACAATGTTCTGGCGTACAGTTAACGATATTTCCGTAAATCCGGAGGAATGGGCTGCAAGAAACCAAGATACTTTTCCTCATTAAAGAGTTAGGCAGAAGATAGGCCCCAATAGAGCACTCTGCCCATGTTAGTTTTAAACATGTATTGTACGTTCGACAAGGCAGTGATGTCTGAATTTTCGACTGACCAAATATTTGCGTTGTGAAGACGCCTTCATTTGCAAAGCAGACTTCATCTGGGAATAAAATTTTCTCTGAAAAGTGTGTATCTTCTTGTGTGACATCAAGCCTACATCAAGTGAACTTCACCCGCAGTGGGTCATCGCATAGGAATTGGATTTTCTTCATATGGAATGCGTGCATATTTTCAGCACTCATAAACAATATGTTTCGCATCGAATACCCAGTTCAGCTGCAACTGATCTTGTGTATGTTGGTGGACATCTACATACCTTTCCCTGTTTCCATACTATATACTTGTAAAAAATTAAAGAGCGTGAAATTTATCATATTTTCAAGCTTTTAGCACGAGCATATTTTCATTTCATTTGTGAAATCTTGGTGTTTGCGAATAAAAATTAATGACCATAAATTGTGCAATGCCCATTAAGGAATACTTTTTCTTTTATTTTCTCGAATGCATGGAAAATTTGCATATGAAAAGGTTTCTTCTTCTCGACTGCCTTGTTACTATTTGTTGAATAGATGAGATAATTCTCTTCAACAGGTTCATTGTCTTTCCGACATCTGTTTTTGCTATTTTTACTGAATAAACATCACCTTGCGAACCTAATCTTTTACGATACTTTTTTATCTCCTTAATGTCAACTATCATCTCTCTGAAATTAGCTTTCGAAACTGGCTACACCCACTGTAAACATCGGTACCAATGTTGCAGTAATGTTTCCTGTCACTCATTTCAATTTTTCTTGAATATCTTAAACACTTTCTCAATTTTCACACTACATGCTTAAATCAAAATAAAAAGTATAAAATTTCTTATAATTTTAAATGTTTACATTTTTTAAAGTTCTAATATTTTTGTAGACAGTGGTTATAAACTACTTTTCGTTTTCAGTAATTTATGATCCCTGGATCATCAAACCGTTATGTTACCTGCATGAAAAATAAACTTTAAAAATCTGCTTTCACTTTAAAAAATCAATAGTTAAAAAATGGCATTTGTTATTACTTGTCATGTGTGAATCACTGAAGCAGCAATTTTACAAAGCCTCAGTTGATTTAATTAAATATAAAAAGGGGAATGGGATCAGAAAATAAGAGAATATTTTGGAATGACTTTGATATGGGCTGAATTAAGCTAAAAATTATGAAATTTAATAGGATTAAATTTTAAAATATCCTTACATATATATATGACTGACTCTTTTCTCTACCAATTTATGTAGAATGCTAATAATTACAACCGTCTATTCGTATAACTCCAGATAATAGACATTATAAATATATAAAAATATAATCAAACAACTTTTTTTTTGTAAATGGAATGAAATTTTTTCTTCTTAATTGAAAAAACTACTTATATTTTCTTAAAAATATTTAATTGGTGATATTAAATATAAATACTTGTTCACTAATTGCTACCAAGTAGTCCTTAATTTTTAAAAAAATATATACTGTAGAATTTACATCATTACAACAAAACTCTCCTATTTTAAGCCAAAATGTTTATTAGATTTGATGCTGCATCGGCCATCTGCTCTTACTGCTCTCCCACTGTGTTTTTATCATTAAGAAGTATTTTTCATAACTGACACATTACTTTGTCATTAACACTAAGTGCTATTTGAAAAGAGCGTCATTTCACTAAAATGATCTCTCCGATTTCAATAATATTAAATAAATTTACGTGTAATTAGTAAAAGAAAGTAAGTACCATTGAACCTTCTTAATAAAACTTGTGGACATAGAAACGTATCATAATCAACAGCTAGAGAAAAGATTAAAATACTACTTTGCGAGTTTAAAAGTATTTTTCATACAAATGCATAGCTGACACATTACTTTGTCATTAGCTGCTAGCACTATTTGAAGATTTTGTAGCGTTTATTAACACTCATATATGACTAAATTAAACTAATGTTCAATTTTAGTCGGGCTTAACTAAAAGCTCGGAATTTGTGCAAACACCAGGCGCTAAATGCTTATAAAATTACTGAAAATGTTTCTTCATTAAGTTTAATTTTGAAGCTGTTTAAATAAATGAACTAATTATTTGAGCAGTTTTACAGCTATATTTAATGGAATTTGATCCATCCTAGTTAAAGCCCCTTAAATGATTTGCGAAATTATTAATTTTAATAAAACTGACTAATAGCTTGCGTATTGAATTTACGCATGAAAAGAAATTCCGATGCTCGGAACATTAGAATAATGCTATAACATTTATAAAGTAACGAATTGAATGAATATCCTTTTAACGAATTTTCTTTTCTATTAGCTCTGTAACTGTCGTGCCTAAGCATCATACTGCCATTGAATCATTTTACGAGTTTATAAGCATTTCAAGTACGCTATAATTCTATACAAGATTTACACATAATGCAGTAGCAGCTATTCTATAGGTTCCAAATTGAATCGGAGAGCAAAGATTTCTGAAACTGAGAGTTTGATCTAGTTAGATAATAAAAAGAAATGAGCTTAAAATATAAATATATAATTAGCTAAACAAAACAATGATGACGATGTCGGCTTTCTGGCACAGAGGTAGCGCGTCTTCCTCGTGTTCTGGGAGTCTTATAGTTATTTCTTTCTTATTACTCTCTGGGAGTTATTTCTTTTTATGTAATGTTTGAAGAAATATTAATTATATTTTGTTGATTCTATAATATATTTTTAAAATTACTAGCAAATATATAGTAATGTACGAACGAAATTAAAAGTCGAAAGTAATAGACGTGCTAACCCTGGCATAGGGATAGCGCGTCTTCGTAGTGATCTGGGCGTCCCGGGTTCGAGTCCCGGTTGGAACATGGGTGTTCTTATGTGTGCTGTCTTTGTAATGAGGCAATGTGTCCCCTAGCAATAGGGAGCTGTGCAAGCAAATGTGTGTAATAGGGCCAAATCGGTCTTCTACCTATTTCTATATTCTCCTGGTTCTTGTGACTAACAGAGGCTGTAATCTTTTCCCATCCAGTTATGAACCTGGTCTAGCACTGCTGGCCAAGGGGGGCATGCAACAAGACAACATGATGAGGATGATCTCGTGTTCTCTTTGCAACGAAAAGAGAGGGTGCAGTAGCTTCTGAGGGTATGGACTCTTGAGTACCCAGGGGCAGAAGTCTGACTTCTAGCTCATATAAAGATGGCCCACACGTATCAAATTCGTTTGCACAACTCCTTTTTACAGGAGGGGGCACATTAGCACACCTCACAGATAGTACACAGAAGAACAACCATGCCCTGGCCGGGACTCGAACGCGGGACGTCAAAATCACGAGGAACAGAGGCTGCAATCTTTTCCCATCTAGTCTTGGACTTGGCCTAGCACTGCTGGTTAATGGAGGCATGCAACAATACAACATGATGATGTTGATCTCGTGTTCACTTTGCAACGGAAAGAGGGGGTACAGTAGCTTCTGAAGGTATGGACCCCTGAGCACTCGAGGGCAGAAATCTGACATCTAGCTCAAATGAAGATGCCACACACTTATCAAATTCGTTTGCACTACACCTTTTTACAGGGGGGTACCATTTCACACCTCACAGATAGTACACAGAACAACCACGCCGTGATCGGGACTCCAATCCCTGACGTTAAAATTTTTAGGAAGATCCCCTTCCTGAGCGCCAGGACGCCGGTAAACAAAACAATGCAATTAACAAATAATATAAATATATATAAATAAAAGAAATAATAAAGTATTGTATAAATAATAAATAACTGGAAAAATAAATTGTTGTTATGTCTAATGCCATGGCCATGAACAAGCTCACTGTTGCAGTCAGCGGTTTTAAACTGAAGGTGCGTCTTTTGTTTTTAAGCAGCACATTCACTTTCACAGACCCTTTTTATTGGAGAGCAGATTCACATATCTAACAGATAGAACAGATAAAGAACATTCATACCCGAACTGGGACTCGAAACCAGGATGCTCAGATTACGGGGAAGATGCTCTACCCCTTTGCCAGAACTTCGGCGAAACAATAAAAAAAGGTTTAATGTCAAATTGGAAAGTATTTTTAAATAACATTTAAAATAATTCTCTATTAACAAGCAAGATTATTTTTTAAACATTTTATAGTTATTTTTCATTTTTCAATCAATGTTATATTACATTGTTGTATCGTTTTATTTCTGCTTTATAAATATAGATGATTATTAGCACATCATAGGCACTTAAAATAAAGTTAATTTCATATTTTTCTCTCTGATAATTAATTATGGCATTTAATTTTTTCTAGTTTATCTAGTAATTATGATTCTTGGTCTTTTGAATTGTCAATAAAAATATTTTTAATATGTAAAAAATACCTTGATTTTCTCAAATATTACAGGACCTTTATTTTCAGCTGCTTTAAAGTTACACTTTTAATTAAGAATTAAAACTTTCATATATTAAGCTGTGCATTTAGCATTTCTCTATTATGTTTAACGTTATTTTGAAAAAGTTGTTTACAAGTTAAAAGTTGGTTGGTTTTATTAGTAACGTTGGTTTATAATTTCTAAAACAATAAAATCACATGGTTTTATATGCTTTTGTAATTTAAAATATAGCATCAATAAAAAGAAAGTAAAACTTTTTGCATAGTTAATATATGAATGAAATTGTGCTTGTACTTCTTCATTCAAGTATTTGGAGGTCATCACTTTGCATTACTACCCATCAATGTTGCTTCTGTTTAACAGAATCTACAATCGTCGTTGCAAAATAGACATGAGAAAGAAGTTAACCAGCATTCATGGCCAACAATTCTCAATCTATGGTATATAGACCTTATGATACGTGTGCCATAATCCATGATATGTGTGCCATAATCTATGATTCGTGTGCCATAATCTATGACACAAATCTTTGATACGTTTTGCCATAATCTATGATACATGCGCCATAATCTATGACGCCAATCTATGATACATGTGTCATAACCCATGATACCAATCTACGATATGTGTGCCATAATCTATGATACGTGTGCCATAATCTTCTAGGTTCTAGTTGGTTCACAATAATGTGCGCTTATCCCTAAATACATGTCGGATTCAGTATCAGCTTTCTGATGAACTTTGCATTTAAAATCGAGGAAACGTCTAATGTTATACGAAATTTCTTTTTAATCCACAATATCTGGAACTGACTTTTAGAGTCTGTGTTCCAAAGCAGTCAACGGAAATTTTTTGTTGGATGTTCTTCTTACCGGACATAACACACACTGCAAAAAACGTATATTTGGAAAACATCACTAATTTCCATTCTAGCCAACATTCAGTGTTTTCAAAGCGTCTCTGAAAAAGTCGTTGATGATGCCTAAGAAAAATTAACAGAGTACCTGAGTTATAAATAATAGGCTAAGAGAACATCGCCAGATAACTACAATGTGACAACTGAATTAGCAGCGACAATTTATTTCCGTCATCAGACTGCTAAACATTCACACGATATTCAGCCTTTCAAGGTTCCACTGTAGAAGCCATAGAAGACAAATAAGGAAGAACAAACTGACTATTCCTACTCGCCGGAAGGCACACTGAAAAACTGGAAAGACTGGACTGCCTTCACGGGTCACTGTATAATTCTTCCATAAAGAGTAATCGATGGGAAGAGCTAGCCCTCCACCTTAACAAGTTCTCACAAGGGTGGTGAGAACCAACAACCATCCCGGTAGCTCTTCATCCTGAATTATGAAGTGTATTCCCTTGGGACAACCTATAAGGAAGAGCGTCGATATATCGCAGGACGTCTGAAATGAAAACTTTTCAAGAAAAAACACTAGATAACCGTAATACAAATCTGAAATTAGTCGCATTTCAAATTTTATCTATCAAAGCCTTTAAATAATTTACTATTTTCTTCTGAATGAGTAGATCTTCACTTTCTCAGGACCCATATCCAAACAAAATCTGGTCGTCAACCCATTTTACTCTCATTATATTATCCTTGCAGCCAAAAATTGTTCACGATAGCGATGTCCAGAGCAAATCCGTCTTTAATTTAGTGAATGGAAAATTCTCCCTCTTCTACTTTGTAATTCTTCATCATCCAAATTCAGTCATCTGCAAGTAACTTCCAGTTTGTTTCCTTCGGGGCATTCCAAATATCTTTAGCAATATTCAGACATCATTTTAGAGCATTATTATTTCGTATGTACAAACCAGGCATGACACCAGCGGTTGACCATTGCGTATTCATTTCAAGACAGTGCTTTATGCAAATAATTGCAATGCTGAAACCTCAATCAAAGCTTTATGTAAGCCTAAGATAAAAGTATTATTATCGGTTCATCCCTTTTGGCAATTCTATTTCGGTATTGGATTTTCCGCTAGAGTATAAAATTCGTAGAATAAAGAGTAGTAAAATGAATTTTTAAATAAATAATCTAAAGCTGCTTAGAGAAGAGAAAATTCTTCCTTATTTTTTTTTTTTTGAGAAAAGATGTTTTATCAGGCTTATAAGAATATCAATGATGTTTGTGATGAATAAAGAAAAGGCTTATCAAGAATTTTTTTAATAGAAAGTAAAAATAATAAGCTATAGAAAAAGCAATTTGGCAAGAAACATACCATTGTTTATACGAAATACAACTCTAGAGAAAAGATTTTAAAAAAATCTAAAGATAAGAAACATTTTTTTAATTAACTAAACGAAAACTACAAAAATGCTGAAGTAATTTCGAAAAAAAAAACCCTAATCTTTGGCGAATCTTTTTTTTTCTTCTTTTTGTTACTTGTTTGGATATTCATGCATAAGTTATAAATTTAAACAAAGTAATGGGCTTGCATATTATTCTTTTTTATCTAATTAACTTTTCATTGCGAAGGAGCAACAAAAAATTTCCTCAAAGTAGAATTTGATGATTTCATGTTAATCAACTTTATCAGGTATTGAAATGTCTCATTAAAAGAAATCAAGAAAAAGTTATTTAGCATTAAGAATTAATAAATATTTAAGTGGAACAATTAAAAAAAGAATAAATGCTGGAAGCAATGTGGATTTGCTACAAGCAAGAAAAAAACTCTTTTCGATTCTGTATTATCTACATATTATTTATTGTATCATTATAACATACATAAAAGCATTTTGGAATATAATAAAAGAATGGATCAATTACGTAGCCTAAAATCTATAAATAATAGATGATCAGATAATAAATAGATAAATCTTATAACAGTTTCAGAATAATTTGAAAATAAATGAAAATGAAAATAAATTATGATAATAAAGCCTTGCCTTTAAAAAAAAAGAAACCAGAATTAATCTACAGATTTTCTAATGACTCATTAGATAGTTAAGAAATTAGAATTTATCAACAAATTTGGTCATAATTGATTATAGAATCACATAACTTGGCAGTTTTAAATCTCTGAGATACATAGAATAAGATGGTTAGAGTAACAGCATGCAAATGCAGAATACGTCGGCAAATATTCAAGAGTATAGTAGTAAAACAACGAACTAAATACTTCACATCATTTGACACCAATTTTTGACGGTATCACCAATCAGAAATGAACTCGGAAGAAACGTTTATTGCAATGAAAAAATGTTCTATGTGTCATTACATACTCAGGATCGCATTGCTCCTACGATTAAAAATTACTCATTGACTAAAAATCGTGAAAAAATTTACTTTCATGATACGTAATCTCTATTTCATTTCCTATCTATATGAGTAAATAGCATCTTTGTACCATCATCAAATTATGAATTAAGTTTACTACGCACTTTTGAATCCCCCTGCAAATATCTGGATATTCTTTTCTGAGAAGGAAACTAATAATTTTTGATAAAGACAAATATAATGAGACAGCCTTTTTGATCCAATCTATATATTAGTACCGTAATATTAATCAGCAAGTTTTTAATATTTCCCATCGTCTTCATCTAGAAATTGTCATGCCAGTCAGGAAAGATTCTCATTCGTGGGACAAGAGCATACAATAAAATCAGAAAATATGTCTTACTTTATACAGGAATCAGACATGTTTTGAAAATTTTTTGTAACGATTTCAGGTCTCATGAAAAACAATTTTGTGCTTAAAAAAACTACTAAAAGAGATATTGCATCAGTTCCGAATAAAACGGTATGTCTCTTGACGAGTGCTAATTATCTAATAGGACCCTATCTTCACATAACGCTGTAATAAAAAGGTTATTCATGTTTATATTTCTATGAAAAGAATCATTAACTCTGAAAATAAAAGTATTTAAGAAAAAAAGATTTTCGTTTAATTCATTAAAAGATTAACGCAATTTGTTACAAAATGAAAACTCAACGTGAAAATGTGTTTCAGAAAATATTTAGAAAGTCCTCAAGCCATTTATGCATGTGTGTCTCAATATCCCTGAAATTTGGTTCAGCAGATATAATTATTAAAGTTCTTTATTTTATTTAAATGATCATGTAAGTTAAATGATCAATGCATTTAACTTACTAAAAATTAATGTGTTTCTCTCCTACAAGTCTGATTAATTCCCACGTTAAGATTTAGCTGAATTTTTTTATGAAGGGCTAATGCTCTTGTAGGGATTAATTTAACAAAGATTGCATGGTGTGTGTGTTTTTGACAAAATTTGCGATAAAAAAAATTTATTAGAGAAGTTTATTTTCTATAGTTTTAATCATGCTTAAATTATGGAATTAATTTCAAAATGCCAGAAATATCTCAAATCATGATGATACGTCTATATATCGGATCAAGTAAGCCTTAGTGCTGTTTTATTTTCAATTCGCTATTTCATGTTTGAGTTCGATTGTACTTGCCCAGGTATGTTGTCATAACATTTAGAAACTTACTCTTAGTGAATCATACTTTTTTTATTTTCTATGATATAAAATGTATTTTAATCATTAAAACATTTCTCCTTTATAGTTTTTATCTACTCTTAATTCAAGTTTAAGTTTAGATAAACCTTTATAGTTTTTATCTCCTCTTAATTCAAGTTTAAGTTTAGTTCTGTTAACCATTTGCATTCGATGGTGCCTCTTGGGCACCATTCAAGTAGGTGCATCATTTTGACGTTTTATTTATTTTCAATTTTGATAGTTAAAAATGCCAACAGAATGGTAAAAAAACGGAGATATTCAATTTTGAACACACACACAAATTTGGAGCAATAAACAAGCCCTTGTATATTGAATATTTATGCATCGAATTACTTTTCCGAGTGCAAAGGGTTTATATTCCATTTTAAAGCAACACTAGGGCTATTTTGAAATGGACCTCGTAATTTTAAACCTTTGTCCAATGACGCGGCCATCACCTACTACCCTTGAACAAAACGGTTGTTAACATTAAATCTGCATTCCTGAGAACACAAAAACTCAAACAGAACTTAACAAATACAATTTTGTACGTGACCTTTATGTCAAAGTCGAAGATCTCCGTCAAATTTTGTACTAATTTTACTAAAAAAAGGCTTTATGACAATTTATTTGTTTATGAATGTGGTAATCGATAATCATAACAAGCTAAATTGACCCTTTCATTCCTAAGATAATTGTAATCCAGGTATTTAATAATTAGCGTATTTGCTACATAAATAAAGGCTCGGACAAACTATGCGTATTTTAATAAAACTTTCCTTTCAACTTAATCCATCTGGGCGAGCATATCTAACAAACATAAAATGAGCTATTGGTATTCAATTAATCCCACTTAAAAAAAAAGAGAAATATTGCATTAATATCCAGGCGATTCAGCCGGACTCTCTATCTTCGTTGAAGGGATTATAATGCCTTTTTGTGTTGGTAAAATTAATTAATTTGACACTTTTGACTAAAGAAGTAATTAAGATCATGGTGGCCTAGTGATTATTACAAAGTTTCAGCAATAATAGATTCTCTGTTCAAAACCACAAAACAATTAAGATCCGACGTGTTTATGGGTGCACTGCAACTTCGTGTCATACACTGAAGAGCCAAAAAAAGCTGGTGCACCAATCTAATATCGTGTAGATCCCCCATGAGCAAGCAGAAGTGCCGCAGCATGAATTCCACTAATTTGTGAAAATATTCTGTAGACAGTTCACACCATGATTCCTGTAGATCAGTCCACGACGTCATGTGAGTGAGAGGTGGTCGAGATCTCCTAAGGACACCACGTTTCAAAACATTCCAGATATGGTAGGTAATTCTCATGTCAGGAGAATTAGGTGACCAAGAGTGGAAAAGAAATTCAGAAGAATGCTCCTCAAGTTACTCAGTAGCTACTGTATAGGCCAGTGGGGTGGCCCATAATCCTGTTAGAATTATCCACGTCCTTCAGAATTCACACATGACACGAAGAGAGGGTCAAAAACGATATTCGTACCGCTGACCTGTCACGATCGAGTCTACATATAACAACGGTAACCATTTCATGCTAACTACACTCGCCCTTTACCCTCACAGAACCTCCACCAGCTTGAACAGTTAGTTACTTGCAGACATGCGAACTCCATAGATTCATGGAGTTCTGTCCACATCCGTATACAGCCATCCACCTGATGCACTTGCAAAACGGGACTTCTTAGACTAGAACGTTTTTCCCATAATTAAGTGCCCAGTAGTGGCGATGGCAAGCCCTGGTAAGGTGTCTCTGAATCACCAATGGTACACGAGATGATATGGGCATTCTCCGATTGAGAATGCCCATATCGATTAGGTTGCTTTGCATAGTGCTTACACTGACGTTAATAAGCTTGCATTGAAATTCGCAGCAATTTAGGAAGTGTTGAATGTCTTTCTCGTGTAACGATTCTTTTCAGTCGTCGATGATCCCGTTCTATCAAGGCTTTTTCAAGCCGCGCCACTATCGGAGTTTTACCTGAAATCTGGTATTCGCGGTACACCCTAGAAATGGTTGGGAGGAGTAATGCTAATTTTCACTCTTCTTCGGAAATGATGTGCTCCCTCTCTCGTAAGCTGTCGATTTGTCAACGTTAAAAATCGCTTAAATCTTGATAACCTGCCATTATAACAGCAAGAGTCGATGTATTAGTCCCCTCAGACACCTATTGTTTTATATAGGCACTGTTGACTGCATCACAGTACGTTGATTGGTTGAACACCACCATTATTTGCATACGACTTGCCATAACAGTTTTTCTGGCTCTTCCATGTATAACTCCCGCTGACGGGGTACAAAAGTTTGAAGAAGTAGTTATCAATCTCATTCTCGTCATCTGACTGGTGTTCTAATTTGCGATATCCGTTTCATAAGTGTTCGTACGTTGTTTTTCAAACAACACGCTAATCTAATTAATTTAAATTATAAATACAATTATAGATTGGTGTAATTTTTTTATTGCAATCAGTTCACGCTAACAAATTGAATACACGAATTCCTTCATTAAAAATTAAACGTAAAACAAAACGATTTTAAATATAAAAGAAAGTCAAAGAGAGAATACCGCCAATTAATTTGTGAATAAATTTGATCGTGGGTGGTTTTAGTTGATTAATTCTTGAGTACAGAATACATTCAAAACCTTTTATAATATATTCATCTACCGTGAAATTCAAAGTTTAACCATTAAACATATCAAATGCTGCGTTCCTAAAATCTTCCACTCCAACTCGTTTTCTAAATACAGACTATTTTTTACAGTAAACTATATCTTCAATTCATTGTATGGCCAAGTTATTTCATTAAGCTCTCTTTGATTTCCATTCGACGTTAAAAAACTTTTTGTAATGCATTTAAATCTTTTCCGTTCTCAACATCTCAAACAAATCTAACACTTCATGGTTAGTGACAGTTTAATCTAAATAATCGCTTCTGAAACATCTTTTGATTGGAAACGGAAAAATTGAAATTCTCCGCTAAAAGATCGCCGTTCTAATCTTTTAAGCTTTTCAAGAAAATTGGGTTTTTTTCCTTCCATTTATTGATGTTTCAAACGTTCGAAATAACATTTTGTAAGCAACTTGCAATTCTTGCTTGGATGGAAATCCCTTTTGCAGGAAGTTTATTTAATTACTGCATTTACTTGAAGCAAATATTTTGTACAAGCTGTCTGCCTTTGGAGTAAATATCATTTAACCAAAATTAAATACACTTCTCAAAAAAATTGAAGAACGATAACACTGTTTTCGCAGCATTATTTTGAGCCAACATCTAAAAATCTATTTAATTTGTATATAGACTTTCAAACACAACTAAAATTGAAGAGACCTTCTGCAGTTTTAAAAATGTCAAAATATGTAATTTTTGGAATTCAAGTAAACCTTATGCAGAATGGAAAATTTTGATTATGTGGTTATACCCTGGTAGTAACTTCGTGTCCATAGGGAAGTTAGTTAGAAACCAGATTTTTCAAAGAAGCACCATGTAATTATGTATGCATGCGAATTCAGTTGTAACTAAATGATTCCCGATGATATGGTGTGGAAGTGTGAAAAGAAGGTATTGACTCAGATGTTATCCTCGATCTCTCCCAACTGTTTCCCTACTGCAAATGTCCATCTCAAAACAGCTTTTATGTCGCTTAAACACCGGGTGCAATAGAAACTAAATTAATTCAGATTGTGCAGTTTTCGTTGCATAATATTAGCTTATTGAAACATACTTTTTCAGAACAATTTGAACAATAGTCAAATGAAAACGAGACAGATGGACGAAAAGTATGTAATCTATTTATTATTAAAAAATAATCGCCATAACTTGATGCATTTATCCCACTGTTAAACAAGACAACCAATGCCGTCAGGGTAAAATGCTTACGGTTGCCTGAAGAACCATAATTGTACCAGGTTTGCACCTATGTTATCTTGGCCAATTAGTGTCTTTCAATGACGCCTAACCTTCTTCAACTCACTTGTTTCACTCAAATACACTCACTAGTGACATTTATTTTTGCCATGTACAACAGACATTCTGGCATAAATTTCATTTCCTGACACTCCATTCAGAAAGTCTAGTCAAAAAAGGCATCTCTATTAAAAAATGCACTACACCTCGTTGTTCCCCGTTCCAGGCCTTTATACTTATGTCGGACACAGACATAACTCGCTCACTTTCAGCCCGTCTAATAGACAAATGGTGCAGCAGTGATCGCTCACACGGTTCC
Source organism: Argiope argentata (assembly GCA_026289955.1). Lineage (NCBI taxonomy): Eukaryota > Metazoa > Arthropoda > Arachnida > Araneae > Araneidae > Argiope > Argiope argentata. The sequence goes on along the minus strand of JAOUZG010020776.1, from coordinate 682,773 downwards.
TTCCTGATTCTCGATAGAATGCATTACTATAGACACATCTACCAGCATTACCAACTGCGTTTCATATTGTTATTTAGGGTACATAGTTTTCAATTGACTACCCCTTATTCTTCAATATCTGGTTTACAAAAATTAATTGCGGTTAAAACCTTGTCGGCTCCAAATGTCACACATTTGACAGAACACAGAAGAACAATGCTTGAACAGGGACGTGTAGTGATTAGTAGTAGTTCAAGTAAGACAGTTGGCATGTTCAAAATAAATACTACAATATAGCATGTAATAACAATTATAGCTCTATAATATTATTGAAGTTTTATTATAAGAGGATTGTAAAAAGATTATTTCTTCAAACTGGAATTCAATAATCATAAGACTGCAAGATCTAGACAGAAATACTAAATAAATTAAAATAATACTACCTGTGTAAAAATATTTCAGAATAAAGGAAGTGAAAATATCTTATGTATTTAAAAGAATAATTTTTGATTTTAAAACTACTTGTCGGACTACTAAAAATGCTCGTAAAAGGTAAAATTTCAGTATTACGGTCACATGATTCAAGTGTCAAATCAGATATGCTAACTTCTTCCCAGCAAACAAAAGCGGTTCTTCGTATCTTAGACAGTTGATTCAATTTTTGTTTCTGAGATGCAGTTTCAAACAGGTAGATATGGTCTTCCCAAAACATTCTGGCATACTCGCTAATAAATTTGTTATACTAGAGAAAGCCTTGCCTGACATTGGCGTACAATAATTAAAAAATATCCAATTTTGAAGTGAATTTATCCTTTTTGTTGTATATATTGTGTCATCCCAATCCCAATTGAATTTTGGATGATAATAATTTTTCAGTTAATAATATCAAAAATTCAAATTTGTGTTTTAGCAGCGTTTTCCTCATTTTATTCAACAAAAATTTGACACAAAACTGCACTTGTAGTCACAAAATCCGATACATAATTCATTACAATTATGTCTTTGTGAATTTGATTTATCACGTTCACATGTTTCTGAAAATACATACAGACAAATAGTCCATTTCTTATAAGTTTTGGCTCAAACTGTGACAGGTGTCTACATAAGATATGTTAAATCTGTGTACCGAATCATATCTATATCTCTCTCATTATTTTCTGGTTATTATGTTAGTTTTTGTTAGATCATCGTGCAGATGGACTTCCATTGAAAAGCTTTTACTTAAATTCTAATAGAAACCTGAAAATCTGATGTAAAAACCGTGCACCAAATTTTAAATGTCAAGCTCAAGCGTTTTCGGGTTTTCTTTGTTATTTTCTTTGTTATAGACAGATTGTAATTTTCCACAAACGTGTTTTTAAAACTCAAATAGGTCTAAAACGTAATGATTCGACAAGATATCAAATTCGAATTTTTTGACGATTACTATACATTTTTGATATTACGTAGACGAGAAAGTAAAAATGTACTGAAGGGATGGCGCTTAAAAAATTGGGTCACACTTTTTGGTTTAGTTAGGCTCATTTAATAGCCACGGTAAACACAAACTACAGTCTTGAAGTAGTGAGACTGGAACTCGAAGGAACTCAAAACTTTTACCTTGTTCTCCCTAAGCATTCGGATGGGTTTTCCACAGAAGGAAATAGCAATATATTTGACGACATTAAAACCCCCTCCAAAACACTTTTGGAGTTGGCTTGGGGAAATGCTCTGTGGAAACATCTGTCTTCAGCTTACCGTGAAGTTTTATCTATATTCCTGAGTGTCGCTGAATCCAACCATAGCCTTCAAAAGAACCAAGAGGAAAAAATATAGCAATTTTTATAGAGGATAAGGAATGTACTGTAAGAATCCGAAAACTCAAAATTTAATCTTTTGGTATCTAAGGTATCGAAGAGGTGGGGAAAAGATGGAGTACGTTCCTTCGGCTTTTTCAAAAATATTTATTCCGAAAATTCCAAGATCTTTCTACGATAAAAGTAATAAATTCATCCTATGTAGGAGCGCAAATTTCTGCTTGAAAGACCCTTCTGAATGATTGAAAGGGGTAAGAAGAGCTCGGAAGAGAGTCGATGAAAGGATTCAAGTCGACATTTTACACAGAAATGGTGCAAGTCTTTTTATATCAGATGACACTGCGGATTCCCCCTTTCCTGACACTTTGGAAGATTTTCAATTTTCTACAGTCTCAAGTATGTTCGGGAGCATTCTGAGCAGTTAACAAAGCATTCGAAAAGGAATAGATTTTTAAGTTCCCGCCTCTGTCGTGATTTGAGGTGAAATTTAAAAGGACATTCGATTCGGCCGTCTGATCACCTTTGTCATTTTAAAGAATAGGAAAGCAACAACGCTTTTCCCTACTTTTCATTTTGAATCCTGAAAAGGGAAAGTTCGCTCCATTGGCTAGATTTGGGAAACTTCCACTTACCCTTTCATTTAATTCTGTTCAAACGTGACAAAATGGGAAATTTAAAGAATCGGATTTATTTAACTAACTTTTTCAGTTTTTGAAGTCATAGTTATCTAAAAGTTTCATTGTGTTAAAAGAAGCATTAAAAGACTAAAACTGCTGAATCATGTAAATACTTTCCAAAATCACCACTTGCATGATTTTTTCTAATAAAACGTGACAGTTGGAAAATTCACCGAATCGTATTTCTTTAACTAATGTATTTCTTTTTTTAAAAAAATTCACAATTATTTGAAATGTTCAATATATTGTAAAGCGTAAGAAAGACTGAAAGTAGTAAATGTTACGCCAAAAAATTATCATTTGCTCTTTTTAAAATAAATCATCTGTTCGAACGTGACATAATGAGAAATTTACAGAATTTGTTATTTTTAACTAACATTTAAGGTGTTTGAAATCACAATCGTTAGTTGAATGTCCATGGTGCCATAGAAGTATAAAAAGTGGCAAATGATAAGTGCCAAAAAATTCAACACAACATATTTTATGTTAAAGTAGATAACTACGATGAAAAATCGATTTTGGATTAAAATATTGAATACTATGTATTATTATTTTTTCCTTAATAAAACTTTTTAAATTTTGTTTCTACGTTCATTCTTTGGAAAGTTACATTCACTTTTATTTTTGCATAATTCGCATTTTAATGCTTTTTTACGCATTTAAATTGTATTTTCTCAACTTCACAAGCCTTTGTACAAAATTCTTATGAAAAAACTGCAATAATTAAATCCCAATACACATTTTTGAGAAATTACAATAAAAATTTGCATAATGTGTTCTACAGCTTCCGGATAATTAAATAAGCAATCTTTTTATTTAAAAAGACTTTACACATGTTTTACTGCTTCATAACGGGAAAAAATTCTTTTTATTTATTCAAGTATCTAACGTCAGTATTTGAAAAATGGGTTAAAATGCCACTTATATCTTAGTTCAAGAAATTTGGATTATAAAGATCTGAAATTTTAAAAATCATTTGAAAAGTTTCCAAGCGAGAATATTTTTGCTTTATGAACATATTTTTAGCCAAAAAATTCTTCTAATTTTTGGCGACACTTTTGACTTTGATATATTTTTCACATCATGGGCAGTTTCTCAATGGTTTTTATGCAAACATTCACAAATATAACAGTTTTAAAAAATTTCTCCACTAATGTAATCCACTAATGTTTCAAGAAAAGAAAATGTTAAAAAATTGAGTAGTAACACTCTAAGGAGTTCAAAATATAGGAATTGCTGATTTTAACTCCCCGCTAGCAGATTTGGTCAAGATACGAGTTTCATGCAAGCGCTATACTATTGAAGTCCAAAAACAATAAATAGAAAGATCGGTTACAAAAAGAGAGATCATATTTTTTGACTCACTAATATTAGAAGTACAATTAGTAGTAAACAGCATAAATGTGGGAATCTAACCAAATCTTCCAAAAATACTAGACTCTTCAGATAGCAGGGTTTTAGTGGCGAGATGTCTAGGTTTTTTTTTTTTAATATTTACGGTTTCAGTTTGAAAACTAATATTAAAATAATGCAAACGAATGATTTAGACTTCTTTTAAAAAAAATGAAAGAATTTATTTAGAGTTAAAGGTGAAATTTTACAAGGAGAGTATTTACAGGAAAATATTAAATAGATTAAAACAAGGAGATATTAAACAGAAAGTTAGATTATTCCCTATGATATGTGACTGAAAACCTACAAGATAGTATTTATGTGACTGAAAACCTACAAGATAGTATTTATGTGACTGAAAACATCTTACCAAATGTAAAGAACGCGAAAACGTTTTTATCGCATGGTGGTTAGTAGGCCTCTGCCTGAATATTAGTTGTGACAGTATCTCGTAAGCTCAATAGATGGCGTTGTTCTGCAATGCTGTATTAATTAAAATCATCGTCCTCTGGGAAATGATCTAACCTTTCACAATTCTCGCTTTGAATTGCGTCAACAATTGGATGTTGATAAAAGCAAAAATGATAGCACAAATGATGGTTAAACAAATAGTTGGGATATCCTACATAAATAGATGCTTTTCCATACAACGAATGAAAACTGGTAAATGATACTAATTCCAAAGAGATTAAAGTAACATTTTTCAAGTACAGGAGTCAGATAAATACAAATTTATCATGCCATAAACCACTAAATTATTTATTAGTAATATACTTACATAGTTCAAAAGAAAATGTAAAGAAAGTGACGATATTAACGCCTCTACGGCCTATTTTGGTGACCGATGCAAGTAAAAGCAAAAAAAAGATAGCAACTAAAATTCAAAAACAATAAAAGGAAAAAGCTAATATAAAAGGAGAAAGCGCAATATGTTATCTAAGTCCACAATATTAAAAAGATAAAAATGTAATTAAAAGTTGGTCCATGTAATGAAACACGTTTTCCATGCCAAGGAATAAGAGTTTAATAATGGAAATAAGTTTCATTTATTATTTCAGGCACCAAAAGAGGTTTCATATAGAGGAGGAACAAAAGTCGCAAACTCTAGAGGCGTACAAACACAGGGGTTTTTTTTGTTATTTTCCCGCATTTCTTCTTTAGACACTTAATATGTTTACAACTTTTTATTTTCATTTGAATCAAACCAAGAAGCGTGAAAAAAAAATAAGCATGTTTCTTACATTGTATGAATGATCTTATTTCGTTATGTAATATGAAATATTTTTTATCTTTAATTCACAGAAATTCGTAATCAAGAAAATTTTAATTTATTTACGTAATCTTTACGTTTCTTTTATTTTATCTGTTGACTAATACTTTAGTCACACACCATTTTTTTGACAATTTAATTGTATTGAAGCCTTTCATTATTAAATAAGTATTACATACTTCAATACAACAAAATCTGGCTCATGTGCCAAGAAATAGAACTAGACAAATACAAGATATTTAATTTAAAATTATTGTGACAAAATATGATAATTTCACATTATCATTAACCTTAAGCACATTTAAACCAACTAAAACTTGACAAAACCTTTACAAACCAATTGAAACAAATCTTGATTGGATTTGAAAATTAACACAGTTTCTGTTGAACACTTTAATCAACCACATGAAATAACATAAGAAGATAGTTTGCAATGAAATTTTATAGTTTCATGTTATCCACACGGTTGTCTTTAAATTGATACATTTTCCCCCTTAAGAAAGAATCTGCGAAACATTTCTTCAAAACAAAGCAATTCAACCAGTTTACAAGCATATTTAATTCTTGTTTCTATCGTATCTTTATGAATTAAATAGAATGAAAAGGGAGCATTCATAATTCATAAAAAATAATAACTAATTTATATACAATTACTTATGCATCTAGGATGTAAATTATGCTTGATGAAAGTGGTCTTAGTGTTTTTCCACTTTTAGCTTTATCCATGCGCCTCGCCTACTGGTTCATGTTTTCGAAATATAATTTCACAAGAAAAACATCGCATGCGTTGGTCAATTGATATAAAATTTACCTCGTGAGATAAAAATATTTCAGCTAATGTGCCTCAGGTATAGATATGGAGAGGCCAGGTATCCTACCCGTCATCTGAACATTCTCCAAAATTAAGAAAATAGTCTTAAAATAGATGTTTCATTGCTACAAAATAGGTATTGGTTAACGTGATATTAATCTAATCTTTTTATTCTTGTTTAAAAGAGCAATGTAATGTAATTAATGTAACCTAAAAGTGCATAGATTAGTTTTCTCAAAAATATTTAATTTCGTAAAAGCATCCAGAAACGCATTATTCTAAATTTTAATCATTAAGAAAATATCGTTTGTTATTATATAACTGAATTACTCTGCACTAACTACTCACTCAACATCAAGATACCATAATCTTGGTTAAATATATTTCGGGTGACAAATTATGCTGGTGAAGTGTAACCTACTCTAGTATCTGCAAACTATTTCCTTATTGTTTACCGAGAAGAGAAATGAGTTTTTAATGCCAGTTATAAGGGGATATGTTTCGTCCTCCCAAGGGAATTAGAACACTAAAGAAAATATTTCAATAGATTCGTAATTTCGAAACGTATTTGTTTATTCTCTGTCAACAAATCAGGAGTTATTTTGGTTTAATTTACCAAGGAATCTATTTTAAATCTAAGCAGTGATACCTGTCTAAGAAAAATAAATATTGATAATTTTTTTAGCGAAGAGTCAATTTCTAAAGTCGGGAAACCAACCGATACTGTTCTTAAATGTAATATTTGTTTAAAATAAAAGGTTTTAGACGATACTATTTTTTTAATAGAAAAATAATTATTTTGTTCTCTAACGTATTTTCATCGAGTTATTTGCTGGAACATTTTTGATTATTCGAATTGTTTGTCAATATTTTTTATTAATAAAATAAGCATAATTAAAATACAAATTTAATATGCGCTTTCTGTGTAAGTTAAGAATTTTAAGCACAATATGCAGCAATTTCAAGATTTATCAATGGACGATAAGTTTATTCTTACAGATAATTCTTTCTTAATTTGCAGAAACATAGTGAGTAGTTCAAACTTTCAATTTAATCAAAATTAGTTTACACCTATTGAATGATTTCTAAGGTTTCAAATCAACTATTTATTTGTATTTATTTGAATTCAAAGAATTTCTCGCATCTATTTCTATATTCTTAATTTGCAATTCCAGTCACGGATATTAAACAAAAGTTAATCAGCAAATAGATAACTTTCTATTCGTGAAATAAATCTATTTTTCATAAAGCATACGCCATTCAACTGTGTGTGCTTTATCCGTTTCACTTGCATATCCCATATGATTTGATTTGTTCCTGTAATTGGCATTTATCATGGTGTAATCCTCTACGGTAGGTTTCAACAAAAGAAGACAAGTATAATACGGAACCATTTTATATGTGAGAAACAAAAAAAATTAAAACTTACCACTTCTGTTATCTCACATTTTATTACTCAAACATCTCTCATGAATTTGTATTTAAGAATTCTTATCTATCCTGAAGAAATCCAGTAGATATCCCTGCAGAATTTAGTATATTATCAGCTCCGGCATTGGCTCAACTGAAAGCAATACATCATAAATATGTGCTTATGCAAATAATTAATTTCAAAGAAAAGAAATAATTCACACATTGCATTTCTAGAATGATAAAATTAGAAATGAAGTAAAAGTGTTTTAATGAATAATGAAAGAAATTCTGTCCACATTGAATATTTTATTAGTAAAGTAAAATTTGTCACAGCAATATCAGTGATCTTATTCAAGATATAAAGCTACTTTTTCAAACATAGAAAGTATAACAAAGATAATATTTAAGAAAATATGCATCGTATTTCATTTATTAGTTTATTAGAGTTAAGATCCATTAATATTAAGTAAAAATATTGATGCATACGAGAAGTGAGAATAAATGTTATTTTCCATTCCTTTATAAATATTTCGAACCTAATTAAAGGAAAATTTTTATAAAGGAATTATTAAGAGATTTTAGTTCTTTTATGAATCATGACCATCTTTATATACAGCAAAACTTCTTTCATTGGTGCATTTCAATTTATTTACAGCGAGTATTTCTTTTTAAAAAATATTAATATTACAGTAAATCGCACCATCATTTACTAAAAATATATATCAAATGCTTAAGTCAGAACAATTTTTTTTCTTTATTTGCAAAATACCTTTACTTAAATGAATCTTCAGTTAATGAGTATTCATGATTTGAATACAAAGAAAATGACTTGCCTCTATAAAATATTAACATCGTTCAAATTATTAATTCTAATTATCAAAATAACATTACATAACAATATAACATAAAATGAAATGCACAGAAAATGATTGCATATTTTTCGAATGAGTATGGTTTAATAAAAACAAGAACTAAACAATAATAATAGTTACTTTATACTATTCGGTTACTATTTTTCTTCCTCTTATATATCGTTGTGAATTCTAATATGTATTATAAAACTATCATAAAATTAATTTTAGTAGATTGTTTCGACTGCATTTGAAAAAAAAAATCCCTTCTCCATTAATTATTTTAGATCTGTTTACTGTTCTTTATTGTTGTCCCTAACCCAGATGTAAAATGCTCCATAACGTTATTTAGCTTAAATGTGAGAAATATTTTGGTTTAAGCAAAAGTTTTATGTATATATATATAGATATATATAGATATATATATATATATATACACACACATACACACACATTGAAGTGATATAAGTCATGGAATGACTGTTAATATCGTGTCGGTCCTCCTTTTGCCCGGCGAAGTGCAACAACTCGACGTGTCATGGAGTCCACAAGTCGTTGGAAGTCCTCTGCAGGAATATTGAGCCATGCTGTCTGTATATACATCCATAATTGTGAAAGTGGGGATGGTGCAGGAGTTTGGGCACGAACGGACCTTCGATGATGTCTCATTAATGCTCCATGGTATTCATATCGGGTGATCTAGGTGGCCAGATCATGCGCTGGAATCGTCCGGAATGTTCTTCAAACCAATCGCGAACAGTTCTGGCTCGGTGACATGGCGCATTGTCATCCATAAAAAGCCCATGGTTGTGTGGGTATGTGAAGTCCATGAATGGCTGCAAGTGATCTGCAAGCAGCTGAACATAACCATTTCCAGTCAATGATCGGTTCAGTTGTACCAGAAGGACCGAGTCCATGCCATGTAAAAACTGGCCAAACCATTATGCAGCCACCACCCGCTTGAACAGTGCCTTGCTGACAGTTTAAATCCATGGCTTCGTGGGGTCTGCGTCACACTCGAACTCTACCATCAGCTCGTAACAACTGAAATCGTGACTCATCTAACCACGCCACGTTTTTCCACTGGTCTAAGGACCAGTCGATATGCTCACGAGCCCAAGAGAGTCACTTCAGGCGATGTCGTGCTGTCAGTAAAGGCACTCGAGTCGTTCTTCTGCTGTCATAGCCCAAGGAAGACAAATGTCACCGCACAGTCCTATCAGACACGTCCCTCGTACGTCCCACATTGATTTCTGCAGTTATTTGACGAAGTGTTGCGTGTCTATTAACATTGACCATTCTACACAGACGTCGGTGGTCTCGGTCGTTAAGTGCAGGTGGTCGCCCACTGCGCTGTCCATGATAGGATGTGATGCCTGAAATTTCATACTCTCGGCACACTCTTGATACTGTGGATCTCGGAATGTTGAATTCACAAACGATATCCGCAATGGAATGACCCATGCGTCTAGCTCCAACTAACATTTCACGTTCAAAGTCTGTTAATACTCGTCGTGCCGCCATAAATCACGAAAAACCTGTTCACATGAATAACTTTTCGCTGCGATACTACTGCCACCTGCATATTTGCATATTGCTATCCCATGACTTTTGTCACTTCAGTGTATATATATATAAATTTTTAATTAAAAGGAGAGTGCAGAGGTCGTGGTCGTGAAGAAAATACAGATTGAATATTCAATTTCTTTTTATTCCATCTCTGGAGGTATGCTACGCAGCGCAGCAGCAGGTTTATAAAACGTACAAAAATTGGTAAAAAGAAATGAGATATTACAATTTGGTCTTATATGCTATGATATTCTCATAAATAAACCACGCGTCGATTTCTGAAAGGAATTCTTTTGGATTTGACCTTGACAAGAGAAACGCAGGAATCTTTTAAATGAATCTGTTTAAATAAGTGATTTATTATTCATCCACTCGGCACATGGTGTAATCAATGACACATTATCTTTATAACACTTCATTTGATGTATTAAATAGAAAAGAGGAATGGATCAGGAAATAAAACATTTTAGAATGCAGTTACAATTAACTAAATTAAGGCAAAACTAGAAATTAATTACAATTGAAATTAAGATCATATATATATATATATATATATATATATATATATATATATATATACTAGCAGTACCCACACAGCATTGCCAGTCATATCATCCAAGAATTAAAATTAGCTTTAAACTTAAGTCTAGCCTCCACCTAATACGAGATGGTCATAGTACATCAAATAAACATAAAAAAATGTATTTATAAATTATCAAAAATAAATACAAAACAATTTTTATAGCACACATTCAGAAATATTTAGACTGTTAAAAAATGACATTGTAAATATATCACACATTAAGAAAATAAACAAAATCATTTGAAATAATCCTAATCGCATTAGAGGGGGGGAACTGTATTCTTTACTTATTTGTGGACGGGAAAATGAAAATTAGTTTTTAATTAATTAATAAAAAATTAATGAATACTTGAAAAACCTGTATTAGCGTCAAAAGTCATCCAAGACTAATTTTAAAAAAATTACTTAAACTTGAATGAATATAAAGTATTTTATTAACGATTGAAATTTTGAATTATATTATATAATATAGGGGGAGTGTGAACTAATAGTAGGAATTGAAAAAAGAAATTTTAAAATGACATTTTTAATTCAAAATTTTGTTAACTACTTATGTATATATATATTATTAACCTATTAAAAACCGCTTAGGAGTTAATGAACACATGAAATATGTTTTAAAAAGGAATAGAACACGACTGGTTCAACAATCAAAAAGAAATAGGTATCCTCAAAATTAAGATGCTTCCCATTAATAGGTTTAATATGCCTCAAAGGAATTGAATTGCATTCATTGTTGTGAAGAATCATTTAGTTGCGCTGTTTACAATAACTATTTTATCAAAAGGCTTTAAAAAGCAATAAAGGGGTAGGATATTGGATTAGAATAACCATATGTTTTTTCAGTAGAAGTTTTACCTTTATTTTTTTTAATTCGGTTGCCTTAAATTATGTATTTAATAAGCTTTGGGAAATCCGAGGTATTTTAATGTTTGCTCATCAAATATTTAAATTCAGATGATTTTTCTTCTGTCAAAAGCTCTTTTTTCAATTCTTACTATTAGCTCACACTTTTCCTATATGTATCGTTCAAATTTTAAATCGTTAATAACATACTTTTTATTCATTCATTCAAGTTTAAGTAAATTTTTTAAAACTTTTAGTGGATGACTTTTGAGGTAATACAGTTTTTTCAAATATTAACTGATTAAATTTTTATTAATTAACTAAAATTAACTTTCTCGAAAATTTTTCATTTTTCCTTCGTCAAATAAGTAACGAATTCAGTTTGTTTTTCCCCGAGCTGATGATATTAGGCTTAATATGTGTTTCGGCAGATTGTTTCAAACAATTCTGTTTTTTTTTCTTCTTAAAGTGTGATGCATTTAAAACTAAACTTTTAAATTAATCGATTTTTCGGATTCATTTTGAAGTACTTTCGAATTAAAATAATACAGAATAAAGAAAATTACAAATTTCTCATCTATATTGCGTTGCCACAACTGATGTAGAAAATTCACGCATTTTGCGTTGCTACAATTGTTTTTGAATGCTCAATGATAATATAATTTTTTGATGAATTATTTATAGTGATTTCAATCGTTAGACCGGAACAGATTGATTGGTATGGCGTTGGATTCGGATCCCTTGGATTGCGGATTCGAACCTGATCACCAAAGACTCCATGAGAGAGAGACCACCATCAACTTCATAAATTAGAACCGAAAAAAGATAGAAAGTGAATAAATAGTAAAAAAAAACTAATAGTCCAATACTGCATATTGAAAGAAAAATGGAAAATTGTCAGAAAATTCGCTTTCTATTTTGTTGCTTAATATTCATATTCGTCATATTTATATACCTATTCATATAAATTTTAATTATTTACTAAAAAGTAACTAATTTTTTTCTTTGTTAACCTAAGTAGGAATTAATTTAAATAAAGAAATTATATTACTTGTTAAATATTTATCTCGGTATTCATATATTATCTATATCAACTTAAAATTTCATTTTTATAGGGAAGAGTAACAAAAAAAAAATCTTCAATTCAATGTGAAAATACAATAATCCTAAAAAAAAAAATCGGAAATGTTTCTTCACGTTGACCCGAATCTTCCCGTTTGACATAAGCGTCAATCTAAATTAAAAATCATTTTCGTAATCATTCTGACTATGAACACGATATTTTAAAAACTTGAGCTAGTCAGATGAAATTTGGCATATGATCTTTACATCAAATTTGCAAACTTGTATCGAGTTTCAAACGAATTCCATTAACAGGAGTTCAGTTATATTACCGTCCTGTTTTAAAGCACAGATTTGGCTTTTTGGGGATTGTCCTCGCAATTTTGAGCGACGTCAGATGAAGATGACAACACCTGAGCCGATACTACTCCAAACTACCGCACCATAACAGCGGGAGGACGTTTAACCTCAATGAAGTGCAACAGACCCGCTTACTCGACAGCTCCTCGGTAGAATCAGGCCTCGAAACCGAATTCTTCTGGTTCAGAAGCCGTGACCTTACCACTAGGTCAACGCGGCCCTTCTATTCAGAGGAAGCCGACTTTCTGAATACAGGTGATAACGATTACTGCAACATAGAGAAATAACAAAAGATTGAGTAAAATAGATAATTAGTACGCAGATTTAGCATCTAAACTACAATTCTATGTCGAATTTTAAAGTAAATTTTACAAAAGATTGATCGTCTGTCTGAAATTTCACATTCCTGTAAACGCGATAGCTGAAAAATGCAACGATTTAAATAATGCTGAAGTGCACTCGGATAATAAATACTTAAATACTGAATGAGCAGAACGCCACAACATAAACAATGGCAGGGACTGTAGGTGAATCGTAAGGGCTATTACCGGCCACGGTACAACCCTTTCCTAAGGAAACACGCCCCGTCGTCGATGGGGGAGCCAGACCCCTCTCTTTTCGTGTACCTTCTAGGGTGGCGAAATACTATCACCATGACGGAAGTTTCTCATCGTCTTTTCGAGATGCCCCTCTTGGCATGGGGTGGGGGTGGGAATAATAATTTTATTAGAAAGCATCCAAGGAAATGTCTGGAGGATCACTCCTGTGAGCTTTCATTTGAATGCAGAAAAGTGCTCTCACAACAATTATGAAATAAAGAAGACAGAATAAAGTTATTTTCAAAGTGAAGCATATTTTGCCTCAAACGCATTTATTCTGGTATCTTTTTGAATTAAGATATGGTTTTACTATAGGTCATTAAATAGAATTTAACTCAAAACATTTTCAAATAAAAAGTTTTAAAGTTCACCACTCTGCGTTTCAAACCAGTATAAATTATTATAACTGCAATGTACATAAAGTTCCCTGAAATGAAACTATGTGTTAAACTACCTTTTTTAATGCTTTTGCAATTTATAAAAAGGCCGCAAGAAGCGAGGAAAATATTTTAAAATCCTAAAGCACTCTTTCTTTTTGCTTCCAGTGTTTCGGCAAGAAAGAAATTTAAGGGTTAGTTTTGAATGCATTAGTGTCTAGCTTTCATGTTTTAACGAGAAAATGATTTTGATAAACGAATACTTAACGGCGAACTTCACACCAAGAAAGATTGAAAAAAATTCATAATTTATGGTTTTTTTCTTCTTTATTCTTCGATGAAAATTATGCGTCAGAATAATTACAGATTTCTTAACTCTAGAACAACCAAACCTGTTATTTTGATGAATTTCAGATTTCTTCAAGAAATTTATTAAAGCTATTAAGGTATTTTCCTCGGAATTTTTCCTCAATTTCCCTGCAATTAAGGGATGATTAAATAAAGCAATTTATAAACTATAGAGAACATTCATTTTATAACTTTCGAGAATGACTAAACATAGGTACCATAACTCTTCAATATGGCAGTTTGAAGTGAAGTTTTAATACATTCTAAAATAATATAATCGCGCTATATATAAACAAGCAATATATAAAAAGTTGAAAGTCAATTTCTACTCAGGTCAGATTTTTTTTATTTTACTTTTTTTACTAAATGATTTCAATTAATGTAAGTAATTTATCAAAATATTGATTCATAAGAATTGAACTCGCATTCTTCACCTTTCGCACGAAAAATACTGAAATATTGGCAGTTTACCGATTAAGCTACTACCTGCTGATTTCAATTTTAATTAGAAACTATATTTAAAATATTAAAATTTAATTAAATTGAGCTGAGGAATTGATATTTTTAAAAACTGTATTAACATCAAGTGTCATCCGCTACAAAAATGTATTTGAACTTGAGTGAATGAATAAAAAGTATTTTATTAACGATTGAACAGGATATATAAATATATGTAGGGAGAGTGTTAACTAATAGTAGGGATTGAAAAATACATTTAATCAGAAATTATGATGACTTGATTTTGACTTAAGTTGAAATTATATTCTCATTGTACATCTTTCTGAAAGGAAAAAGTTAAAATTTCCCCTGAATTTTTAAACCTTATATTCATAGTGACGTAGTTCTGTATTGTAAGTGTAAACCATTATTTCTCTATATAGCAAACTTTCTGGAGTGTTTAATTTTAATTTTACCAAAACTATTTTATTGTTTGCAAACCGCAGCTAGAATCTGACAGTTTATTTCTTTATCTATGACAATCTTCACTGTTGGCGCTCGGTCTGAGTACAATTTCATTTCTGCGGTTAGTACGAATTGCGGTTGTTTATGTAAAAAGTATTACAGATATATAGAAAAAAACTCTTCAGATATAAACAAGGTAATGGTAAGAAGTAATATTTATATTTTAACATATATTGATGAAATTTTGCAAGAATGTATCTATTTTGGGATATAAATATACTTCAATAGACATAATCGGCGGGGGGAAGAGCATTATCTTGTTGAATAATTTAAGGGGCATTCTAAATTTAATAAATCTAGAGAGTTTTCTCATCTTTTGTCATCCATGAAAAATAAGAAAAGACGGTACTGACCACTGGCTTATGTTTTCAAACAGGTTGAAGTATAAAATTCCACTATTTAAAGCTATCATATATTGGTCATGTAGCAAATGCAATGTTTCTTTATGTTTAAATATTAAAAATAATAGTTCCGTGAATTTTCATGTTCTGAGATGTAATGAGAGTTATTTATATTTGAAATATTATATTAATGCACTCAGTCAATTTACAGAACTAAAGCAGTTATTATTAATGATGTGGAAATGCATGTGGAATATCTGTTTTTTTTTAATTCTTAGGTATAGTTAATTTTTAATCCATCTATTTCCAGGTTGATTTCAAATTTTATTTATTAAAAATAAATATCAATGTATTTAAGAGTTAGAATTTCTTTGTTGCATCTATGACCAAGGAAGTAACACGCACAGCGTAGCAAGGTAGAATCCAGAAAACAAACAATGTGAATGCATTCAGAACTTATATAGTATCCAAAGGGAATTGCAAACAAATCTAGTTCAGAAACCATTTATTTCAGACATATTTTCCTCATGTTATTCAAACTTCAAGTAAAGCAGATAAAGTTGCAGCAAAATATAAAAAAAGTGAAAAGAAAAAAATTGACTGTACAAAATAGATTTAAATAAATAAATATTCACCACATCACAATATTTCTTTTGTATGAATTGCAACATGGCATGTGAATATCACTTCAAACGTCTAATATTTTGAATTGTTACTTCAAAGACCTCCAAATGATTACTCCTAATATTACGTTTTACTAAGACACTGAGTATCTACCATGTGATGTACAATTTGCAATGCTTGCTGTATTGCTATAGATTTGTATTAAATGTCTTCTTTACATACTCTCTTAAATGTTTTCTTTATTTACTATCTTGTTAATGTTTTTATTTCTTTATTCACACGCTCTCGTTTAGTTTGGTTTGGTTAAGCAGTCTTAAATTCCCGTTATAAAGAAACACTAGGGCTATTTTGTAACGGACCTCGTAATTTTGAACCGTACTCAGATGACGAGTACGAAACTTGAGCTGGTACCCCCCTTCTCCACATCACAACTGAGGGAGGATGCTTAGCCATGACAGATTCAACTCGCAACTGACTCCTTTATACGACAATTCTTCAGTGGAATCAGGTCTCGAACTTGAAACTCTAAAGATTCACGAGCCGAGACCTTACCACCAGGCTACCACCACCCTCACTCGCTCCCGTAACGTTTGGCTTTGCATTTCCATCCACAATTTTTGCTGTGAAAATAAGTATACTTAAAGAACACAAAAATAAGTTTTTAAATGATCTTTAAAAACACCCTGTATGCCTCAAAACCTTAAATATGACATATAAGAGAAACGGATGACATACAAGAGACACTGAAAGGAAAACAATTATCGGTATGAAATTTCTGATTCAACTGTATACTAATTTCTTATACACATAAAACGTCCCGATTTAGTGAACGCAAACAAAATTAACCTACCTGTAGTTATTTGAAATTTTTGAGAAACGTTCTTATGAAACGCAATCTGTAGAAAACACTATGATTGGTTTTATTTTTAGTATTGAATTAAAACAAAGTCTCCAGGATATGATTAAAATTGCGGTTATCTTTAGGAAGTTAATTTTTAATTAATATATATTTTAATTAAGTTTTTAAGTAACTTTAAGGTATGTTCTAATTGCATCTTTCGAATATATTTTCTCACGAAAATAATTTTTATACTATTTAAGAATTTTTTTAAAAAATGTATTTTTCATTATAATCAATTTCATCCTTATGCATTTTCTATAATTTCGTTAAATATTTTAAAATAAATTACTACAAGATTTTGTTAATTTAATACAGGGTTTATTAGACTGTTAGTAGCATTAATTTGCATGTGTTGCTAATATTATAATTAAAGCAAACGTACATTAACTGCGAGGTAATATTTTCATTTCAGCTTTGATTTTGTAGTATATAAATTTTTAAATTTACGGTCACATTAAAGTAATTCAAAGTAGTATTTTAATTAGACTTAATTTAAAGTAGAGTAAATAAAAAAACTAGTAGTAAAAGTAGTTGCTATTTAAAGTAGACTTAATTCATTAAATTCCTATTTTCCGGTTTATGAAATAATACAACAAAATTTTAAATAATTGCATTTCAGATTTAGAGTTGCAGAACATTAAAACCAAAATTCTGGGAGAATAAGATGGTCACAAAAGGTGGCTAGTATTAAATGGACTCAATATCCAGTAAACTTTCGAACAACTAATTAATACATAGTTAATAATCATTACGTTAATTTATTCATAATAAGAATCCCAGTTATATGGGAAATACAATATCGGTAGAATCATTGCTACTAAATTATGATTCAGCATATTGGTTGAAAAACATTAATCAATCATATTATTTCTGCTCGTGAAATAACAAAAAGTAGATGTAAATCTTTTATTTTTCTTTTTGTAAATAAAACAAAATACTAATCATAAAAATGTTAAATCAAATTTTGTGGAGTAACTCGGAATTCACAGCATCCATTATTTTATTGTGAATTCCTATTACAATTGTAAACTTTATACGAGAGTCCTCCGCACTAACATATAAAATACGAAATACATAATCATAAAAATGTAAAATCAAATTTTGAGGAGTAACTCGGAATTCACAGTATCTATTATTTTATTGTGAATTCTTACTGCAATTGTACGCCTTATACGAGAGTCCTCCGTTCTATCATACAAAAAACTTTTTTTTTCTAATATAATTCATTAAATTGACAGTTTATGGCCGAAAAAGATACATATTCAATGCTGATTCTTGTACTGATAGCTACAACAAAGGAAATCATACAATTCAACAGCAAACAAAAAAATCCATAAAAATAAAAAAGTCGAATCCGTATTAAGCATCCAAAAAAGTAAAGTTCTTCTTCGTATTTCTATTCCCAACTATAAAATAAGACATTTTCTCACTAAAGCCGAAATGCATTGAAATGTAAATACGCATTACTTCTTTGATTCTCTCTTTGTTATTTGTATAAAGGGGAATAAATAGTTCTTTTCCTTTAAAAAAAATCTATCTTCTTCGGCGAAACTTCCTCATCACCGGAAAGTTTTACTTATTTTAAAAGGAAGGAAAAAGGAGAGGCGTTTCTCAGTGAGAAGGTTTTTGCGCTGTTAAACTCTTTCGTAAACACGAAAAGGGTTTTAGTCTTTTCAGTGTTTGATGTGAAAGCGACAAAATATTTCAGTCTACAAGCGTTGGAGAACAAAAATGAAAAGACTGAGTTATAGACTATTTAGTTTTGAGACGGCTTTCCATACACATCCGAAAGTGGGAGAAGGAAATGGGACATTTACGAGCAAAACTTGGATCACAAATCTGAAGTCTAACTTTTTGTAAAGAAGTAGAGATCAAAATGATCTACGAATTCATAAAATAGAGTACGTTGTTGCTCAGAACAAGTAAATAATTCGTATAGAACGAACTCCATTTCTTGCCGCTTTCCGTTCAATACTTTCCGTTTTTCTGAAGGATGAGATTTTAAACCAAGTTGTTTTTCCTTCGCTGGACGTTTATTAACAAAATTCGGAAGGGTAATCATGTTTATAAAAGCAATTTTCAAATGTTTGGAACGTTTTTATCTCAACCAATTTCTTGTAATGGTAAACTATATAAATAAAATGAAAGCTTTATGGTTTTGACAAAACGTAAATTCTTTTCCTGTTTAATAATAAATCGAAGGGAGAAAGTTCAGATATATTGAAAAGAGTTTAGGGTTTTATTCTAAAAAAGAACTGGCTAGCCACAAATATGAAAGAGGAAATAAATTTTTGTAACTTTGAAAATTAAACTTCCATTTTCGGGTATTGCAGAGCTTTAAATCAGCTTTTAAATTTTTAAGAATTGATACCATTTCATTTATTTAAAAAGAATCTAAGATATTTATAAGAATTTTGTCTTATCAATCTGCTCCAAAAGAAAATTCTTAGGAAAAGTACACCTGTATATGGAAGTTCTACTTGTTTCCAAGTATAAATGTCCTCAAGTAATGCATTTTCCATCGATTAACTCTACAGCACAAGAAGATAAAATAGATTTCATGTTCTTTAACTAATATAAATCTTATATCAATATTTTGCTTAAAATTGTACTTTTTTGTCCAGTTTCAAGAAGTCAAGTTAAATAGAGTATTTTTAATAGTTATTAATTGAAATACCATTTGAAAACATACATAAAACGAAGTAAATATAGCATATGTACTGAGTAAAAGTCGCGATACGAACCCGCGAATCTAGGACCGGTAGCCGAGTAACATAACCACAATACCAAAAAGTCGAATTCGGTATCGTAGATTTTATCTGGCTTATTAAGGTAGCGCCACAGTACTCCCAACCCAGTGAGTCTGCGGATAAGCGAAAGATTTGTATTGCGCCAAGCGTTATGGCGAGTTGCTGCTTGCTTACGTCAAGTAAGTCTGACGATTTTGCTGAGGGTAGATGGCGCCACGACTGTTGCGGGAAGTTGCGTTGTAAGGTCACCAGTGTGGTGATTGAAGGTTGCAGTACGAACCCACGACGCTAGAACTGGTAGTCCAGTAACATAACCACAGTATCAAAAAGTTGACTTCGGTATCATAGATGTTATCTGGCTTATGAAGGTAGAGCCACACATACGACTTTTAAACAAAACTAAGAAAATAAATGGAAAATCATTTTAACTTAAGTATAATGCTTATTATAGTGTCGTTTGATGTTATCTATATGCATATATTTCTAGCCGCCTTTGCTTCGTTCGGACAGGTTATTGAATTTTTAAGTTGGTAGATGACTCGTCCCGGGAGAGTCCTCAGAAATGAGGATGAGAAACTTTCGGTATGACGTTTCGTTCTCTTCATCATGTTGACTTCAAAAATGGTGGGACTCGACTACCTCCTATCGATGACGGGACGTACTTCCCTCAGGAAGAGCTGTACTGTGGCCGTTAGTGGCCCTTAGGACTCAACCATAGTTCTCATCATCACTGCTACTACGGCGGTTCGATCATTCAGATTTATCCGTGTGCCTTCGGGCTGAACGAAGTAGTTGATTATTGTTGTGTTGAGAAAGAATTCATGTGGAATGCATTTTTTAAATCACCTTATTATTTCATAGACAAAAAATATGAATCATCTTTAATTTACAGCAACTTAAAAAGTTCAAATACCACGAAATAAATGCAGAAATGAAAATCATTCTACTGTGTTAATGACTGGCGAAAGAATGGGATCGAATGTTTTAATGGGAGAATTGGAATTCTATCAAAAAATTAAAACATTATTACACATAATATACGAGTAACAGACTTACTACAAATATACTATTGCAATTATAAAAATCAGTAAAATCTGCTTCAAATTGAATAAAAGGTATTAAATTTAAGAGACACCATTAGAAAGATAAATTTGAGTCCTAAGGTAATAAAAATGTCAATTTGATAAGATAAATGTTTGAAAAGATACGGACATTAATTTCTATAAACTAGTCACAGTTTTTACTCATTTATCGATGATTAAGCCTACTTTTGCTTCGGTAAAATTTTGATTGAAGTCTATTCTTTCTTAATTACTCTGAGGGAATAGACATTTTGGGACACGACAAATTCTCTATAGAGCATTTCTAATAATACCTTGAAGCTCTTTTCAAAGCCTTGGATTTAATGAAGCTGCAAAAGCGTTCAAGGAGTCTGAAATTCGTACATTTGTTTGTTCACACTTGACACCATACAGAAATAATGAAAGCTATGTACGATGAAAGTATGTTAGATTTTGGTCAAGTATGTTAGAATTTTAATGTTATAAGGATATTTTAAAATCTAATTTAAAAATAAATTTCCTAACTTTCTATTTAATATAGCCTATAACAACTTCATTCTAAAATATTCTTCTATTTCCTGATGCCATTACGCTTTTTCTATTTAATTAATTCAACGTGAGCTCCAAAATTGCTGAATTAACTAAAAGCCAACAAGTTCCCGAACTCCGAGTGAAGGAATAAAAAAAAACTGTTCAACAAGCACATTCTTATAAAAGATCCCTGTGTTTCCCATTGTCTAAATCGGCTCGTATAGAGAAATCCCTACCACAAAATGTTCACATTGCTTATATACAATTTCATTGTATATAAGCAATGTGAACATTTTACCTTCTGATGAATGGATGTCTTGTCCGTGTTGGCTTGTGCCTCCCGGAATTGAAGCAAAATGAAGTTCAAAATATTCCTGTCTTCTAAACTGCATTCTGCTTTCAAAAATTTATTACATTACATATACATACACATATACACATATATATATATATATATA
>JAOUZG010020776.1:630993-660811 GCA_026289955.1 Argiope argentata | reverse complement strand
GGAAGATTTTGAATCATCACGTTTACATACTTGTGAAAGTACAGACTGATAGATAAGCCCCTTGACAGGTTTCATTCCAATTGTGACATATCTACCTTACTGAGGATCAACCTGCCCAACAAATTTTATTGATATGTCTCGACGCTTTTTGCAGTTACACTAAATTACATTGGGGCAACCAGACTTACTCTGAATGAATTTAGTTCAAAATTTGATAGAAATCCAAAAAAGAAACCAAATACAAAATTCCATCCTTATAGCTTAAAATCTTTAGTTATTGTTTTGCAAAAAACAGGTTAATCGAATTTATAAAGGTTTGAAACGTGAAAATTCAACGAAATCTCAAGTTCGAATTCTTTGGTTGTTACAATATTTTCTCTTTCTTTGATTCGTACACAAGAAAGTAAAAAATGGCATGTGTATATTATTTACCATCTAATTTATTTAACTTATTATATGCGCCATTTTAAAATAACCATGACCTTTTTTTATTATACACCTGATACATGATTCAGAATCAGTATATTTAGAGAATCGTCATCATGGGTACAAAATCCATAAAATTTGCTTCTATTTAAGAAATGTATAGAATATGTTTGCAAGAAAATGTTCAAATTTTAGAGAAGGATGTGTTCATTTGTAAGTAAACAGTAATTGGAAACGTTAAGCAGAACCTCACCATTATTAGAAAATATATACAGTGGTGGCTGTTTGTTTAAAATAATATTAAGGTATTTAAACGTTCATTTCTATTAGAGTATTGTAGTTTAGGATACGATATTTGGGTTTGTATCAGTAAAATTAGTTAATAAGCATAGATGTTTTGAGTATGAACTCACAAAATAATAATTTTTGAAAAAAAAAACTTTATCAATATTCTAAAAATTAAAAATACTCATATTTTAACCCTTTGCAACTTTCTAATGTTTAATTTACAATTTTATGTATTTAAACATAAGAAAGTTAACGCGAAATCAGCTCTACGCACTTCTGAAAATATAAGTTGTTTAAAATCATATGAAGGTATCTAAATATTTATTTCTATTAGAGTATTTTAGTTTAGGGTATGAGATGGCTTATATCAGTCGAATGAATTTATAATCAGAAAGGGTTTGAGTATGGCCTCACATAATAATAATAATTTTTGATAATAAACTTTTATTACTATTCTAAAAATTAACAATTTCATATTTTAACCATTTTTAACTTTCTAATGTTTAATTTATAATTTTATAAAGGTTATTGGATTCTCAAATTAATTTTTTATATTTCAAAGAACAAATGGCATGTTCTGTGAATTTAATGTTCAATTTAATTAGACGATTAACTGATAATAGATATGAAAATTGAGTAGTAATATCGAGAACATGCAAGACTATAAAATTTTAAAACCCCAGAACAATAGGAAATAATTGTGAAATCGATTGTAAAACAGTAATTAGTGTGTAAAATATATGGTTTAATAAAATTAGCTGATTCATTATTTTGTGATGTTAAAAATTTTTTGAAACCACAGATAAATTATTCGCCATGTATCGACCCACCTGACTTAATAACGTCAAATGGTTAGAGCTTAAAAAAAACTGATACATTTTTTTAAAATAATTATTTATTATTTTCATTTGGCAGATTTTAAATACTTACATTGGAAATTTAATAAATAATCTATTTTGTATTAAAATTATGAAGGATCACAATAATAAATTCAAAATTACAGATTTATACACAGAGAAAATTCTCATAAGTTACATAAAAAAAGCTATCAATTAAGATCAAATTATTTACAATGAATATTAATTACTTCATTTAGTACATGAATAATTACTTAAAATATTTTACTATTCTATCTAGTAATAAATATTTTTAAAATTATCTTATACGTTGTCAGAAGCCGTCAATCATTCAAAAATCCCGTATTCTTCTTCGATATAAGTTATAAATTGAATAAAAACGCAGCCTATTTTTATGCCGGTGGAGAATTTTCCAAATATGTTTTATCTTTAGGAAACCGGTTTCTCTCTGTGCTTGAAATTTTCCTATATTATTTGCTTTATTAATT
Organism: Argiope argentata; assembly: GCA_026289955.1. Lineage (NCBI taxonomy): Eukaryota > Metazoa > Arthropoda > Arachnida > Araneae > Araneidae > Argiope > Argiope argentata. Next base: position 658,752 of record JAOUZG010020776.1, on the reverse strand, counting down.
AGAGATAAGAAGATCTCACGTGATTGGTTCTAGTTTCCTTGGTTGCCAAAGTAATGATGTGAGGTTTGTCACCTCCATACCGATGACGGAGCATACAGAGGCGATGGGGTTGTACTAAGCCCGATAGGATTTGACACCAATTTACACCAGAACGTTAGCTTCATTGTATGGGCCATTCAGATTACTCAGGATGTTACGGAGGGTGGGGTAGTTCTTTTAATGTTATGAATCCGCTCAGGATATCCTTAACCATGACTAAACCTTCAATTGAACTCCTGACTATGAGAGTATTCTTTCCTATAATCTCTAGCCTTCACAATCCAGAGACAATTAGGTTTTTCAAGAATACACGAGATAAATTTTTTTCATATAATTTATTAAGTATATCAGTAATAGTTGTCATTTCCAAATCAGTAAATTTTGGAAAAAAATTGTTATATTCGTAGACTAATAAAGAAGAAATCCTTTTTTTGAAAAAGACTAATAAATTTCAATCAAAATATAAATTGTAACTTATTTTCATTCCCGTTAAATTTTCTTCTTTATCTTTACTTTTCCAATGTGTGATTCTCTCATCATGACGCATGTGATTTTTTTATAATATTTCTTCAATATACTTCAGAGTTTTATTTTTGCATTGTAGTTCATCATTTTTCATTTTCCATAAAGACAGTTTTCAAGAAAAAGAAGTAATATAAAATAATTTTGAAATAGCTCAGAACTAGAAAACACACACGCACACAAAAAACAGACTAATAGATGGCTTTTTTCATACTTCAACGCCTCAGGACCCGAATCACCAAAAAGCGGCGTTTACTGCAAAAACGGTACAAGTCAATGAATTGTGCGGTCTCGGCGCTCATTCTTACAAGTTAGTTAACTGTGAAGTTCTGAAAATTTAACTCATGCTGTCTCTTCCAACACTTCATGAATATCTCCCTAGAACCATTGGGAGTAGTCTCCCAAAAGTTTTCTCGCATATCTCTAATAATACTGTCACGCCAGAAAACATTGTAAGCCATGATTTACATGGTATTGGCGTACAATAGTTACAAAATATTAATTTTTATTGAATGTATCGTATAATCCTTGGCGAGTTATTTGGAGTTAATCGAATTTGTTTTTTATACGTGTTTTCTCACCTGAGTGAAACAAAAAGTTGACTCAAAACTGCACTTCTAGTCAAAAATTATATACCAAATTTGATATATTTAATTCATAGCGTTTTCGAATTATCTGTTTTGTATGCTTCTGAAAGTACAGACTGACAGATAGTCAACTCGAAGTTGGATTTGTCTCAGTTTTAAAGGTGTCCACATTATATATGTTAAATCTGTATGCGAATTGCATCTATCTAGCTCTCTTGGTTTTGTAACTATGGTTTATGTTCAAAAACCCGAAAAGACAGAACTTCCCCCGAACTGATTTTACTGAAATTTTATAAAAATCTACAAATTTTATGTAAAGACCGTATGGTAAATTTCACCTATCTAGCTCAGAAAGTTTTTGTGCTATCTTTTTAACAGACAGATATTTTCTTTAAATGTGTTTTCCGAGCATGGAGAGGTGTAAAAATGAGGAGAAGCATCAAAATCTCGGGTTAAAACTTTTTGATAATTTCTATACTTTCTCTACTATACTACGTATAGTATAGGAAAGTACAAAACAAACAGCATAAAGGCATTTCTGAAAAGAAAAAATGATTATTCTGATTATTCAAATTTCTGATTTTCTGATTATTCAAATCAATTCAATTAGTGATACAAATATACAAAAACAAGTAATATATTTCTAAAAAATTTAAATGAATTTCTACTTAGGTTAACAAAGAAAATTTTTATTTTAGTTAGTTACTCTTTATTAAACAATTAAAATTTGTATAAGTATGTACAGAAATAGGACAGAATCACAATATTAAGTGGAAAAATAGAAAAGAGCTTTTGGGCCATATTCCACTCTCCTTTCCATAAATGGGGTTTGAACTCGCCACCCAAGGGTGGGAATCCAGCGCCTTACCAACCAGATTATTCCGAACTAACGATTATAATTACTACAAATAATTGATCAAAAAATTATGCTATTATTGAATTTTCAAAGCCAATTGAAGATTTAAAATCAATTGTGGCAAAGCAAAATGCATGATTTTTCAACATAAATTGGAGCAACGCAATACAGATTAGAAATTTCTAGTTTTCATTATTCTGTATTATTTTAATTTGAAAGTACTTCAAAATTAATCGGAAAAATCGATTAATTAACGAAGTTTGATTTTAAATGCACCCAGCGTTACGCAAATAAACAGAAGCCTTTAAAATAATCGGCCGAAAACTTGTTAAGCCTAACCTCATTAGTGTTGGAGAATGCGGCTGGGAAATGAAGATTTTTGGTGGGAATTAATTAATAAAAAATAAGGAATTAATATATATAAAAAACTGAATTAAAATCAAATGTAATCCAGTATAAGTTTTTAAAAATGTACTCTAACTTGATAGAAAATGAAACTGGCTTATTTATTAAAATTGGAAAATAAAGATGAGAAATTTCATTCAACTTTAGGTTTTAAATCTCGTAGAATACCTTAAATAGATCTAAAGATGTAAAAATAAACCAAAGCGATAATGATAATTAATGAATCAAGATTGATTTTAATAAAAGTGAGAAACTTCAACAATATACTTCAGTATACCTACATCCAGTTTAAAAAAAAACTGAAAACAACGCCTATCAAATGATAAAACTCTGAATACTTTCGTTAAGCATATATGTTTAAAAAATACAATAAAAAACTACATTGCTTAAAACAAATAAATGTTAAAAAAAGAATAGGAATAAAACATTAACAAGATATTCAAAATGGTTGTTATACTGAAGATAATTTGCATTATTAGAAAAAAAATTCTCCTTCACATTTTAGTGATATATTCCCTATTTTGGTTTGTACTGAAATTCAAAGAAAATGTATCTCTTTTATTAAAAATTGGCTAATCTTATAAGGATTTTTCATTAAAAAATAGAGGAAATTTCCATAAAATAAATTATTTTCAGGCATTCATTAATTATAAATATTCTTTTAATGTTTAGCAATTAAACTGTTCCATAAAAAACTGCAGAAATAGCTTGTTAATAAGAGAAAGAAGAACACGCCTTCATTAATTACATTTAGTTCGTTTTCAATCTTTCATTTTAAATAAAAATAAAGAATAATTGATAATTTCTCCTTTTAATAAATGAATTAAATTTTTCTTTAACATCATGAATAAAATAAGCATTTCGGATAAAAAACTTTAACATTGCCATTGTGATAAATTTACTTCGTAAAATAAATCAAACTTTGGTGTGGGTTACTTGTTTAATAATGCTTTATATATTAATAATTTATAAAAAATTAATTGTCTTTATTTAACTCAAAAAATATTTTCCTGTTTTTACAGCTTGGGTAACAAAAGATAAATTGTTTAGTGATTAAATGCGAGAAAGTTTATCAAATTATATTTAAATTAGTTTTGGATAAATTTTAGAAAGTTTGGAGTAAAATATTTCATTTAAGTCTCGATATTTCAGTATGGAAGTCTTATCATGAAGAGGAGATATAAGTGAAAAATTAATTAAAAACTCGAACTGAGATAGTTTTGCGAGTATAATGCTTTTGTAATGTATATTTTATATACAAAGATGTGAAAACTGAACATAGTAATTAAAATATAAAATTAAATTGATTTAAAGACATTGTATTTGAGTAAAAGCTAATAATTTTATTAGGAAGATTTTCAATAAATTTACAAAAAAAACATATGCTGTATTTTATTTCTTAAAAATGCTGTTAATTGGTGATAAGAATTACATAAGGCTTTCACAATATCCTTAATTCATAATTAAAAAATTTCTAATATTGCATTATGTGAATCCATAATTAGAAAAAAGCATATAATTTGTCTTTTCCTCCATCGTGAAGAATTAGTAATTTTATTGTAAGGCAAGAGCAAAATAGAAATTGAATAGTTATTTATACTATAAAAAGTCCTTTATTCTCTCTTATGTGCATAGCGCCAAATTACAATTTTCTTATCTTTCAGCTAACTATTCTATCAAAGAAAGAAGATAACTATATTTTAACTAATTGAATAAATAAGAAGTATTTTTTATCCCCATCTTACGCATCATTAAATTCCATTAATCCAAAGATCATTTTGGTTCAGCTACCTCAGAAATACTGGAGTGCTCGATTTTTTTTCTCTCAAACATAAAAAAGATTCCTGCCAGCTCAAAAACCGAATGACAGTGTGTTTTTAAAAATAAACAAGGATAATAGAATGTACAATGAAGGAAAGGATTAAGGAAATAATAAAATTAAGGATAATAGGTGGTTATAGTCAAAAGAATACTTCGCTTAACTGATGGCAAATAAGTATCTGTATACTAATGCAATCTTAAATGTTAACAGAAAATCGTCTTACCCCAACTCAAATCTGGGCGAGCATCTGTTACGAACTAAGCATGAGCCTCGGGTAATCAAATAAACTTAAAAAAACGAAGGAAGAATTTCGCAGAGATAGCTAGACTTTAGAACTTTTGAATGGTGGCTGATCTAAGTAATGAAAAAGTAACTATAATTTATGAAACATTGAGAATAATTTCAAAATCGTAAAAATTTTAGAAATAAAATTTCATTTTTATAGAAATAATTCTTGTTACCTAATTTGGTAAGATCTATTCAAAATAGCTCGTAATTTAAACAAAGGTTGTGTTTGATAAACAATGGAGGAACACTGAATTCAAACTCTAATATCTCATTGTCAAGACGAATGCGATTTTTCTTTTTCTTTTTTATTTCCTAGTATTTTCTGCTACCACACATTTTCCTCGGTTTAAAAAATTAATCTTTCAAGGAAGCATCAACAATGTCCATTCTACAATGTCCAAAATCTATATATTTTATTTATTTAATAAGTTTGGAATATTCTTGTTAATTTTTTTAATTTTAGGGAAAATATTAAAGTTTTCTATAAAGAATGTTTGCACTAAATAATTAACTCGATTAAAGCCTCTTATCACAGAATGAAATATCTTTTAAACAGAGAATTACAATTTCGTATTTACGTGTTTTCCATCAAGAAATTATACAGGCTTTACAAAACCAGACATTGTATGAATCTTCCAGATAATATATAGTTTGGGTTTCCGTAACGTGGCGTACCATATAAAAGACATTATATATGAAATAAAATTAATAACGACTTCTTGCTTTTGAAGTTTTATAAAGGCTGTTTTAAAAAATAGAATCATTTGCATACACTTTTGTAATTTTTAGAGTGTAAAAAAGTTTATTAACTTTGTCTCTTACATGTGTATTTGTTGTTGTTGTTTTATTGACATACTAATATAACATTCAACCAATTCAATGTTTTACTTTTTGCTTCTGAATTTGAATCATCACTTTCTACAAGGTATTGAATTATTTATATTACTCTAATAACTTTGAATGGAATCTTAATAATAAAATACACTATGCACTTAATTATAGACTTAAAATATTTCAGTTTGTTCAAAGCTTGTACAGATCAATACGCCGATTTTCAGTTGCTTGAGAATCAACAATTATGTATTTTGATGCATAATGAAATAAATAATACTGCAAAATACATAATATTAGTTCAGTTTTATTGTATTATGTAGAAATGAACTTAGGATATTATAAACGAAAAATATCAAGAATATGAATGATTAGTGAAATTTTTATTTAAGTCAAAATGTAGTAAAATGTAACCGAAAAATTACACTGCTTACTACTGATCTTACGGCCAATGAGTTTCCAATAATTTTAGGATAATTTTCAGTGCTTATTTTATCAGCAGTTGTTTTTGTGAGGCTCTCATAAGTTCGTCTGAGAATATATCAAACAAAGTAAAAATTGTACAAACATATACAATGGTACAAGTGCGCTACAGGACATAGCATAATTTCGTCTTGTTGATTTTGTATCAGGGTATTTCCATTTTAACAGCTATATTTAACACTTTGACTGCCAAGTCAAAAATGCAAATTTTCACCACGGAGCCAAAAAAAATTTGTGTAATTTGTATTTTTTTAAACATAAAAATACATATAAAAGCAATATTTTTCAATCTCATTTTGCCACACATGGGCAGATTTTCATCCTGGCTACCAAAAGCGATAGCCAAAGCACCCCACGAAAATTAGTGCGAATTCTTCAATGAGGGATCAGATGGGTGCTTATGCCACAACACTACTAAAAGGTGTTAAATGGTACAAAAAAAAAAAGGATTGGAATTGTTGTTTGGAGTTGCGGTAGTTAACGCATGGGTTGCATATCGACATATAATACACTCAAAAAGGAAAATTCGTAAGTTTAGGGAGTGCTTGGTTTTTCAACTGTTTGGTAGGGATATAGAATCCGATTTTGATGCTCAAAAAAGTAAAAAAAGCACCATTTGATTGATAGGTCCATGAAAATTGTAAAAAGTTGCGACGTAAATGTCATATATGCTATATCAATATTTCTAGGACAGATTGTCGTGAACTGGCCAGAAAGAAAGCAAAGATAACTTCCACGTACTGTGACAATCGTCCTGACCAGCCTCATTTGTGTCGTAATTGCTTCAATCCAAACACTAAATGTAAATTTATTCCACAATAAAGGAAATAACATACTGTATTTATATATATTTTTTTATTATCACAAACTGTAAATATATGTATTTATTATGTTATACTGCATATATATTTATCACATACTCTCTCTCCCTATACATATACATTTTTTGTTGCATGTTAACAATATTTCCTTTTCTACAAAACTTGGCAGATAGAATCGGCACATATATCAATTTGCACAAACTACGTATACCTAATACATCGTAGGCGGCCCAACAATCAAACACCAATACGATTTTCATGTAACTGATATTGTTTTTGATAGCCAAGGTCGAAAGTGTTGAAACACCATGGCTATCATATATGATAACCGTGGTAGTAAAAGTGATAAAGCATTTCCCAATTATAAGACAAAGATAACAGCTAAAACTATTATTCTTTTTTTTTCGACACCTTTGATACACTAAATTACATTTTTTTGGGCTTCTTTCCAATCGTCATAAAAGTTACATGCAGTATTTAAATGTTTAAGCTAAATAAAATGAATAAATAGGTAAACAAATATATTTAAAATATAAAGTGTATATTAGTATATGCAGACATAATTTAAGTATAGACAATAGACATTATTTAGCATCAGTTTAGGGGGAAAAACACTGTTTTAAAATCAACAGTCACAAGATATTCTAAAGTATCATCTGGAATTTTTTATATTTTTTTATGAATTATTCCTATTGCTATTTTCTTAAACATTAAAAATCTAGTATATTGTTATATAAATAAAATAAAGAAATCCCCAACTGTGAATTTCTACAAAAGTATCATTTGTAGTAGCAATATTCTCTTCATTCGCAATCTTACATTTTGCAGTTCCTACTTTTACCGAAACTGGGAAATATTTTATCTTTTGGTTAGAAATATATTTTCATTGAAGTATATTTTTATGGAAAATAAATTCAATTGAAATGCTTTCCAGAAAATACAGCTGAAAGGCTTTCAAAAGAAATTTATTTTCATTTCAAAGTTACACAATAAGAATAAACAAATAAATCGATTATTTGTTATTATTTTATTGAAAGCAACAATTCAATTAAATGCATCTTACATCTTTTAACTATGAGGAACAATTTATTACAAATTTCAAAAAATTGTTCCTCACGGTAATTTTACAAATGCGAGAATTTTAGTTTACCTTTTTCTGAGCAATCCCTTGACATACGAATTTATTTACCTTTCTAATTAGATGACACATCCTACTTTGGTCATTAATTGTTAGTTTGATTTTTTAATAATGTATGGAGTATTTGGGATATTAAAGCGTTTCGAACTGATTTTTCTGTGACTTAGTTGCAGACTTGAAACTAAAAATTCAGTAATTCGATGCACATGTCAAACACGTCATTGCATGCGAGGTGGTTAATATCAACTTTATTATATATCTTCTATAAGCTTATAAAATCAATAAATTCAAAGTGCACTATTTTTATATAATATATATAAAATCTCAGAAAAATTAATACATACTGGAAGAAGAAATTTAAATTCCCTTACTTTTCATTTTTGGAACAACATTAAGCTCTATGCCGACTTTCTTAAAATCAAAGTGTCCCATAACATCAAGTTTTTTTTAATAACAGTCTTCAATATTACCTGAACTAATAAAATGAAAGTTTAGATACATAACTTTTCCTCTATAATAATTAATTTAATGTTGTAATACATGCAGCATTTCGATTTGATAAACAAATAAAAACTTATTACTTTCCCTGCCAAGACAGAGCTTTCTTTTATTACAATAAGATTTACGGCCTAATTTTAAAACAAATTCCATCTCTGCACCTAATCAGCAACATTGTTATTGCAAAGCTCTCGATATTTCAAGCCCTAGGGGTAGTTCTCTACTTCGGGAAAGGTAATCAAAAGATTTTACTTTGTCCCAGAATTATTTTTGTCCCAGAAATAAACTATTGCCTCCCGCCTGAAGATTATGAGTTTTTATTCTTTCCGGGTTTTTTTTTTCTATTCTCAATTTTCGTATTGTTAGATGGATTTTGTGATCATGACTAAAAATAAGGGAATTATTTTAGAGATATCGGGAAAATTTCTCATTGGAGAAACTGAAACTTCCATGAATAAATCCCAATACATTACTCCGTTATTCTAATTCTATGACACTGAATTGGGAAACTAATTCCATATGTATTTTTCTTCCAAGCCTAAAAATTAAGCACCCGGGTTGAATTATTGTACGTAATTTGATCAAAGAAAACAATATCTGCTGCTTGTTCGATAATATTTTCTTTCAGAATATCCTTAGGTTCTTGATTCATTTATTATTAAAGAAGCATCAGATTTTTCTCTAGTTATTTGCTGGTCCCCATTAAGTTTTTGGTTTATAAGGAAACTTGAATACATTTACTTTTCAATCTAACAGTAGTTACCCGAAAATGCACTGAGATGTATACCTGTACCATTAGGAACATGTATAATAGAAAAATTAGCTAACAAATAAATTATTATAAATTATATAGATATACATTTAATTGATAATAAATCTAGAAATATAAAAAGTACACAATATATTTATTGTGTACTTTTTAAAGAAACATAATATGGTACAGGTATACATCCCTGTACCATGTCCTTGATGGCACAGGGATTTATACATGGGCCATCATTAACATGTATAATAGAAAAATTAACTAACAAATAAAGGATTATAAGTTTTATAAATATGCATTTAATTGATAATAAATATAGTGATATAAAAGGTGCACAATACATTTATCAGTAAATTGACGGGTATAATTAATTTATTATTTTAGCAATTAATTAATAAAATAAGTAAATTCACCGTGGGATATATTTATTTATAAATTTATTGTTTATTTTTTAGATCAGCAAACATTTTAGTTATGCGGGCAACTGTTATATAAAAATATATTCAGATCCAATAATTATATAAAAAACACAAACGTTACATGCTTGTATATATCAATTACTAACAAATTTTCCTGGGAAAGGATTTAATACATAATATGCACAAAAGATTGCTTTTATTTCTTAGCTGCCATAAGAGGAGAAAACTAAAACAAGTGTCAAAGATTCGAAATGGAAAAAAAAAACCCAACAGAACAACAGTCAAAATCAAATTTGAGGTCTGATAATTTTATTCTTTATCATTTTCTGAATTATGGTTATTCCTGTATTTGTGTTTTCTGTAAATTATGTTTTCTGTACATTATTTTCTGTACGGTTATTCCTGTATTTGTGTTTCTTAAAATTTGGTAAACACGTTTACTCAAATTTTGTCAAAGAGCTCTCTATAAATCTGGAAATCGCTTGAATTGTTATCAAAACTTTATCCAAAACGGGGCCAATGTATTCTTAAAAACGATTTTAGAGCTTGGTAGCTTGACAGTTCTATCAAAAAATATTCTACACTTCAAGATTATTCCAATCATTGAAGATTACTTTATGGAGTTTTATTTCAAAAGAATTTGATTCAATTTCCTTAAAGTAGTGCGTAAACAAATACGAAAAAGTCATTCCACAGTCTACTAACATGCTATCCAAGGGCCAACAATGGTTAATGGCCCATAAGGTAGCCTCTTAGATGATTATCCTTTATGAATTTACCATTATAGTACTTTAGTATATTAAATAATAATTCATATACCTCTTTATCAGACATTACTGTATAATGTCATACAGAAAAGTACCAAAACATGCTGTAGTTCTATAAATACAAAAATGTCTGAAAACTGATTATCAAAAATAACCTAAATAACAGTTATATTTAATAAAACAAAATAATTATAAAACATATGTTATGATTGATACCCTAAAGTTCTTGTATACTAGTGTAGAAAATTTTGAAGAAAAAATGATGCGTAGATAAAAATGCTACAAAAATTAGTGGCTAAATAATAAAATATACGTTATAATGCCTGTTACATGAGAACTTCTGTATAGTGGTCCAGTAATTTTTGATAAAAAAAAAGGATGCATAGATGACGAATATGAGTGAGTACACTATCATTATTATGGATACCAAAATAGACTTAGTCATGATAGGTCAAAGTCATGTAATAGGATAACTTCCTTATTACATGACTCATTTTAGTTAATTGCTGTATGAATTGCTTATACTTTATACAGCAGCTCGTAGTGAATTTTATATGTAATAAATATTAAACTGATTTTAGCATTTTAAAAAGGATTCATAAAGTAAAACAGCCGTACTGGCTGTAATCATTTAAGCCTTTTAGTCAAATGTACAAAATTATTTTATTTTTATTCCCATGTATTATAATTGCCTCATTTTATTAAAAAAATATCATATGTATAATATACATCAAAAGAAAAAAACATATTAATCGGTTAATTAAATATAAGGTTTCAGACAAAACAATATAACATTTCAAAAATATAACTTGTATATTATTTTTTATAAAACAACCTAATCTTAAAAATTTTACAAATTAATTTAATAGAAACTGTTTTCCTATTTTTATTTTTTCCAAAAGTAAATGATAAGTTTTCCTTGTTCAACAAACGTAATCCGTTATTCTAGACATGTCACAGTATTTGTTATATATTTTTCGTTATGAATGATTGATATAAAATGAGTTAAAACAAGAAAAATCCCAGCTATTTATTAACTTATTACGTCATTAAAATTAATTTTCATCATTCATTAAAAAGTTATTTAAATTATTGACTGAAATTACACATGGATGAATTAGTTTTTTTTAACTAAATTTTTTTAACAAATCTGATCAGTGTTATGAAGAAAATTAGAATTTACTTGATGAGGAGACAAAAATATAGCTCTTAGTGTAACTTATTTGAGAAAAATATAAAAGCTTCCTACTTGGTCTTTACAGCTCTAACATGTGAACATGTGAGATCTAAAACAATTAAGTCAAAAGTCAAACTTAATTCTGAAACCAATTCTTAATTAGTGTTTTGAAGGTTACCGTTTCAAGAGATAAAATTAATTTTAAGATGAAATGCAGGAACTTTAACTTATTATGAAGTGATTTTCGAGTAAAAATAAATAGTTATTAAGATGACTTATCACTTTTTTTGACTGTTTCACTGATTTCACTTTTGAAACATACTATGCTCGCGAAAAAAACATGAATCAATCTACAATTTCATAAACTGCCAGACCGATGCGAGCTTAAAGACAAAAAACATTGCTTTCGAAAGGGCTACTGGAAGATCTCCTCAAAGCGAAAATCAAATGTGGGTTAGTTTCTCCTGAAAGTCTTCCATGAATGCTATTTATTGCCAGATACTGAAAACTGATCTTTTCTTCAGGTAGCAGTAAGTCACCATTAAATGCAGTCACACTTCTCCTAGGAGAGTTCTTGATTCATTGACTTGACTTCATGCTAGACCAAGTGATATATTTGACAACATACATTAATAGGAATCACTTAAATTCAAGATTCAACGGCTTTAATATTACTGATGTTATAACAAGCAACGCATATTATATTTAGAATTCCATGATTAATCTTGCAAGAACAGTTCTTACAATAGGTTTTTTTCCTAAAATCACTGGCACTGGCTGTAGAAAAAAAAGCACTAAGCTAATTATTCAATCTATGGATCTTCAGAGAAAGACAGAAAAATGCTGATACTTTATATTTCAGCATAACGTCAAAGATTTACCATTTAAAATTTATAGTGAAACGAAAAACAGTTGTATCTAACAGAAAAAAAGCTTGATGACTTTTCAAAACTATTTTACAGTATCCAAGCTCTTCGTCTCCATTACGGGTAACAATCCATTGATTTAAGGTGATTTAAAAAAGTGCGTCTTGTGAGGATTTTTCAGTGAGTTGCATTTTATCTTCATCGTGCTTCATTTCCTTGCTTTAGATAGCCCTCTTTTAAGTGACAAGTCCCTTCAGGGAACTAGCTATACCTTAGGATTAGTGATATATAGCCGAAGGTTGTTATCGGCAATTAGATTGTGGCTTGAGCCTTCGCCAAATAGCTTGTGGCTAGGTCCTTTATTTTTGCCCTATGCCCATGTATCCCCAATGGTGCTGTAGAGTCGTCACAATTATGGCCCTCTTTATGTCGTCCTTTAGCCACGAGACACTTAAGTCTCATATTTATTGACCTCTTTCGCCACGTTTTCTTCCTGAAGCAGCTCCTTTATTTTCAAATTGAAGGAATTGCTTTTCGACAGAGAAAGAACTTCATTTTATCGCAGAAGTCGTTTCGGCAAATGCGATCTTCTGCATAATGTGTTTTTTTACAGCATAATGCAGAAGAATATCATGTGAGGTCATGACTAAAGCTAAAATAGTTCGATATCAAAATGATATCAAATGTGATCAACTATAATGATCATAAGAAGACAAAAAATATTTCGTAAAGTTTTGATATTACTGAAATGTTTTCGAGTTTTGAAAAGAAAAATGATTTCTTTCTCGAAAATCGATTGTTTTTTCTTTTAAATATATTTACTTATAACTAATAAAAATAAAAATTTCGAGCTGAATTATACAGGGTGTCCGAGAAGTCTTTGACACATTTCAAAAATTCGGTAAGAAAAAAAATAAACGAGATAGAAAGTAAAATTAAATTACATTTATTACCTCATATAGTAAAGTTTTTTTAAATGCAAAACTGGCCGGGAGATTGCGGTACTGAAACATTAGAAAGAGTTATTTAGAAAATGGCTTCTCCAAGTGAGCGCGCGTTTTGTGTTATGTGGTTTTTCGAATCGAAATCTCTGACTCAAGTTTAACGTAATTTCCGTACGAAATAGGGGAAAAGACCCTCCATCTCGTAACAGCATTATTGCATGGAAAAATAAGTTTTTGGAAACTGGGAGTGTCCTGGGTCGACACAGAAGTGTCGTCGATAAAATTCATCAGTCATTTGCTCGTAGCCCCCGAAAATCAGGGGCCAACATCGAGGTGTATTGATACATTAAAAAAAAACTTCACTATTTGAGGTAATAAATGTAACATAATTTTACTTTCTATCTCGTTTATTTTTTTAAAACCGAATTTTTGAAATGTGTCAAAGACTTCTCGGACACCCTGTATATTTATAGCAAAATGATTTGAGGTTAAAGTCATGATAAATGTGGTTACTTAAATTTTTCATAACATAGAATGAATTTCTTATAAGCATAATTATAACATTTTAAAATTTAGTTATTTAGAAAAAAAATAGCATTTCATATTAAAGTACCTTATTAAATAAAGAAGAATATTTTGATGTCTGAATTCTGGATATGAGACATGAAAAAATACAAACAATATGCTGTAAAAATCATTGATTGCGAGTTTTTCTTCTCTTTTTCTATGTTATAATAATAATTCTACGTCGCATGTTTTCTTTTTTATTTATTTTGAGAGCAGTTTGATTGTTTTCAGTCAACAAACGTCTAAAAAAATTGACTACTTTCAAAGGTATATAGGGATATTCAACAAAAGTAATTAAATTTAGGCGAATAAAAATAGATTCTATATGCTTATGAAATACGTGAGGATATTGAGCATGAAATATCCTTCTGTAACTGATTTTATACAAGACATGGAACCAATCTTGTGAAAAGAATTAAATCATTATTTCTGTATCACAATTCACAGTGGTAGAAACATCGAGTATTTGTCAGAATCAAAGCGCTTTTATCAATATTTGAAACACATATTTCATACTTAATATATTTTTTTAAATCCAAATTCTCTAAAAAATATTTCACACTCAGATTAATTTAGATAATTAAATTAATTAATAAAATTGTACAATGACAGCGCAGTCCACAAAAAATGTTTTTCTACTTAAGATAAACGATGAGATAGTAGCTATAAATTAGAATAACTCCACCGTGCTATATATTCATTCACATTCAATGACAGGTATGAATTTTCTATGTTCCTACAGTTGAATTTTTAAACTATTTTACTTTAAGGATTTATTTTTATTTTCAATATTCGTAAATGAGTCTGAAAAGGGAGATTATACAGCAATATTTTGAATATTTAAACAAAACATATGAAAACCAAAATCCAAGCAACATTTTTAGTCACTAGTCAAATTACATTTATGGCTAACAAAGTTGTTTACAAGTCGTTATAGAGCCTATTACCGCCATTAAAAAAGTATCTCATTAGTTGAATGAGAAGAAACTTGAACTGGTCTTTCGCTTTCAAATTTTCAAAAGACATTAAACTCACATCTGTCGCTCAGTTGCATTTATACATCAACTTAGCTAATGATACCACAGGTATAGTGATTCAAACACACTATTTTTCTGATTTTGGAACATAATCCCACCATAGAGCAACTCTATTAAACTTTAAAAAGTTCTCACATTTATTGTGAAAAATTCTCGGCAATAATTAACAGCATAATAGATTTTAGATAAAATTTTAGAAAATTAATAAATTTCTAACCATGCTTAAAACAATAAACAAAACAGAAAAATTATGTTGCTACCTAGAATTGTTTAACTCTGTTATTTTCGTACTACTTAAAAATGGAGTTCGCTCTGAAACTAATTACCGCTCTCGATTTCATTATATGCAAGTATGAATATTATATTTTCAAATTATTCGTCGGTAATTATTTATTTAAGGGTATATACACAAAATATTTATTTCAAGGAATATGCTTCAAAGGTAATCAAAGAACAAGGAGTGGTAATTGGTGCGTCGATAATTATGAATATTAAATATCGAGAGAAATTACTACGGAATTGTTCAACTAATATTTCTTGTAAATAAATGTAGAAAGAGTTATGAATATTTCAGTATTGGGGGTTTTATTACCGTTCAATAAAAAACGTTCTAACTCGAAGGGTAAAATCATGTACTGTTACGAAGAAAGTAATATTTTGTGTCACTTTATATAATTTGCTTTGTACAAGAAATTTTTTCTTCAAGGACAACAATAATTCAACAACACAAATTTGAAATCTGAATTCTATCATTGTTACTGATAAGACTCATCATAATTACTCTAGCTGATGTATAGAATATTTACATAAATTCCATCATTTATCAATCTCGTATGTTTCAATAATGTTAGAAATTAGTTCACAAATGGTAATGAATATGTGTAGAATATGACGTTTACAATGCTTTCCAGAATACAGGTAGAATACTCAATCAATATATAACAATTATGTATACATACTATAACGGTTTATATGGAGCTTAAATACATGTTAATATATAATTAATAAAATTATGATTCACTATTGTACAGCCGAATTAAATAGGTTATGATTTATCAAAGAGAAAAAATTCTTACATAGGAAAGGGCATCTTTGAATCCCAGATAAAATTGCTTTATAATATTCTTTGATTGAATGTCTGATCATACTAGCATCGTCTGTAAGTTTCATTAGTGTTTTTGGAAGCCATTATACAATGATATTGATCATTTTTATGTTGTTGTTACTTATGGCGCTTGCCATGGACATGCTGATACGATCAGAATTTAAGCCTAGGATATGCGTCTCCTAGTTTAACAAATAGCGCCATCTAGGGACAAAAGTATGATTTAGCAACACACACACATCACAACCCTTTTTAGGAGGCGGACTTCATTTATGCATATTCATTCATCTTACATCGTAATTTAGATCTGGAACAGAGAACGATCACCTCTGACCCATTACCCCCAGTGACATTACTCTCTACATGGATGACTTTGCGACCACGACAGACTTAATAAGTGCCTGCCGCTACACACTCGGGGAATCTTTCGGCCTGTCAGTTTCGAATTCGCAACCCAAGAAGTACGAGTCCAATGCTCTATCAACCAGGCTATCGTGGCCCTGATTGTGTCTGTTCCCTTTCTCTCTGGCAATTAGTTGACATTTCATCCTTATGTATTTAACACAAACTTAATTCATATCCCTGCCATTTCACTCGAAGATTCGATTTTCGAACAAGCAAATGGCATTTTCCATAATCAAGATTATGAAAAAAGAAAAAAAAGAAAGAAATACTTTTGAAATGTGTTGTATTTAGCTAATACAATTTCCTAAAATACACCGATTTATTGGTGTAGTTGGCTTTTGAAATTGATGATAATATTGACAAAACAAAGATTATCAAAACGAATGGATCTTATTCCCATGTAACATGTTCATGGGAATTATTTTTCATGGAGTGTTATTTTTTCATGATGATGCAGAAATTCAGTTATTATTCATTATTAATACTTCTCTGCAAAACTCCTGATCATACAGAACTGTGAAGCGAAAAGGCAGGCAAAAAGCATATCAGGGAATTTTTGAGCTTATATAAATTAATAATGGAATTTGGCTGAGAAAGCGTTAGAATTTTACAGTCAGTTTGGATTATAGCTCAAGCACCTCAAACGTTAAGATATAGCATGAGCTTATGTGAATAAAATATAATGATTTTTATGATTAGTTTTAATTGCAATTATTATCAATATAATTCACATTTTTTTAGTCGTTTTAGATAAATATTTAAATGCTAGTTCAAGATTTATGAGTTTTTGGTTGGCTTTTAAATATTTTTTTTTACAAAAAGACTTATTACAATATCAGTTAATACAATATCAATCGATTAAAGACAATTTAGTTTACTGAAATATTTTTAAAAATTGTTATTAACTTTCCCGATTTATTTAAAAAAACGGGAAAATTCCTGGTATTTCGAAAGTTATTTTTACAGCGAATACATTGTTTACTCAGAAGTTCTAAACTTCCCGGCTAATTTAAAATTAGGTATCCAATTTATGGATTTCTAATTTTATCTAATTATCCTCTAATTTTATTTAATTATTTATGGATTTCTAATTTTATCTAATTATCCTCTAATTTTATGAATTATCCTGATTACATAATTTTTTTTCAAAATTCCAATTTTTTAAAAATCTTTTAAGATTGTTTCTGTATAAAGTAGTTGATTCTATGTCTTAAGTAGTTTAATTAAAATATGAGAACAAAACAAGTTAATTATTTAAGGTTCATTTTTTAAAGTTTACCCGTAAAAATAAATTTTAAAAATACGTAAGAAAACGAAATACTCTTTTTGCTGGTTTATATTTACTTAGAAGTAAAAAGTTATTTAAAAAATTCTTTTTAGTCTTGTATCTGTAATGCATAAGTCAAAACTTGGCGCAAATCGATTGTGGCAAATGATATTCTATTCATGATGAAAGCTGGAAGACCGAAAGAAGGTAGAAAACTAAAAATGCTGAAAGAAATCGGGCGAAAGAAGAAGGATTTTTTTCTTTATTCATTTATTCATTTTTGTTTCTTTTTTCCTTTTTAAAGCTAGTTCTTGTTATGCATCGATTTTTTTTTCTTCGAAATAAAAACACATTTGAAAAAGAAATCGAAGTCTCTAGGAAAATTTCCCATGTTCCGACGGGTAATCATTTTAGATATGAATCCGCGATTTAAAAAGGATATATTTATTTCTGAAAGAATATAAAATTTACGTAAGGGAAAAGGCATTGAAGTGGGATTCTCCCAATAGGGCGTATTTCAGAATAATTCAACGTATGCCACTTCTTTTTATCCAAACTCCAGATAATAGTAATATCTACGACACAGCCGAAAGGTATTTCTTTGTATATATTTTAGAGTTAATATTCTTTATGTATATTTTAGAAGTGGAAATCTTTTGTTGTGAAGTATAGTAAAATAAATAAGTGAAACTGGAAAACCACTAAAGATGAATGTTTGAATACTACAGGTAGAAATTCTCATAGAACATCTATCTACTTGATGACGTGCCGGTAATGAATTTCACCATGTTTCTTTTATGTTACAAATAACAAAACCGATTTTCTTAGAAGCTCTACTATTTGTAAGTTTCATAATTTTGACGAGTTGCCAACACCTGCCTTTTTTTCACGAATTTATGGAAATTCCTTTGTCATATTGTTTGTCATAACATTCATATAAGCGGCGACCGTTAGAACGCAGGATGGGAAGTTAAATTGTTTCTTCACACAAATGTAGCCAGATTTGGTCTTAACGCTATTTCGGTCTTCTGAATTTGAGTTAAGGAAAAAAATTCATTTTTGCCTCCTTATATAACTCACCACAATAGTACATACAAGTGGCCTTGCCAGTCTCAAGAAAGGGAAATCCCAATTTTAATTATATATTTCATTTGTTCAGACATGTGCTTCAATTAGTTAATATCTCAAGTTTTCCAACAATTGCATCCTTTGGACCACATGCTCTATTTCGGAATATACCAGCTGTTTAACATCATGTAATCCCTTAAAGTGGTTAAACTGATTAAAGTTATCATGTTGTTGTTACTAATGGCTATTGCCGTGGGCAAGTTATCCGCTGATACAGCAGCAGATTTAAGCCGAAAAGAGAGTCTCTTGTTTTTGAAGCAGCGCCAACTAGAGTCAAGAGTACGACTTAGCTACACACTCACCGCATTTGCCTGCATAGCCCCTTTTTACAGGGGGGCACAGTCAAACATCTCGCAGATAGCAGACAGAAAAACAACCAGGCTCGAACTGGGACTCGAACCCTGGACTCCCAGAACACGAAGAAGACGCGCTACCTCTGCACTAGAAAGCAGACTTAAAGTTGTCCTTATAAACCATATGTTTCACAGGACAACACAATAAAAGATAACAAGTAATGAAAACTTAGAAACCCTGGATCACCAGTAAGGAAATGCTCGGACAGTTATCCATTCATCAACGATGTCATATAATACATCGGAAACATCATCCAGTGTTAAGAGATGCTCCGTTATGCTGGAAAATTAGAGATTAGACTGGTAACTTACCCTCATGTTTCAGAGTGTTAACAATGTGCATTCATTGAACCATATATATTAATTTTACCAAATTAATCCCAATGTAATCAAATGGATTGTATATACAATATCGGTCATATAATTTCCTTTTAAACAAAAAAAATAGCTACAAATTAAATCACTAACAAAAATTATTCGTTTCATTTATAGGTGACCTAATCTGTTAGACGAATTTCAGAAATAGCAATTTTATATATAAAATATATTTGTGGAGCGTATGCTATAATCAACTAATCTTAAAAGCTTTCTTTGCTTTCTACATCAGAATGCAGCAATTATTTGATTTACTGCTTTGTGAGATCCTACGAGGTAGCTCCCTAATCAGCCGAACCTCAATACCATATTGCATATTTAAAATGGCTACACTGGATAGCCTGGTTGGTAGAGCGTTAGACTCGTATTCCTTTGGTTGCGAGTTCGGACCCCACCAGGTGAAGTCTTTCCGTATGTGGTGGTGGCTGGCGCACGTTAACTCTACCTTGGTCACAAAGTCCTCCATGTCGAGAGTAATTCCACTGGGGATACTGTGTCAGAAATGATCGCTCTCTGTTCCAGATCTAAATTACGATCTGTGGGGAAATGAATGAAGTCAGCCTATAAAAAGAGTCTGTGACGTGTGTGAGCTATAATTTAGACTTCTACCCTCGAGTGCTTAGGGGTCCATACTCTTAGAAGCTACTGCATTCCTCTTTCCGCTGTAAAGAACACGGCACAATAACAACATGACTACACTACAAAAGATAAGAGAGCGAGATAAAAAAAAATACATGCTAGAGCTACCTACAAGATCATTCACAACTAATTATTCCTTCGTCTATAAAATGTAAGCGTAGAAAGTACTGCGCATATAATCTAGGGAAAAAGAGAATCTCTGTATAAGTATTACAGATGTTTATTAGATTATTTTAATTCCAACTAATTTAACATATGTATTAAAATGATAAAATAAAATTCTAGTAAAAATGATGTTCATCATTCGTCGAAATAAATGACTAGAACAACTGTGTGTAGAATTTTATATAGCAGTTGATGAGAAAAACTGGAAGCATTCGTTTATTTTCTTTTCGTTTGCATAAGTCGAAATACCATGATAGGAATAATATATAAGCCAAATTAGGTTACATTTAGAAGAACAGAATTTCTTTATAATCAAGCCTCAAACACTTCATGAATATTTTATGACTGATTGTACAGTAAAATAACAAATTCCTTTTAATAATAAGGCACAGCGAAAAGGAATAAGTATACAATAAACAATATAAGGAGAAGAACGAAATGGGAATAAAAGAGTCAAGAAATATAGGTAAAAAAAGAATATAATAAAAATAAGGAAACTACAAGTAAATTAATAAATAATAGATTATATTAGTAAAAGCGGAAAAATAGAAAAGATAATGAAGTACCAGACGGAACGAAAAGAAATTGATTGCATATATAGATAAGGTTAACGTCAGAATAATAATTTATCTCAAAAGAATAATTGATGCTCAGGGTATAGAACAATTATTAATACATTGAATTTATGCGATGAATAAATGAAAGAACAAATGAAAATTTTTATTCAATGTACTTAAAAAAGAAAATTTCGCTTTTTGATAGAATATAAGAAAACGAATATGAGTAGTATTCTTCAAATTAATGAGAAAACTGTTATTGAATAAGTTAATAAATAACTAAATGCCATATACATCTTTCAAAGTTGTTAGCATTATTAAAATAAGAAATTACATTACTAACTTAATGAAGTCATTTAATAAGTAATGTATTGTAAAAGTTAAATAAAACTTGATTAAATTAAGGTATATAATGAACCGTTGACTGTTTTCTTTTATAAATTTAATGGTTGAGAGCATGGGTTTTTTTTATTTGAAAAGACTTATCATAATTTAAAATTAATAGAAATAGGTAGGTGCTGTTGAGATTAAGTCAATTTTTCATATGATGAATCAATAAAGCTTTTAATTTCGGCGGACATTCGGAAAAACTGATTTCTTTCCATCTATTACAAAAGGAAAAAATTATTATATTTCGAAATATAAATCGAAATTATATATATAAAGTAGTAAAAAATAGAATATTTTTATTGAGTATAAATATTATTTAAGTATAGGATCGGACAGTTTTTGAAATATAAAACGATATGTCTTTAGAATTATAAAATAAAGTATTATAAAACTCGCAAAGACAATTTATTAAGAAGTCTGCTATAAAGATGTTAAATTTAAAAGATTCTCTGCTTTATTTCAACAATTTCGAAACATGATCCATACAAATTAAATTTCCTTGAAAATTCTAAAAATCTCTAGTAGCATAATTCGCATATTTATTATCTTGGTCTTAATGGGAGTAGAAGTCAGAACAGATTCTCAGACTTGCCCAAAGGCACACGGATTTAAACCAAGAGGGACTGAATGACCGGGCTGCCTCAACAGCAACACTGGTGGAACTGTGGTTAAGTCCTAATGGCCATCACTGGCCACGGTAAAACCCTTCCCGTAATAAGTACGTTTCGTCATCGTTGAGAGGAGTCTATTCCAACCAATTAGTGTACCCTTAAAGGTGTTGAGATCCAACTACCAAGCCGGAAGCCTCTCATCCTTATTACGAAGGGCTCCATCAGCGGGATTAATGGAGGTAGAACAAATACAGCAGAAACCAAAGAAAGACACCACACTCGAATTCTATATTTTATACGCGAGGCTCACTCAGTAGCTTAAAGGATAAAACAATCTCATAAAAGTTGATCCATCCCTCCATATATCCTTATCCTAAGCTCATGAAATTTCCCCTTTTTCCACCAAAGATGTCATTTGATTAATTTAAATTTATTAACACTACATTCATAAAAATATAAGTGACATTTTTTCCTTGATAACTTCTATAAATAGCATTGTTTAGCACAAAATGCAATAATACTGAAGAAAAAAAGAAAATTGATTTCTCATGTCAGAATTACAGTAAATCATCTAATTTTTAACCTCCGTATAATTTATTTTTTACGGAAAATAAACAGATTAGATACTATCTATTCGTCCGCTGTGTATCTCTAATTGATTTGTGTTATTTTAAGCTTAGATAAACATCGTTTATAATAGACAAGTTTCATTCAATTTAGCAGTTTTTGGTTTATTAGTAAATTCCGGGTTTTTTTTTTTTCTTTAGACTTGGTATTTTCCTACGAACATCAAAACAGAAGAAATATTTTTTTTTTTGTAAAAATACAATTACGTTTACATTTTTTGAAGAAAAGATGCACTAACCATTTCAAATATCCTCTATCTTTAAAGTATGAAATATATTTAAAAGATTAAGATAATTTTACTGTAATAGTAACTGAATCTTCTTATATTGTCCAAGAATTTAATTGTATAATTTTCTTGCATTTCATGAAATTTTTTCCTTGCTTAAACTTTTAAAAAGTCAACAGAAGTTAAACAAAGAGATTTCTTTACTTCTCTGAATTATTTTATATACAAATGGAATATAAAAAAATAGAATTAACAATTATGAATAGTATTTATCTTATTTTTTTTCGGTTTCTTCAAACAAAGACTTTCATATTTTTATCATCTCAGTAGAAAGTATGCCCGAGTAACCACCGTGGCAATTTTGGAAGAGTATATCTTTAATTTCTTCTATAATTTCAATTAGAACTTTTTCATACTTTTGTTTTCTGAATAAAAATATTTCAAAGAATCCATCATAATAATTTTAGAAGAGTAAGTCAGCTTATTTATGCCTCGTCGGGGCCATTGTCGAAACAAAACAGAAGAAAATGTCAAGCTTGTGATACGTACATCTGTTTTATGTAAATAAGCTATTTTTTTGTTCGATTTGGATATATATTTTTTAATTTTAAAGCCAGCAGGAATTATAATGAATGTGAATTTTTCTACTTTGTAAGATTACTGGAAATGTTGATGGAATGCACAAAAATGTTGTTAAAAATTACAAATATTTTTAAATTTTACAGCCTCTTTAGATTTTTTTTTCATATTTCAAATATAAGAAACTGTACCCTAACTTCCATCACATCGTTTTTAGACGGTCAGTAAAAAAAATTTCTTTTATTCTTTTAGATATGAAAGCAGAAGCCAAAGGCAAAAGGAAAAACAGTTTTCGGGACATTTTCTTGCCTTTTCTCCAGTAAAATTATTTCCTCTTAATCTCCTAAAATCATGGAACTTGAAGTCCGTAAAGGTTTCAAGTGATCATATTTTTATTTTCTGGTTTCCATATAGGAAAGTTGCATAATGCAACATATAATAAAGAAAACTAGTCCTTTATGAACTAATTGTATGGCATTTGCGAACAGTGATTGAAAAAAACTGATTTTTGATTTGAATCTAGCATTTTTACTGAATTTAGAGACCCATCTTTCTTAGGAAGGCACAAATCGTGCATTCGTTTAGGATGCACGACCCTTTATTTTTAAAAATATGTTTTGAATAGCCGAATATAACATGAAAAAATTTAAAAAATTATTATTATTATTTATAATTTCTTAATTAAAATGTGTAATATTTACATTTTGAATTAAAAAGTATCACAATCATCTGCATCGTATTATAAAACTTTTACATGGAAAATCAAAGTTCTTTTCTACCAATATATTTTTTCCGAATGCAAATATAAATATATTTTGATAGTATTTTTGATGATATAACTATTCTTAGAACAACAAGCCAGCTTGGTACTTATTCGAGTTTCAGTTTTAATTCTTGTACCAAAATTTTTTCTGAGCAAATTATTCTCCATAATTTGATAAATCAAAAACTTCGAAAATGCTCGAAATGATATTTTAAAACCACGAGCTCAAGTAGCAGTACAAGCGGAGACAGTAAAAAAAAGAATTGAATTTCTTCTAAATGAGTAAGTAATTTCATTCTCAAAATGTTTTTATTTGGATAAGAAGTGAATAAAAGAAAACTTCATTATTTATATCTCATATAATCACAATTCTAGTCATCTAAAATTTCAACTAGAATGGGTAAGAATTTGATCTCCACATGATCTCTACATTATTAGTTCTCATAAAATGCACTAACAGGTAAAATTGGTACGAAACAGAAAGTTTCTTAAATGCTTGATGTCATAGAAAAAAAAATCAAATATATTTCCTTTGTACTGAGAAACTGCTTTGTTCGGGAAGCCTCTTGCTAGACCCAAGAAATCTTACAATAAATCCATGCAGATGTGCTTGATGATCTCCCAGTAGCCTAGACTTGGCACCGGCTGACTATCAATTCTCTAGAAAGATAAAAGCGTGGCTTCTATACCTCCACTTTGACAACCTTATAATGATGTTTTTCTTTTATGTTTTTAAATATATATGCTCCGTAGCAATTTTTGTTTGTTTTTAGTAAAGCCTATCTAAAATCCTACTAAATCAAATACGTGTTATTTAGAGACAGGACATGCTATGTGTTGCTAAGATATTGAGAATGCCAATTGAAGGTGAGGGCTCAAAAATAAATCCTTTATGAACATAATGTAGGTTCTTTTCTAAAAGACATCACCTCATGGCGTTTATTTTCGGAATTTCCACGTATTTAATTGGAACAACATCTAAGATGCAGCTGGGAGAAAAAATTCAAGTGATGAAAATGTTTTAAAACCATCATAAAAAGAAGAATTATTTTTTTCATTATTTTCGAATATCACATTGAAAATCGGATACTTTCTATAGCAGTAACATGCATTCTCGTAAGAACTTCAAGTTTACTAAATCATTAAATTGAAGCTTTACTACAACAAATAAAGCCATTTAAATTTTGTTTTTTAACAACTTAAATTTAGCATAAATTGTTTTGAATTATATGTTGCTACGCCATGCAAATAAAATAGTTTAACATAAGTTTCTTATTCTGTAAGATGAAAACAGCAATTAAAGAGAATATTGATCGAAATTTTTTTTAATCATTATTATAAAATAAATTGAAGAAATAAATTTAAATATCTTTAATAGATGTAACAAAAATTATTAATCAAATCTTATTAAATGAAATGAAACTTAATACAAAACAAATTCATTATTTCTAATTTGAATTTTGATTTATTTCCTTCAAATTTTTAAACATATGATTATTCAATTCTTTATTTTTATAAAGTTAAAAGACAGCTCAAATTTCTAAAGAAGACATGTCTTTGTATATTTAAAAGAATTATTGTATTTAGTGTATCTTTAAAAGCTGTCTTACTTCTTTTGAATACTTCATAATCAACATATTTATTAGGAGGATTTCAATTTTTTTTTCTCAATCTAGCAAAATGAAAAATTAATCTTTCAAAAAATTTTTAATCTAAAATTCTGGATTCTAAAATAATACTTCTTTATGAATACAAATTACACATGCATTCAGAGTGTTTACAATTTCTTAACATCTTTAAAATGACATTTAACTTCATCTGACAGAATAGTAATTATAATTTTAGCGGTGAAACTAATAATGAAACAAAGCTTAATGACAAAATCTTTTAAAATACAGATATAATTTGCAATGAATACACAAAATAAAATAATAAGACTCTATGAATGTACGACAAATGTTAAGATCAGCTAGATAGATGCTGAAAAACATTTTTGAATTATTAATAAATATTTTATGTAAATTGTATGGAGCACTATTCAGAAATCAAAATACTCTAGAAATAATTATTGCAAATAAATCTAAAAGCTTAGAACGTTTACAAATAGCTAGGGAATAAATATAAAATGATTTTTTAATGATTCTCAAATCCGAAATGTTTTTGATTAAATACTGTTATTTTTCTGTGATATTACATGCACTTTAATGGGATGGAAATGTTCTTCTATTTGTATTTTTAAACAGTCAACTTCAATATTCTTTTTAGAGTTTAAATTGAAAGCTGGATAGTGTAGCTATGCCTTAAAATTTTCAAAAACTGAAAATATTCAGTTTTTGATTTTTTTTTCAGATAGAAATACTTTGTATAAAGAACTTTTTTTAATCATTTGTTTCATATTAGGTTTGCAATTATCTATGCTTTAATATTTTTCATTTTAAGATTATTAATGGTGTATAACTTGATAAGAAAATTTTTAATGTTGGTCAAAAAAAATTTGTACTCGAAATAATATTGCTTGTAGCGACATTAAAATTTCCATTCAACAAATGCTTGAATTTCTAAGGAATAGTTGTTAGTTGATTTGAATTTAAAATTCTTGATTTACGGCAATCTTAAAAATCTTTTAGCAGCCCTATAAAACTCGTATTTATTATGAAATTGCAAATGAGCATTCAGGAGATCTTACTGATTACTTCCTCAGTGCCATTTTCTGGCTCAAACCTCCATTAATCTAAAAAACATTTTTGGAATGATGTCTGAACACGATAACAGCAAATCGTTTTGTGCTGTACGAGTGAAATTTGGTATGTAAAATTTACACCAAATTTGTTAATTTCTATCAAATTTTAAACAAAATCCATTCAGAGGAAATCTGTCTGTCGGAATACAAGCGAACATTATAACAAACGTTAAAGGTAATTACAGGTTTATCATTAATTACAGGTTTATCATCGAAAATATAGATTTGCACCAAAGTTGGAATCAAATCTGCCAAGGGTTTGGATGACTGTTGGTTTACTCTTTTTTATTCATATAAATGTAGTAAATTTAAAACACAATGGCTTAAATAAATGATATTTAGGAACTTCGAATTTAATTTTATGTAATTTTTTTATTTCTATCTGCTCTGAAAAAGGCGTTGAAAATACATATTCTATTTGCTAATGCGTGTGTATTAACTTCAAGTCAATGATTCAGCATAAATGCAAGATTCGAACCAAAGATTATACGTTGTAAATATTTTACTCCTATGCTGTTCAAATAAAGGACAAATACAGGCATTTTTTTCCTATACTATAACGAACACAACCTCACTTGTGGGACTCAAAATATGAAAATCTGAGCTCTGGTGGTATTGACAGCCATATCAAAGGACCCTAATTTTATGAACAGCGATTCTTTACACCTACCTTGGAGACTATAAAAGAATATTTTTGAAAGACAGCTCTCCCTAGGTTTTTTGAATATATATTGTCAAAAATTATGATGGACTCTTTGTCAGTGAATTAAGTAAAAGAATATACCAATTAATGGGTATGATACAGATTTAATGTAATATAAATTCAAAAATCACAGAAAGAGGCATTCGTTTCCTAGTTTTTATAAAGGGCGCATAATTTTATGAACACGGATTCTTTATACTTGTAGCTAGTGAAGGTCGCGGTACGAACCTGCGACGTTTGAGCCAGTAGCCGAGCGATATACCGTTCGAGCTGAAGGGTCCCTTTTGCTCGAACGG
>JAOUZG010020776.1:602606-624948 GCA_026289955.1 Argiope argentata | reverse complement strand
CTATTAGTAACCCAAAATATGGAAGAAATAATTTATAATTGGGAGGTTTTATTATATATAATGCAGTTATTCACAGCAATTTATGTCAAACATTTAAAGCATATTTATTATTTTACTAAAAAATATTTTTATCCAAGATTTAAACGTTAAAACGTGGAACAAAATCGAACGAAGATAAATTTCTTAATAAATCTAATTTTAATTTCATTAATATTATGTTTTGAATTTTTATGAATAATCTTTAACGAATTAATCTTTGAATTCCGAAATTCTAATCTTAGATAAGTAGTAAATTTTCCATTAATTTTCTTTATTTTGAGATAAGTAACTGTG
Organism: Argiope argentata; assembly: GCA_026289955.1. NCBI lineage: Eukaryota > Metazoa > Arthropoda > Arachnida > Araneae > Araneidae > Argiope > Argiope argentata. The sequence continues at coordinate 624,615 of JAOUZG010020776.1, read as the reverse complement.
CTTTATTTACAATATTATTTTCCGTGTCTCATTTTTAAGATTTCAATTTAAATCTCATGATTTTCTTAAGAATGCTATTTTTCTTAGTTCAAACATTCAAATGTGGAACAAAATCGAACTTGGATAAATTTCTTAATAAATCTAATTTTAATCGCATTTATATTGTGTTTTTGATTTTTATGAATAATCTTTAACGAATTAATCTTTGAATTTTTAAAGAATTTTAATCTTAGATAAGTAGTGAATTTTTCATTAATTTTCTTTCTTTTGAGATTTGTAACAGTGCTTTATTAACAATATTATTTTCGATGTCCCACGTTTTATTAAAATTTTGATTTAAACTTCATCTTTTTGATAAGGATACTATTTTTCTTAGTTTTTTTTTTCATAATTTTTAAAACACATTAAGCATTCTATTGACGATATTATCTCTAATACCCTATCAGATGTCAGCTCTGCAAAAAATCAAAATCTGATCACCATCAACAATAAATACTGATTATTTAGATCTGAACATTTAAAAACACTGTTTTGATATCGGGAACTCGTAACTGTACAATAGAATAAAATAATTCTGGTGTATCAGAAAACTAGTAGAAACTGTCATAGTAATTTTTAAAGAGATAGCGCAAAAATACATTTTTTTTTATTATTTCTTCTGTCATTTGGGATATCTTATCATATTTAATGTAAATCTTTTTTTTAATTCATAAAAACAAGCGTTTTTATTCTCATAACATAAAAAGTTTTAAAGCGATGTATGTTTTGAACAAGAAAAACTCCCATGCCTCCTCAAACATTTTATTTATCCGCTTCTGTTGTATCAGCTGTACAAAACCATTTTACAAGGAAAAAACAAAATATACTCAGACTTTCTGCAGCGATATTTCCTGTCTGCCAACAAATTATATAATCAGCTTAAATCTTTTGATTTGAAAAAATTCCGTTATGTTCTTGCAGCAGACGAAATTTATTGTTTCACAGTTCTGTGTTTTATGATTCGCGTTGCAAAGCGCATAATTTTATAGTTTGAAGATGAATACCCTAGATAATATACGATTCCAACATATGGAAAAGACAGTGAATAGACTTATGAAACGTTTATTGCTTTTTCTGTTCTGCAACAACGCCAACAAGACATGACTGCAAATTTAATTATTATTCAAAAAAGGCTCAAATATATGTATTTTTTGTTTAAAATATTTTCGAATATCAGATGTAGGAAAAAAAGGCAATCGATGATTACAAAATGTTTGCGAACTAAAATTTAGAAAGCAACAGTAATCTTAAAGTTCGGTTTAGTTTAGTTATATCAAAGCCCTGTTTTAAAGCAACACTATTTTAGGATTGTACCTTGTAATTTTGATCTGTGGTCAGATGACAAGGATGACACCTAGGCTACCCCCCTCTCTCCGAACTTCTACGCCAAGCCAGGGGGAGGACATTTATCCCCAACGTATTTGGCGTGAACCATACCCATTTACACGACAGTTTTTCGATGGGATTTTGTCTCGAGACTAGAGCCATCCAGTTCTGGGGCCGAGACCTTACTACCAGCCCACCACGACCCCCAGTAATCTTAAAGGCAACAAACTTAATAATATAACAATCACTTCAGACCTGGTATACCAAGCATAAATTTAGACTTTTTATTTTTAACTAAATGATGAAATTGCATGCTATTATTTTTATTTGATAATTGGCTTCCTGTTTGTGTTAATCTTTGCTCAAATTCTCGTTTCGGGGATGTTGTTTTATTTTTTTAGGTTTTTCAAAGCAACGATGATTTTTATAACGATGAGTTATTTTTAAAAATTCATATTTATTTTTTTCTAATCTTTATTTTTAAAAATCTAGAAATTATTTTGTATTTTAGCAAATTTTTTATCGTAATTTTATTCTTTCTTGAGGTGAAATATTTCATACGAAAATTATTTTAGTAAAAAATTTGTTTATTCTCTAAATAGCATAAACAGACCTAGTTAACGATTGAGTTCAATTTTTTTATGTTTTGTAAGTTAATATTATTTTGTTAAAAAATTTATTCAGCTTCAAAAACATATTTTTTTTAAATGATTACTTTCCGAATCTTTGAATCCATTTTTCTGTCACAATCATTGAATTGACATATGAAAAACACCAGACACACGATTTTTAAAAATATTTTAACAAACTATAAATAATATTTATGAAATAAATATTATGAATGAAATAAATATTATGAATAAATATTATGAATGAAATAAAGTTATTTCTTAAATATGATTAAGGGGGCTGAAAAATATTAAATGATAAAACCGATAGTCTCAAAAATGCAACTTAGTGTCAGTTAAATAAAGTTGGGGACTAGATCTAATAGAAATTTAATGATTTTTTGTTTGACAAATCTTTCAAACCCAAAAACTGCGGTTGTTGAATGCTTTATTATTTATAAAAAGCATACGATAAATAATTTTAAATAAAATTTTAATGACTACTAGTTTATAAAACTAAAAAGTTTTTACATTTGTGTTATTAGGAATTTTATGAAAATAGTCAATTTTATTTATTTTTTACTTTTTAAGATTTAATGGTTGGCTTATGCCTTATTTCGTTTTTAAATTTATCTTATCTATTATTTTTTTATTGTTATGGAACTGTTGTTGCCAATGTCTTTGTATAATACCGGTTTTAGATTTTTTAAAAACAATCGCTTGTTTTTTTACTCCTGATATCATTTCTATTAAATGGAAAACTATCTGACCTTAACTCTAGAAAAACACAAAAATCTGAAAGTTAAATTTTTAGACTAGTTTATCCCATAAAATCCATACCACTTTAAAAAATAGTCTCCGAAAAAATTCTTTTTTTAATTTCAATTTACTCGTATGATTTAAACTTCAGGCAAAGAATTTTGTAATAATTTTTTAGAACTTTTGCCCTTGCACTGCTTTTCTCTGTAAAAAACTAGTTTATTGTAATATAAAATTCTGATAATTTGTTTGGTATATTTATAAAATATCTGCCTTCTGTTAGCATGTGTCTACAATTATGTTCAAAATGGTGAACTGAAATTTTTAAAAAATGTCATGAAATTTATATACCCTTTATAAAACATTTTTTAAAATAGATTATATATATCAGGTGTTTTGATAGGTTTTCACAAATAATAAGATAAAAATTCTTCCACCAACATCTATAAACGGCGAGTATAAATATTAAAAATTGGAAACTACACCATTAATGTGGCGAATGTTTTCGGAATAAAATGTCGAATATTTTCGGAAGCGAGCATAATATTTTAACCAGAATTTCGTACCTGGCATAAATTTTAAATGTAGAGTTTATTTATGCTATAAAAAGTAGATGTTGAAATCAGAAATTTTGAAAAGGGGTTACATTTCAACACGCGAGTAATCCCTTAAAATATTTATTGGCTTTGGTAAAGAAATTTATTCCCTTTTGAATTATATATTTTTTTACTTCATTGCGCGATTAAGGAAGTCATAAATTGGTTAATGTTTATCTTTCTGTAGCAATTCAAAATAACATAAAAATATTTTTAAAAAGTTCATCACTGTCATATTTTTTAATAAATTTCATCTAATTATTTACGAAAAATTTATCTGATATCGAATATCATTTAGATATCTCCAATTATACATGGTATGATAATTTTTCAGTTATTTTAAAGAAATTTCTATGTGTTTTGAGTCATTTCTAAACTAATTGAGATTTTAATTTTCATCAAAAAATACTTCAACACTTGGATGTTGTGAATATGTCGTGATATATAGAATATTCGGTAAAAGTTATGTTTAGTGTGCCCCTCGCCGCGCCAAGGATGCCAAGTCGCCAATAAAGATGGCGGAAAAAGTAAACAAACCTTTCTATGGGATAATTACGGTTACCACTTTTCGCAATATAATTATGATTTTTTTCACCGATAAGCATTCTTTTATTTCAGACCCGGTGCCTTCAAAATTCAGACCCGGTGCCAACAACCCGGTGCCCGGCTCAACAGATGCCTGTTCGGCATCTGTTGAGCCGGGCAACGAGCATAATTTTTTAACATAAAAAAACATCCTACGGCTTCACTAGCCATGGGAGCGGGAAACTATAGCTTCGCTAGCACATCGAACATAAGGACTGTGTGGATAGAATGAACAGTAAATAATAAATAATTGAGAAAAACAGACGCAAAAAGAATGGATTTAATAGGAAATTTATTAAAAAGAGTTGAAGCTCATTTCCTACTCAATCATTGCAGGAAGTAAACTAAACATCATTAGGGTTACTACAAGAGCACTGTGTTGGGTTGCCATATTGGCGGCAAACTCGGGGGCACACTAATGACCACTTTAACCGGATATTCTCTGAAATTCTACAGTTAATAATGGGAGGTGTAATATATATGTAGCAATAGCCAAAATATGGGACAAAATTCTGTAAAAAGGCCGTATAATAATATGACTATACACTACGGAAGAGACGCCACATGGTGCTGCATAGCTATACAATGCAGAGTTTTATCCAAACCTTGATTATTTTCAGCATCCAAATGTTATGCGCTAAGCCATGTATTATGGAAAGGTCGCCAAATACGGAGAAGGAACAGTCAGCGTCACTGATTTATTACGAAAACACACTTTGCAAGGACAAATTTTAAAAATAGGGAGCCTGAAAAGGCTTATTTGGACAAAATCAGAACATTTCGTAAAAAAATGATTTATTATTAAATTCCTTTAGCCATTTTTCTGCCACTGTGCACATTCGGATTCTACACTGCTGCTTCTGCTGGACACAGTGCAAAATAGTAGGTAATATCCTGCCCTCTAGATATAAACATCATTAGATAAAACTGTATAATTTTTCATCTTTCCTTAATGGATGCTCTACATATAAATTATTAAAAGAAAAACACAGCCCAACCTTCATAATTATACCTCAAGAAACTCAATTAATATCTAGTAATCCCCTAAATTATTAGTGAGTGATGAAGTTGCTTTATGCAAGATCTTTCGCAGCTTTTCCTGTCAGTAATAACCGAAAGGATATTTGCCCTTACAAGTGAACAAAATCGTTCAGGAATTTTCTGAATGTGGCGTTGTGAGAATACAGGTTAATGATGATGATCCAATTTCATGTATTTTGATCTTAGAATTGGTATCTTAAAAGAGCATTTTTATATTAAATTATTGAGAGGTTTTAATTTATTACCCATAACATTTACCCATACCTCAAATCTATTTCTATATAACATTAAATACAAATTTTCCCCTAAATAGCATAATAAATGGACTTGGCTAATAGCATATAGCCACTTGATCTTGACGCAACTTTTACCATTATAAATTTCAACGTTCTAAAATTAAGAAAGGGAATATTTAGGATTTAGTGGGCATCGTGCTTTTGAAGATTATATTTCAAAGTAATTTTCGCAAACATGTATAATGGAAATATAAAATTTCTAATGATAAAGCATTGAAATTTTCTTTAGCAAAACATTTTTATCCAGCTTAAATATTTAATGATTCAATATATAAACATTATTTCATGAAATCCAAAAATTTCTTATGGTATTAGAATTTTATAACTGAAAAAGAATTTTATTAATACTCAAAAGAGTAAAGAATAGAAGCCCAACATTGGGTAAAACAGTAATTACAATTTTACATAAAAATCACATCACATCGCAGGTGCTATAAGTAGTAACTGAAACCATAAATTATTCAAATGCAGTAGAATCTCAATTAACTCATAATAAATCATTCATCCGTTAAATCTCAATTTTTATTTACCTTGCGGTAAAATAAGAGGATAAATTAGCTATCTAATCGTATGTACAAGAAGTAATCGGTTTTGAAATGTAATTTTTAATATTTTGTACAAGCATATGAATTCAGGAAGATTATAAATTATAAGAACCATTACCATCACGCATATCACAATTTAACTAATACCGTAAATTTTTAAATCTGTGCTACAACTAAAGTACGTACAGTTAATTACTATAAATATCAAAACTGACTGCTCCTATAATTAACTGATTATGAAAATTCTAATTTAGAGGCTCATCAATATTTCATGGCACTCCTACATAATTGATGGAAATTTTATCTTACCAAATTGCGTTTGAAAGTAATTAGAATTACCAGAATCGAGAACAAGCAAAAGAAAAATTAATATAGCATGAATTTGTAAATTATATTGGCAATCAGGAAATGCCAAACGATTTGAAAAATTGAAGAAATGATGTTTGAAAAATGAGAGAAATTTAAAGAGACATTTGAAATATGTTCGCATAAACTTAACGCGTTATAAAAAGGAATTAGATTTGCAGATGGGTTAATATATTAAAAGTCAATATTTAAAAATTGAATTTCTACGGGTTTATTTAGTTTGGTTTTGTTTCTGAAAAAAATAGTTGTAAAAGGGGACAAGAAACTACTTAATACAGTTATAAAATAGTTAGAGAAGTTAAAAATAAGAAACGGAAAAATTTAGATTATATAGTATCCTAGAATTTCCAGATACATTTTCATATTAAGTAAAAAAAGAATAAGAATAATTATGTTTCTTCCATGCTACATAATTCTAAAACGGTTCATTGATTTCCCCTGTCGTTTAGTCCTCAGAAACCAATAGATGACGCTATATATGGCTTAAAATTGATTTAATGAGAAGATTGCACTTAATATTCATAACATACGATTTTTAAAATTGAATTCCTAGGGATCATTCCAATTTTGAAAATATGTATATCGGATACCCTGTGATAATCTACATAATTTAAAGAAGTGTATCAAAGCTGTTATTCAATGTATAACTCCTTACGCGCGTTCAAAAATACATAACATAAACCGCAGTATAGCTTGAAAATATTATGCCAATCAAAGATCATACACTGACAAGAAATTTCAACCATTAAAAATAAATTTACTAATTCAGTAAACAATCGATTACCAAAAATTCATATTCAAATATAGTCAAAGCTAAATACAATCACAAAAAATATTAATCTACAATAAAAATAGACAAGAAATAAGCATTCACTATAAAACTTGTAACCTTGAAATTTAAATATATTTCCATACAAGTTGAATTAAAATATAATCCAAAATAATGCGTAATAAAATAAAAGAGAAAACTAAACTTACCCCTAAATACAGATTTTACCATCAACTTTGAAGTTTCCGCACTTAAGGTTGAAAACGCCCCCAAAGCTTCGTCAAACCATTTTATCAACATACAATATATATTTACCAATCGCTGCGCCATCTATTAAGTTAAAATGAAAAAAAAATCTAGAAAAAATAATTTTAGTTATGAAACAAAAATTAGAATACAGGTAAGCTCTTTCTAATAAAAACTTCTATTAATTTTTTTTAGGAAAATCATTAAAGTATTACTTTTTATAAGATTATTTGCTGCATCGATATAAGGAATTTTGCTATTAAAAATTTTTTAATACTGTAAAATTGTGAGAAAATCAAGTTTTTGAAAATTCAAAAGTTTAAATTATAATGGAAAAGGATTTGTTTTATTATTTTGAAGTCAAATTCATCTCTTTTATCCTAAATATCCACTAAAGATTTAACATTAGAATTTTTTTTTAATTCAAATTGGCAGCTTTTCATTAGTTTTCATTACTTTTATTTGCATTTAATTCTTTTGGATGACAATTTGGATAACAAAACTAAAATTATCTTTGTTTAATAAATGTTGTTGTTGTTACTAATGGCACTTGCCATTGGCAAGCCCCCCCCCCTGATACAGCAGTAGATTTAAGCCGAAAAGAGCATCTCTTGTTTTTGAAGTAACGCCAGTTAGGGCCAAAGTCGTACTCTTGGCCCTAGTTGGCGCTACTCAAGTACAAGAGACGCTTCATTCGGCTTAAATCTGCTGCTGGGCTCAGCGGCGGGCTTGTCCATGACAAGTGCCATTTGACACAACAACAACAACAACAGGTCCAAGAGTATGACTTAGCTACACACTCACCATATTTGCTTGCACAGACCCTTTTAACAGGGGGGGCACAGTCACAGATATAACTCAGAACAACCATGCCCAAACCAGGACTCCCAGAACACGAGGAAGACGCGCTACCTCTGTGACAGAAAGCCGGCTTAATAATGTTAATCATCGATATATCTAAAACCATTTTTGTATTGCGTTTAATTATTTTTTATTTTGGTAATGGTATTTTCCAAAGGAATTATTTTCAATTATTTGTTTATAAAAATAATCCTGTTTAAAAGATAATATTCTGTAACATTAAATTTACATGATTTAAACCATTTTTTGTAATAACATCTTTCTTATGAGATCATTATATATAATACTACAGACATTTATTAATTTTTCGGGAGGTATGTTTGAGTACAAATTTTCAAAATCATATGAACTAAGTTTATTATTATTACTATTTGGAATTTCCAGAACTATCGTGCTGCGCATAATTTTAAAGTCATCCTGATTTTTAATTTTATTCATAATAATTTTCAAATATTTCAAAAATTGATTTCCATGTAGCAATTGTAGTTACCAATGCTACTAGTTCACAATTCACAATTTTATTGTTTTTTTAATGGAATTTTTACTGTTGGTGACAAAATGGATAATTTAATAAGCAACTCTTAGTCTTTAAGCAAAAGCTATTATGTTCTCTATTAATTTCTTTTTTCACTACTATTTAAAATATATGTCGAATTAGGATTATATTCGTTTATTGTTAATTATAGTAATAGTTATAAATTAAGCAGAAATTATTTGATGCTTTATCTGTTACAGCATTAATAGAACTCTTTTTAAATTTTTTTTCCGTTCTTTAACAATTTGTTAACATAAATATTTCGTTCTTTGGATTTGTAATTCAGAATTTGGATTTCCAAATTTAACCTATTTTTACCATACATTAAAATTTAATTGATTATATTTTCCCTTTATCCATATGATTGAGTTTTTGAATTATTGCATTCATGTGCATGCTATTAAACAGATCTAAAGGAGAATAACCAGTTGAAGAATGTGGCTCAATATTTGAGATGGACCAACCCATTATATGTTAAAAATAAATTCCACATTTCATTTATTTTAAACTCTTTCTTCATCGAAGCTATCATGCAAAGCTAATCCAGGACTGATATAATTCCTGAGAATGAATTACATTCTATATTTAATATAAACCTACAAACTTAAGTGTAAGATCACTTATCACCGTGTAAAGATCACTTATCAAATTTTAACATTCAAAACGTTTTTGAGCTATCGCATTAATGGATATACAGACAAATATAATTCCAAAAATGTGTTTTTCGGATTCAAAAAAATGGCATGGGCATCTGTTATTAAATGATCAATTGCCACTATGTCCACATTGTGACTGTAAAATAACAGTTTATCATATCTTTATATGATGTCCATATTTTAATGATCAGTCTTTGCTTTACTTCGAAACAATAACAGTGACTTTGCCATTGTTGCTTGGCATAGATCCTGATGAGAACCTTTTTGTTTTTTTAAAGCCTAAAGGTCTTTAATCATTAATTTAAACTCACTATTATGGCTTCATGATGACTTTTATAACGTTGATGGTTAAACTCCCTATTTTGGCTTCGTTAAGACAAATATAAATCCAAAAATATGTTTTTCGGAATCAAAGAAAAATCACATAGACATCTGTTATTAAATGGTCAATTGCCAATACACCCACATTGTGACTGTGAAATAATAGTCTATAATATCCTTATAGAATGCCCATATTTTAATGCTCAGCGTTTGTCTCACTTGAAAATAACAGCAGTGGCTTTGCCATTGTTGCTAAGCCGCGATGGCCTGACGGTAAGGTCTCGGCTTATGAGCCGTAGGGTTTCAAGGTCGAGACCACCGAAGAACCGTCATGTAAGCGGGTTAGTTGCATGTTAAATCTGTCAGAGACAAACGTCCTCTCGATGGTATGGTGTAGAGAGGGGTGGTTTTCCAGCTCGGGTGTCGCCATCGTCATCTGACCGTAGGTCAAAATGACGAGGTCCGTACTAAAATAACCTTAGTGTTGCTTTACAACGTTTTAGTTAATATAACTAAAACTAACCATGCCATTTTTGCTTGGCAGAGATTCACATAAGAACATTTTTGTCTTTTTAAAGTCTACAGGTTTTTATTCCTTAATTTGAACTCACTATTATGGCTTCATTATGAGCTTTCGTGTTTGTTCATCGTTTTACCAGTAATTTTTGTTTTACTTTCATAGAAATAACTTTCTTTATGCTTTGAATCACAGATAAACTTGTTTGGTGCAGTATATCCTTCTTATTGGCTCTTGTGCCATAAAACTTCAAACCAAACAATCCTCAAAGAAAAATGAATGTGTAGATTCATCAAGATCGTCAATTCAAATTTTGACAGCTAGAATACTTTTTCTTTATTTATTTCGTATACGAGATAATAAAAAAATTTCTAGATGAAAAATCATACATTTTTTTTATATTTATAGTAAATAAAAATGAAAAAAAAACCTCAATAATTACAAAAAAACAACACTATTTCAATACTTTCTTTCCAAAAACATGCAAGGAGACTTATTTTAATAAACTCATTTAAAATCGAACAAAAAAAAACATTTAAAAGGATGTCTAAATTGCTATTAGCGGTCACTAACCACTGCTTTGGAAAGAATTCTTAAAGAAAATAATATTAAGGCAAAATATTTCTTTATTTAAATATAGCATAAATATTTCTTTATATAAATATATTCCTTTTATTAATATATAAAACAAATATTTTTTCATTTTAATATCCTGATTTACATGTGAATTACAACATACAGATGTTGCAAAATTTTGATTTCTTTATATTTTACAGATAAAAGATTACATTTCATTTCATATTTTTATAATATTGCATCAAAAAACTATCATTGTAACACATTCTTTTGAAATATGCAAATATTACGAAATTTGGAATGTGGGAAAGTTAATTTTAAAGATTAAAATATTTTTGGACAAGAAGAAAAAGTTATTCAAATATATAAAAAAATTATTAAGTTATTTAAGAATAAATTGGAATGTGAATGTATTATTAAGAATATCAAGGTATTACATTTAATTTATTTCCTGTCCTAGCAACGAATAAAAGAAATTCATATGCAAATGAAAATTGACCCCGAATCTTGAATTTTAAAATCAGCAACGCCTACTAAAATTTCCTTCCTTAATTTTATGTACGCATCTAACTTGACAAACAATAATATGCAAACAATGTGTATTATCAAGAGAAAAGTCATTAGAAACAATGTAACACAACACCATTAGTTAAATATTATTATAATTATTTTTCTTATTTTAAAATGAGAAAGAATATTCAAGTGCGTTATTTATTCAGTAATTTGCGAAAAAGCAACGAAAATAAAGCTTTTAAAAACTCTGCAATGATTATTTGAAATTCTAAAAGATGTTTTTGATAATTATTCGAAAAAATCGGCATTATTGTTTTTCGTTTCTTTTTTTAAGAAACATTTTTTTTTGTTTAATAATTTAAAATTTATGAAAACAAGAATGAAACTTGGGACTTATTTGTTTAAAATACTTTCAATGAATTAATATTTTGTTATTAATATTCTTTAATAAATTTTGTTTTATCATTTTTACTCGACTAAAAATTTCATGTTTACGGAATTACTAATTTTCAGTTTTCGTTTCAGAATTTTTTAATCCGGGAAGACGATTTTTAAAAGTAAAGATATTAAGTTTTGGGAATCCATTTTTATATAACCATTATATTGTCATATTAATATTTATCCATTTCTCCCTTAATGATTCGGCAGGTAATAGATCATGTAGGTAAAATCAGGTTTGTTTAAAGATAAGTTCATCAAATAAGAGGTTTATTTAAAGAAATAACTGTTTTATGGTTTTTAATACTCAAACCTATATTTACTACACAAAATATGCAAAACTGTTCGGAATATTATGCTATTTTTAACAAATATTGCAAAATGTTAGGAAATTTAAAAATATAATCTACTTTGTTATGATTGTAGTTTGGTTTCCTTCTCTCAGTCCCAGATTAACCTTTTGAAAAGAATTGGAAAGGTCGGATTACCAAAATGTCTATTAATAAACAAATTTAGTTTAGTTATATTTACGTAACGTTGTAAAGCAACACAAGGACTGTGTTGGGACTGACCTCAAAATTTTGACTCGTGACCAGATGACGAGGACGACACCTGAGTTAGCACCTCTCTCTCCGCACTACACCGCAGCATAGGGAGGACGTTTTGCCTTGACGTATTTAGCGTGCAATAGAGCCCCCTTACACGGCGGTTTTTTGGTGGAATCTGGTTTCGAATCCAAAGCCCTACGGCTCATGAGCCAAGACCTTATCACCAGGCCACTATGGCCCACAAATGGGCAGAATAATTTAATCAAGAGTGAAATAAATCTTTCATAAGTTTTATTGCTGATAAGGAAATACTTTTTTTAAAATTTTTAATAGGGTACAGATTTTCGAACATTTTTATGCGTTACTGATTTGATTTTGCATCAAAGTTTGCATTTTATCAGCAAATATTTTATATTTTTGAAAATTCTTAGAATAGTTAAGAAAAAAAGGTTAAGGGTTTTAAGAAATAAATCTTCCGTGTAACTTATATTAAAAATTATTTAATAACAATCACTTGAAGTTTATTTTAGCTTCATTTATTGTATTAACGTCCCATTTTGGTACAGTATTATGGCTATTGGAAATGGATCTTGTTATTTTGAGATATATCCAGGTGGTGGGAGCGAAATTAGGGTTGAAAAATCAAGGTTACTGAAATTCCTTTTCAAGCAGACGGATGCCATTTGGATTTTAGCTGTCAGGTGGGAATCCTGGTATCCTGGTTACATAGAAGCTCATCGGTAGAATTGAAATGTAAAACTGGAACTCTCCGGGACCGAACTCAAAATCTTATGGCACTTCAACCTTTTATGAAGTGGATAACTATGTTCACTAAACTTCACCTTTTTTTAGTTTTCTAAGAAAACAGATAGAAAATATTCATGTTGTTGTTATTTATGGCACTTGTCTATGGACAAGCCCCCCACTGATGCAGCGGCAAATTTAAGCCGAAAGGAGAGTCTCTGGTTTTTGAAGTAGCGCCAGCTAGGGCCAATAGTACGACTTGGCTGCACACTCACCACATTTGCTTGCATAACCCCATTTTACAGGTGGCACCCATCTCACAGATAGCACACAGAAGAACAACCATGCCCAAACCAGGACTCGAAGCCGGGATTTCCTAAACACGTGGAAGGTGCGCTACCTCTGTGCCGGAAAGCCTGCATATATTCATGTATTTCATTCATTCATTCACAGATCGTAATTTAGATCTGGAATAGAGAACGATCACCTCTGACCCAGTATCCCCAATGATATTACTCTTGACATTCAAGATTTTGTGATCACGACAGATTTAACGTTCACCACACACACGCACAAACACACAAACATGGAGAGTCTTCGGCAGACATGTTCGAATTCACATCCCATGGAGTGCGAAACAAATGCCCTACCAGCCAGGTTATTTCGGCTTAATAGTTACATTTATTATAATTAATTCATCAAAAAAATTATTTTAACGTTAAATTTTCAACTCAACACATAATGCGTGAATTTTCTACGCCTGTTGGGGCAGCGCAATAAAGATTAGAAATTGTTAATTTTCTTTATTATGTATTATTTTAATTCGGAAGTACTTCAAAATGAATCCGAATAATTAATTTACTAACAATGTTTAATTTTTAATGCATCAGATATTAATTTAAATGCATCAGACATTAAGAAAATAAACTGAATCGTTTGAAATAATCTGGCGAAAATATATTAAGTCTAACCTCATTGGCGTAGGGGGAAACAATCTGAATTCGTTACTTATTAGGTGATGGGGAAATGAAGTTTTTTGGCGAGAAAGTTGATTTATTATTTATTATTAAAAATTAAGGAATTAATACTTGAAAAAACTGTATTGATGTCAAATGTAATCCACTATAATTTTTAAAAAAATTACTTGAACTCGAGTAGATGAATACTAACCTTTTGCACTCCGATGGGGCCTCTGACTCACTATTCAAGATTGTGCATCATTTTAATGTTTTATTTATTTATTTTTCAAATTAATTGGTTGAAAACGCTTACATAATGGTTAAGAGATGTAGATTTATTTTTCATTGAAATTCGACTTAAAAGAATTGTGTATATTTATTTTTCATAGTAATAAACAAATCTTTGTTTTCGGTAAATAATTTTGCATCTAATTATTTTTCGGATTGAAAAGGGTTAACGATTAAAAATTTATATATATATATATATATATATATATATATATATATATATATATATATATATATATAATGAGAATGTGAGCTAATAATAGGAATTGAAAAGAGAAAATCGTCATTACGTGTTATTGCAATATAGTGTATATAACATAGCATGATTAAACACATTAAATGCATTAATTCAAGTACCTCAGAATCTCAATCAATACATAGCTTTAAACTCATATCTTCAAATATGCTTTTTCTTCCTTTCCACGATGAAATGCAGAAAAATATTCAAAAAGTTAGCTGCTTTCAAAAATAATTGTCGGTACTTCCTAAAAGCATATGAATGTCTGAAATGCATAAGCTTTAAAATCAATTAGTTCTAAATTGTTATGCTAAGTTATTAAGACTCTGCTTTAGATAATTACGCTCAAAATTGATTAATATGAAAATAAGAAATAACTACTATAATTAATTGATCAAGGAAGATATAATTTTTAGAAACACCCATGCTTCGCATTTTCTTTAAATAATTATACAAATTTTATTTAACTTAACTACGTATGAAGGTAATTAGAATAGCCAAGACGCAAATTTAATAAAAGTAAAGTAAATAAAGCATGAACACCTAAATTATATTCGCAATCAAGAAAGGCAGGAAGTTATGGAAAATTGAGCAAATTATATTTGAAAAATGAGAAATCTGAAAACAGAATTCCAAGTATATTCTCAGAAACTTAATTAAAAAGTTATAAAAAGAAAATTTAGTTGAAGCTGAGTTAATATTTGCAGAATAAATTCCCCATGAAGATTTATTTATTAAAAATTTATCTTGGAGGAAAAAGCTAATGGAAAACGGGTACTAGAAATTGCTGAAGAAATACAAGTAATAATTAAAGTAGTTAAAAGGAAGAATCTGAAAGAAATTAAAATTAAATACTGAAATTTCAAAATAGTTTACCTTTTTCAGTGTTTCTTATGACATAAAAATAATTTATATTCTTTAAATATTAATCTTAGAAAAAAGAAGATAGCTTTAAAATGTCGGTAAATATTTAACCAAGTCAAAATTCAAATTTATTTTTACACTCCGTCTATAGAATTAATCTACACAAAGTTTATTATCGGCTTATATTTAAGTAAGAACTTAAGAGATAAAATATATTAAAATCCTAGAAAAAATATTTATGTTGGAATGTACACAGTTAATTATTTTTATTTTTTTATATATTTCAAATTAAATTTTTGAAGATTACTCTTTCATAATCTTGGAAAAAACATTATAATTATTAATGCTGCCTACACAGAATACCGTGAATCGATATACCGATGTATTGATTACGAATTCATCCCTAAATTGCAATCTTAACCACTTCGCATATAATGGCATGTCTGACACGCGCATCGAATTACTGAATTTTTATTTTCAAGTTTGCAATTAAGCCACAGAATTAAGTATTTAAATACGAAAAAATCAATATGAAACGATTTGGAATCCCAAATGCTCTCTATATTATTTTTAAAAAAATCAAATTAACAATAAATTGCCAAAATAGGATCTATCTAATAGAAAGGAGTTATCTAAATAGAAAGTTAAATCAAATCATATGTCAAGTGACTAATGAATTTACTAGAACTTTAAAATATTAATGTTTAAGTTTTCACCAGTTTGATGCTCAAGGAAAAGAAAATACTGCCACGGAAAATTATTCTAATTATCGTTAGTGGTTCAAATCATCATTAGTGGGTTGCATTGTAAAAAGTCCAACTAACTTAATAAGCAATAACAACGCTTTATTGTACACGAAAGCAGTACACAACACAGCAGTACACAAAAACCAGCTCTTTAATAAATAATTATAACGGCACAAAATGCTAGGAGAGAACTCTCAAAAACAAAATATCGCTTAACTACTCAAGTCTCTCGACTCATCTACTGCTGTCAATTGACTCTTCAGTACTGACTGCCACATTCTTGGAGTTTCGAAGACTAAAGGTATAAGCTTTTGAAACAATAGACATAACTAGATTTAATGGAACTATAATCAAGTTTCTTATAGTTTTCCAGATTCTTCGGTTTTGTTACAAGATTCGCAAAGGCCAATGTCATTGATTTAGCATTCATTCACGATCCGTTCGAATTGCCCGTAAAACTGTGGTCTTGACAGTGGAACTAACTGAGCGGAAAAACAATATTACAAGTTCCTAGCAATAACTTTTAACTCTGATCAAAGTAAAAAAAACCCTGGCATCATCATAAGAGACTTCCACGCATATTAAAATATCTTAAAACAAAAAAGCTCATTAAGATAATGTTCAACACTATTTGCCAAAATTTTACTACGCATCCTTTTGAAACAATACGAATTGAACAATATTTTGAAACAATATGAACTTTTGTAATCAATTCGTGCAACGTTTGGAATGTTTAATTATTTTTCAGCGTAAAAACACTACACACAATGCATAAACACAAGTACAGTTTCTGATTTAAGTATATTATGAGCACAATTTAAGATTTAATTGAATATCAGATCACGTCACTAAGATCCTTGAATTTCAACAAACGTCCACTGCAATCGAGAGCAAATACGTGGATTATGCCATTCTGATCCCAGGATTGTTCCAGATTATCATCGAAACTAAGTGGAATATTTGGAGACATAATGAATGTCATCGTCTCAAAGTCATTCTGTACTACTAAAGAGGGGGAAAAGAAATAATTACTATAATATAAAGGCGAAGATTCCATTCAAGAGAAGACGTGCTTTAAAATTTGGAGCTGTAAGTTAATTAATTGTTCCAGATAGAAAGTTAAAGCGCTTACAATATAAATGCAACCCTTACCCTTCCCTAAAATTCTAGGTTACTGTCTTATTATCCCATGCAGAAATCAGTCAAATGGAATAAGATTCTTACTAGCATAATTAGCTCTGCGGGGGCATGGTAATGAGAATTAAACAGAAATTCTTGTAATTTAAATTAGTCATATTAAATACTAATTTCTCATTGCTTTTAACGATAGCGACCAGAGACACATGAAAGAGATGAAAAAAGCAATCTCATGAATAACTAAAACGTAAAATTAATTTTTTTATATTTTTTAAATTGACAAATTATTTTGACATAATTGGCTAGGATTGGCTCCTTGAATTTCGGAGAATATTAAATAACCCAAGCATAATCATCTTATCTTGTAAAGAATTATTTACATTTTACATAATTACGATACGCGAAGATGAAATCTGCAAATATCTTTTAAAAACGGAATTCTCTAGCTACAGATAGATGTACTCTGTTTAATTATAGGGTATTAATCACTGCGATCCCCTTTCGACACCCAATGTTATCTATTCTTGTATGACCTTGTTATGCATCTACTCATAATACGTTAAAAATATCATTGAATACAAAAAAAAATCTATGTTAATGATAAGATCCGTGGTGGTTATAGATCAAAATAGTTTATCACTATTATGTCTGCATAGTATAAAAATGAAATTCTGTCTAAAAATTCTAAATGATTTATTATCTGCATCCTTTATGATGAGAAAGTTTACAAGGACAGGAAAGTAACTTATCTACACGAGAAGTCGATGCCAAACTCAAGGGAAGGAAAAAGTTCCTATTGACTTCCTGTTGTTACCTTTGTTGTAGCAAGCATTTACATACAAAAAATACTATTGGATTGGTTATTTACATCACTAATCTATAGCAGCTAGTGCAAATAAAAGGCTTTGTGTTATATGTTATAACATAACAGGAAAAAAAACTATCTGCATGATAAGTACATGTAAAATTGATTAGTTCAGTGAGAAGAAACAAATCGAAAGGCTACAGCTTCAGCACCCAGTTTTCTCAGAAAAATAAACTTATTTATATATTATTTATATCATTTGTAAAATAAAATATTAAAAATAGCACCAGAATATTGTTCTTTTTTTAAGTCTTTAAACTAAGAATTTTTCTAACTCGTAATGCCTTGCTAACACTCCCATGTTAAACGAGGCAATCTATTTGTATAAAATAGAGGCCCAGTTTGTGCTTATGAGTAAAAATGTGATATGTAGGAAACAGAATAGTTACTGGACTTTTTTTAGTGTTTTTTTACAATAAAGACATTGCAAAAGCTTTGACTTCAGTTGTTGATTCTAATGGATTGCACCATGGAAAAGCTCGCCGACGCAGTCAGCGGTTTAAAGCCGACGGTGCGTCTCATATTCTAAGTAGCGCCATCTAGGGCCAAGAGTATCATAGCTACTCATGTATCACATTCGAATGCACAGCCCTTTTTACAGGGAGGTGCATACACACATCTCACAAATAGAACAGAACAGTTGGCGTCCGGGCATAGAGGTAGGGCTTCTTCCCCATGATCTGGGAGTCTCGGGTTCGGGTATGGTGTTCTATCTGTGTGGCGTATGAATTTGCCCCCTGTCAAAAAAGAATGAGTGAGAGAATGTGATGAATGTGTAGCTAAGTCGTACTCTTTACTTTAGTTGGTTCTACTTCAAAAATAAGAGACTCTCATTAGGCTTAAAATCGCTGATGGCCGTCAGCGCGTTTGTCCATGGCAAGTGCCATTAGTAGCAACAACAGAACAGATGAAGAACAACAAAGCCTGACTCAGGAATTGAACCCAGAAAGTCCAGTTCACAG
This sequence comes from Argiope argentata, assembly GCA_026289955.1. Taxonomy (NCBI): domain Eukaryota; kingdom Metazoa; phylum Arthropoda; class Arachnida; order Araneae; family Araneidae; genus Argiope; species Argiope argentata. The sequence continues at coordinate 605,671 of JAOUZG010020776.1, read as the reverse complement.
GGAAGACCGTGCCGTACCCCTGTGCAGGGACTATGTCCTTGTCTTTAGAAAAAGTTTTGATTAACAATTACCATATTATATTAATAAAATTCAATATAATGTAATTTTATGATGAATTTTAACTAAGGAATATCAATAATAAAAAAACTAAGGTATAACAAAGTCAGAAGCTTCTTGAAACAATTACAGAACTAAATTTTATTTTTAAATTTATATTCAAAAAGATATATAAAAATGTATTCTAATATGTTTTCGTAAAACGGCTTGATGGAAATTGAACAAGGAACAGAAAAAAAGTTTGATAAACACTAATTAGCATTACTTATATAATAATTTTTATTAATATTTCAAAATAACAATATTAGTAATTTTTTTAAATGGCATTTTATTTTATTTGTGTTAGAGATCAATTAAATTAATTATTAGAAATTTGTTTAGTTTTTATTTATAATATTTAACTTTCGTACCATCACTTTATTCACGTTTTTATTCTTCGAATTCAGGCAGAATTATTATCAACAATATCAATGCTAATATTTATTACAACACAAATTTTATTTCTTTTGCAGAAAATTTATTTGGAAATCTAAGATATCTGTTATCTCATAAACTAATTTTTATCTAAAATGGAGGTAGCATCATCAAAAAAATGAGAAAGTTGAATGCTATATATGCAATTAGATGCCGATTCAGATTAAAATGATTGTACAAAGTGAAAATTCTAATTGTGACACGCAAACCTACTTCTAAATTATTATAAATTGGTATATGCAACCAATAAGAAAAATGCCTTAATTGATGTATAAAACACAATTTTATGTTATTGAGATTATAAATTTATTACTGAAAAAAATTAAAAATCTATTCTCTCAGTCCCATTGGTCACATTTAGTAAGGTATTCATGATAAATTAGCCTTTTAAACAGAGAAAGTCCTTTTTTTTTATGCGGCTAAAATTGGTGAACAACAAAGTTTCAAATATTCTTATTTTAAATCATTTCATTGAATTCTTCGTAAATAGCGCTTTATTAAGAAATCCGGTATTAGGCTTAAAATAATAATATTATAGGCCTTTAACTCAAAGAAATTTTCCAAATAAAACTTATGGTTATGTTTAAAGAGTATGAAATTAGCGATCCGATTATGACTAAAGTGGGTATTGTACAACATATTATATTACCAGGAATATATGCCTATATTTCTACCATATTATATAAAAAAATTATGTATTATATGCGATATATATTAAGATGACAAACCTTTAATAAAATGTTTGTAAAAATATTAATTATTTTGTTGATTCTATAATATATTTTAAAAATTACTAGGAAATATATAGTAATGAACGAACAAATTTAAAGGCCGAAAGTAAAGACAAATTTGTGCCGGTGTTCTAGCACAGAGGTAGCGCGTCTTCCCCGTGATCTGGGCGTCCCGGGTTCGAGTCCCGGTTTGGGCATGGCTGTTCTGCGTTCTATTTGTAAGGTGAGTGAATGTGTCACCTCTGTAAATAGAGTGTGTGCAAACGAATGTGATGAGGGAGTAGCAAAAATCATACTCTAAGCCCCAGTTGACACTACTACAAAAAAGAGACGCTGCTCATTATGCTTAAATCGCTGACTACCTCAGCGAGGTGTCCTTGGCAAGTGCCATAAGAACCAACAACAAAAAAATTTGTATGAAATAACATTAAATGAGAAACAGAAAACGCTAGAAAAGAAATGATATAAAACTTATGCGCAAATGCATTTCATAAAAAATTTAAATAACTTTTAATTATTGCAGCAATACTACTTTATATTTTTAAATTAATACATACTGATATTCAAAGGAAGTTAAAAATAGCAGTAAAAATGTATCAGAACCTAAAAGTCAAAATGAACAAGTTCTCGCAGAAAGCCAAATTATTTTCAATATTTTTAATGATCAATTTTGTTATAAAATAATATTTGAATCGATTTTAAATTAAAAGCAGTCCAGATGAAGTTATAATAGGATAATAAAATTTCTTTATAACAGATATATATTTTTTGTTTTCAGTTTGCATTTTTAGAAATGCGGGGATGAATAATGTATGATGGATTTTTGAAATATTTTTTAATAAATACATCACCCTCTGAAAAGTGTTTGATTTCATTAATTTATGAAGCTTATCTAAAAACTTTAATAAATTATCAAATAAGTATTCAGAAACCAGACAAAAATACTTCAGCGAATTTATTAATCAAGTTATGTTGCGTAATAGAAAGGATATTTATTCAAAATAAAGATACATTGTATAAAAAACTTCACCCGCCCATTAGAAAGAAAAAAAATTTTAATGTCTTCAAGATAACAAGAAGAAATGGTGGAAAAGTTAAAATTAAAAGTAAGTAAATTGGATTTGTCAGACATATTTCGATTGTACGAGTTCATTATTTTTAAGGTATATAAAGAAATTAATTATTCTCAGTAAATATTGTGTTTTATTTGACTTAGAATTCTCTCTTTGAAAGTAATTTAAGATTATATATATCTTAATGATGTTTATTTTTAACTAATATACAAGAGATTCATATTTCTTTCTCTAACTTCGAAATTACAAAAAAGCAGATAATAAAGGAAATTGCATAAAACAAAGCTTGATTATTATCTGTATATTTTTCTTCATAGTAAATTTTACTTTTATTTATATTAAAATTAAACAACCTATATAGTTATGCAATGATATAATTATAATCCCAGAAGATAAAATGCTAAATCTTATAGGAAAAAAATATATCTTGTATAGATTAAATTCTACTTGCACATAAATAACGATATATTTAATTAATTAATTTAAAACACATCTTAGTAAATGTTTAGTGTCAAGATACATCTGTAAATCCTTTTGTATTCATTAATACTTGATTTTAAATGTTTAATTTCGGAAAAAAATGAACAACTCTGTTTTATGCAATTTCATTTATCATCTGCTTTTTTGGAAGTTTGTAGTTAGAGAAAGAAATAAGACTTTTTCTTACATTATATACATTATATACATTACATTATATACATTATATTCTTCTTATATATATATATATATA
>JAOUZG010020776.1:579058-599453 GCA_026289955.1 Argiope argentata | reverse complement strand
CACCTTACAGATAGAATACAGAAGAACAACCATGCCGGAATGGAACTTGAACCTGGGACACCCATCTCTTCGGGAAGACGTGCTAGCTCTATGCCAGAACGTCAGTGGAATCTTGATTTTTTTAATAAATTGCCACGACGAAAAGCATTTTTTTTCAGCGCTTTAAACGTGTTTGTAAACATAACTTTCATGCTAATGTTTAATATCTTATAAAATTTAATTAATTAATTTAATTCATTCATTAAATTTAATTCAATTCATTTATTCATTCATTAAATAGAATTCATTCATTCATTCATCAAATAGAATTCATTCATTCATTCATTAAATAGAATTCATTCATTCATTCATTAAATTTAATTCATTCATTCATTCAGTAAATTTAATTAATTTCTTCATTCAGTAAACTTAATTCATTCATTATATTTAATTTATTTTCATTTGTTTTTTCTTAATTAATAAAATATTCAATTAAATATAATAATATCAGGGAGATAATACAATTAAATCTATTAGATAATAAATATAAGATCCGATAAAAACATGATTTATTGCACAAGAAGGCACTATTATTTTCCGAATTTTAGCTATTTTTTCGTATTAAATGATAGGATATATGTTTTGATCTTCAGATCAATTTACAACTGAGATTTCAAAGGAGATAAAAAAAAATTTGCTTAAGAAAGAGCAATAATTACAAATCAAGACACGAAGTTTCACCTAAGGAAAATAATCGAACTGCTTAACATGAACTGGAATTTCCTATGCCATAAATTTGGGTGAAAGAGCTCATTTCCCAAAATGTCATCGTCACATGACAGATGAAAGAGCATATACCATTTGATATCTAATTGCTTGCTTCTACTGAAGCGTGAAGTCATTTTTCTGTCTGGAAAATTCGCAATGGTTTCCAAAATCGACTATTTCTGTCATATGAACATGAAATGATTCTGGAAGGATTCAATACCAGAGTGAAGAAACTTGAAGGTGGGGTAATGAACATAAAGAGGCTTTGTAGTCATATTGCTTTCCTGGTTAGTAAATGCTTCTTCAAACGGTAGAGGGCGTTGCATGAGAACTGAGATGCTTTTTATCAACGCAAAATTTTGAGTGCGCATAGTTGAAGATCAACTCTTAAGATTTTATTTCGTGTTTCTTCGTTTGGGTAATATGAAATATTTTATCTTAATACTTCCCGTTATTTTTGCTGCTGCTTCGCTTCATCTCTTATAATGACTCAAGAATGACGAGGTTTCAAATTATTTTGTGAATTAAATTCAGCATTGTCTCACAATTGTATTTAACCGCAATTGATTAGACATGGGAATTAATTAGTTTTCTAGACCTAATCTAATTGGATTATTGTCTTCACGACACCATAAACTGAAAATTATGCTTGAAATACAGAAGCAGCAACAGAAGAACTGTCACATTCACCAATCACGTCTCAACTCTTCCGATGGGACAGACTATCCGTTGCCGGATCGGATGTAACTGAACTCCGCTTTAATACTCAGGGAAGCGAGAACCTTCATACTTATATTATAATCTCCCACTCACAAAATCATTCTAGTTCAAAATTACGAGGTATATCCCTAAAAAGGTCTAATGTTGTTTTAAAACCGGACATTAATATAAATAAAATAAACTAAAAACATTCAAAAAAATCATAGTGAATTCATCTGGGGAAATAAAGCATAATAAGACATTAGAGTTAATCCCATTGTGCATGAATGTTGAGGTAAAAATGAAAGTCACTGCCTCAACAGGTAAGTTGGGACCAATGTTGTATCCTAATTTACACCATTAGTTAGAATACGCACTGTCATTGTAATGAAAATAACTCGACGTCAAAGCATTATTATGCCTACCAGGGAAGCGAGAACTAAGCACTCAACCGGAATCTCCTCACTCCCATGCAGGGAATGTCGCCAGTTAAGGGATAACTGAAGCATAAGGATAGTTTTGGGGAAAATAGATTAATTCGGAAATCAACTTTTATTAATATAAGAAAAGAAAATATTTTTATTCGAAGGAATGGCGAGTCTATTTGGCGTTAGCTAGTTCTAAATGCAACACTGTGTAGCATGTTCTACACTGGGCAACAAACTTTCAGAAAAATACATCGTTTTTTTTGGGGGGGGGTGGATTGTTTACCCAAAAGTCAAGAGCATCTAGACCAATTTCCGAGAAGCGAAGAACAAAGGAATGAATGTAAGAATTCTCCGAAGACATATATTTCATCATGTTTCCAAACTTTTATCCCTTGAAGTAAAAATATTTGAACAAAATGAAATATTTTAAAAGGAGAAGAATCTGTAAGCGAAAAGTATTGCAAAGTTTCTCTTCTTTAAAGCTAATTTGCCAAATGGTTTAAAGAGTAAATGAAATTTTCATATTATTTGTATCATTCTGAAAATTGTATCTAGATTTGTTTAAATAAAGTTGATTAACTAACAATTTTGCTAGTCAAGTTATTAATTCTGTTAATTCTTAATAAATTTTAAAAAATTATGATTTCTTCGTTACCTTTATACAATCCTCAGCTATGAGTATGAGGATGAGAAACCAATTTTAAGGCTTAATTTTTAATAAAAAGGAATGAATGATTAAAGTTCTGCTTTCAGATAGTCATTGCTTCATATTTTAATAGAAAGATGACTCAAGGAGTGAAGATATTTTTGTAGGTTATTCAAGGACAAATTTCGCACGGCATGATGACTTAATTCTTCATATATATTAGAATTAGTGGAGATATATATCTTGAATATATCTTGAAAACTAATCCTTCTGCACATTGACAAAAAAGTGTTTATTGCTAACTTTTTCAAGCCTCCAAAATACATCAGTTAAAGATAAAATCTCAGAAAATTCGTAAATTTGTGAATGACCTACTTATCGTTAATACCAATTACATTTTGGATGATATGTGAATTTTGACAAATTATATAAAAAGTGATAGATATATTTAGGCTTTAAATAAAAAGAAATAGTTTTATGAAGAGTAATTATTCAAAAGTCACAAAAATCAAGTCATGATAAATTTAAATCTGAGAACCTCATAATGACAGTTCAAGATTAATTCAACTATTGAGATCTTATTTCACTTTTCATTTATATTAATGTTGAATTTTAAAAGTTCTTAGTTTGAGGTTAATTAACGCTTCTGTATGTTCCAGATTTATTAAACTACAGTTCTACGACAAGCATATGAAAATGCCTTGAACAAAACAATTCTTATTAGTTGAAACGCAGTTACAAATTATAGAAGCTTGGTAATAAGAAAAGTATTATTATATCAGGATAATATTTTTCTTATCCTGATGGATAGGAAATTTGATATGACATTTGATTGTAAGTTTCCTCTCTCACATTTTAAACAGGGAAATTCTTTTCTTTGCCATTCAACCTGGTCACAGTATCAAAAGGTTCTTTTTAAAAAAGAAATAAAAATGAGCATGAAATAAATTCTGATTCCAAAATCTACGAAAGAAAATAAAATATGTTATGAAACAGAAAAAAAATATCTTAGTCATCTAATAGGAAGAACTTCCTGATTTTGCGAAACCAGCGTTTGGAACCCAGCTGTAGCTATGATTTGCCTAAGACGTAAATATAGGCGGGGTATATTCTAAACAGATAGTCCTGAGTTTTTTTGCTGTGGCGAATAATTTAAGAGAGTGGGATATTACTCATATATAAAAGTCACATGACCACAAATCAAAATTACAATTCAACTAGTAAAGTGCCATAGGTCATGATACAATCATGACCTATGGCACTTTACAAGACCGCTGACAGTTATTTGTCAGCTATTTAAGCCGAGTAGCTTCATTTGTTTCTTCAGTAGCGCCAACTAGGGTCAAGGGTATAACTTAGCTACTTCATACGTCACATTCGCTTGCACAACTCCCTTTTGTAGGAGGGCATATTTGCTCATCTCACAAAAAGAGTACAGAAGAACAACCATGTCGGAACCGGGACGCATCAGATCACGGGGAAGACGCGCGTTCAAAGGTATAGAATATTTCCAAAAATAACATGCAATCTCTCGAATTTTGGAAACGTATTGTTAATCGTACATATCAAATCAATTAACATTAGTCAACTAAAGCTGGCGAAATCGAAGCTATAAAAATGTTAGATTTAGGATAATTCTGATTCTTAATGAGATATATAATTCAGATTTTGTATGAGGAAAAATGGAGAATTCTAAAAAGGGAAAAATGATAGAAAAAAAGTAATTGAACACTTTTATTTAATATTATTCACTTTGTATTTGTAGAACTGAAATTTTGAGAACGATTTTCGTTTGTGTCCCAAATCGCTAGAGTTAAAATTTTATATAAAATATTCTTGATATCGGTATATAATTTCAATAAATGAACCTTTAATTGTTGGTTAATTAATAAAATAGAACAAAATTTGTTTCTGCACTAGTGGCGCCATCTGTTAGTGAGATTCAGTAAAAAATATATTTTGAAATTTAAGCTTAGGAAAAGGTTAAAATGAGGAAAAAGCAACTGTTTTGATTATGTATTAAAATATATTTTCAAAGAATGTTGAAATCATTTATTTTCATGCCTATAAAATAAAACAACGCATGTCTGTTAAAAGACAACACGTGTCTCTTTTCTTTATTACGGTAAGAAACAAGGACTAAAAGTAGAACTAGACTAGAGAAGGAGAGGAAATTAATCATTGCGACACGATTAAAGTGATGCTTTGAAAACTGTAAATTATCACATCTTGTAATAAATTTGTTATTGCAGACTTAATAGAGCTAATTGCAATAGAATATTGCAATTATCACATCTTATAATAAATTTGTTATTGCAGAATAAATAGAGCTAATTGCAGCAAATAAAAAATGAATATAAATATATTCAAGCCAATGAGGAATAATATAATTAATATCTACTGACAAAAAACACAATTAAAATCCAAAAGATTCTTATAATTTTTGTTATGCAATAATACATCGGTTAAAATGAAGATTTCCAAATTAAAGAAGATGTTTACTATCCGCATGGTTAGGTTATTTCTCTCAAATTACTTTTTAGTAAAGAGTTCATATATTATATCTTAATCAATTGTCAATGAATTTATAAGTATATATATTTAATTAAGATAGAAAGATTATCATTTCAAATTACTTTCTTTAATATTTAATTCTTCAACAAAATAAAAGTTTGCGAAAAGCGCTCTTGAATTTATTTAAAAAATAATTTTGGCTCTCTATTTGATACATTTTTTGCATAATTTTTTAAATGTTGTTAGTTTCATTTGTTGTCTCTAAGCTAAGAGTCAACGAGTTTATGCTAAGCAATTAGCTTATCAATTTATATTAATTTCTTTATTCTTTAATCCTTTAGATGTATAAAAGTTTATAAAATGCGCACTTGTACATGCCAGGAAAGAAATCATCTTACTCTTTACTTGAGCATTTTTTTTTGCGCGTAATTTGACAGGAAACACCGGGAAGTGACATTTTTGTATTTTTAAGAACTGGCAACTGACATGCAATGAATATCACTTCAAATTTCAACAAAATAATGCCATTTTTCTCAACCGTAAAAATGGCGAAGTGTCATTGAGTCATTTTTTGTCATATTTTGAATGACTGCAGCATTATGTGTTAGTAACTAAGATATCGTTCAAACCAACTTTCTATAGATGCCTAAAATGCATACAACATTTTCTCTTAGTCGAACCTGAAACATTTTTACTGTTTCTTTGTTTTTGTATAAATAAAGTAGTGCAGTTCTTCAATAATAATGCAGTAAAATATCATAGTACAGTGCAGTAACTACTATCAATGCAGTAATTAAATATCATAGCACATTTTCTCTTAGTAGAACCTGAAATATTTTTATTATTCCTTTATTTTTGCATAAATACAGTAGTACAGTTCTTCAATAATAATGCAGTAACTAAATATCGTAGCACATTTTCTCTTATTTGAAACTGAAATTTTTTTATTGTTCCTTTGCTTTTGTATAAATGCAGTAGTACAGTTCTTCAGTAATAATGCAGTAACTAAATATGCATCGAAATTACTTTGGATATTCTTTTTTCAAAAAGAAATCATAAATATTTCAATATATTAAACGTTATATAGCGACAAAGCTAATTGAATTATACTTTGACACATCTAAAAGAATATAAATTATAATTTTAGAATACTTATGTCAATAATTTTTAAATTATTATCTTAGTTTTTATCCTGCTAATAAATAATTTTACAGTAAATTAATTCTTTTTAACTTTAAAAAGGAAATCCTTTAGAAAAAACCCATATAAATAAAAAAAAATGCGTAAAGCTTACATTTATTAGTTATACAATTTTAAAAATTTTGAAAAATTTTAAATACTGCATAATTAAAAAATATATATATCACTTGCTATTTAGGCACGTTATAATATTTTACCTGAATTTATATTCAATCAGCACTCGTTGAGGAATAAAAAATTATTTAAGTAATCTCTAACTGGAAAATTAATTTCGGCAATATTAAAATAGCGAATGCATCAATTACACATTCGCTCGTAATTTTTCAGCTAACACATCAAAAAGTATTTGGAAAATCCTTTATAAAATTTCCTTTTTAAAAACGGAACGAAAAAAATTAAGTTTTTTTTCGTTGCTTTACATTTCTTTCGGAGACTAAATTTTCTTTGATTTTCTTCAAGGATAAAAGTTTTTGTAGATATATGAACCTGTATAGCTTCAATCTATGCAATATTTACAGGTATGAGACAAAAAATTGAAAAGGGCAAATATATTTTATTCAAAAGCTCAAGAAAGACTCAAAAATATTTTTAAAACCCTTCATTACCAACTCTATAAAAGAAACTATAAAGATATTTCTAAAGCCTAATAATCTGAATCAAATCGGATTATACCGACAGTATTATTGTTTTGAAATCTTCAGGATCCCGGATGTAAACTCCTAAGCAGGACGCTATTTGCTCATTACTCATTTAATTACATTTACTCCCTGCATAAAAGATATACGAAAATATTTTAGAACGACCTTCATGACTATGAACTAATTCTAACGGCGTAGAAAATAGCGATTAGGAGCGTCACTTACTCTTTTGACGCATAAAGGCAGATTAAACATGCACTTGTCCTACATGAACAAAGATCATTACCTGAAAAAATAGCTAATGAAAAAGTGTTATCATGAGTTCTTTATGGTGGATATTGCTCCTACATACAAGAAAGGGAAATATCCTTTCTCTATTTTTGCATATAAAAGAAAGGATTAATTAAGTTCCATTTAGTGGTTTTAGGTCGCAAGCAGTTTTTTTTTTGCCATGGAATACTTTCTTGACCACCTGCGAAACAACTTTATGAAGCAATTTCCATTGCAGATTCAAAGGATTATGATACAAAATGAACTTGCTTCATCATTTCAGATAGATCCGATTTTCTTTGAAGAACATTACCCTAGGTCAATTCCACCTGGACTGGACGGCATTATGCAAGTTAATTAGAAAATATCAGTGACTTTATCTTACAATCAATTCAATAACTTTATGAAGTAAATTGTTTTGGCCCTCTCGATCTCCAGATCTGAATCACTTCCAGGAACTCAAAAGTATGAAAAGTCATAACAAAACTGGAATTCGTTTTAATCTCAAGGAGAGTATTTTATGCAGAGCCTACAGCATTTGTTTATATTACGGTTTTGTACAAAAATTTGAATTTTAAAAGTGAATTATTGTACTTGGGTTGTGATCACAGTGAACAGGAATTAATTTGAATTGACTCACCTGAATGAAAATATAAAATTTAATTAAATTAATTTAGATTTAAAATGTAAATATTAAATAAGCAATAATACGTCCACTAATAGTAACCAACTAAAACTAACTATTATTATTTTGGTTAAATATTTTGCCATCACAACTCCAATTCTACAACTGTCTAATAATATGAATAGTTACGGTTTCGAAGAATATTTGCAATTATTGACATTTCTGAATAAATGAAATTTAATAAAATATAAAATGTTAAAATTCTATGAATTGATTGTTTTGATTGTGATTAATCATGATTTTAAAAGCTGCTTATTTAAATCATGAAATCAATTTTAATGTGCGTTTGCAAATGCATCTCATTATATCAAATAATAATAAGAAATCTCACGAAATGTTATGAAATTTAGTAACAAAATCTGATTAAAATCAATTTAGTTTTCTAAATCATCTGTACTTCAGAACAATAAGAAAGCGTACTGATGCAAAAAGTAAATAATATAAAACCCATTGCAGAATATTTTTTGAAGAATTGATATCTGGTATTCTATTTTCAAATTCTGTTTAATGATCAAACTCAAACCAATAAGATAAGCACGGAAAAGGAAAACTCAGATTGAACTTGAATAAAGAAAATATGCTCTTCACATTTCTTACGGACGATGTAAATTCTATCCAGTAAGATTTTATACTCAGATCAATAATCAAAATTGCATTGTTGAGAAACAGATAATCCATAAAAATTCTCAATTCAGTAAATAAACGAAAATCTTCAAGAACTTAGTTTTCTTTTCTTAAATAAAGATATAAAATTCTTTCGTATAAGATATAAAATCATTTTATTCAAAAATTTATCGGGATTCTGGAATGATGAATAAAATAAGATTTTGAAATTCTAACGCTACCTAATTTTTATAAAGAATGGTTTATCTTTTCATATGGTGAATATTCTTGCCAGAGGAGTGAATATTGTATAATATTCCTAAAACGTTCATCTCTTCTTTTAAAGCTTATGATTATCATTATTTCTGATATTTTAAAGATTATGATTATCATTATTTCTGATATTTTAAAGCTTTTGATTATCATTATTTCTGATATTTTAAAGTTTTTGATTATCATTATTTCTGATATTTTAAAGCTTATAATTATCAATATCATTATTTCTTGTTTATTAATTTCAGAAGAATCTACAAATAATCAAATTAATTTAATGCAAACAAAGGAGATCATAGTGTGCACGTGATAAATAGAAGAAATTACTTTTTTTGGCATTACAATATTTTGTCTCATGGGTTTCTTCTTTGTTTTCACCATTAAAATATTTTGTCTCTTGGATTTTTATTTTTGCCATTGCAATATTCTGTCTCGGTTTTTTATTTTTGCCGTTACAATATTTTTTTTCTTGGATTTTTACTTTTGCCATTACAATATTCTGTCTCTTGGATTTTTACTTTTGCCATTACAATATTTTGTCTCTTGGATTTTTATTTTTGCAATTACAATATTTTGTCTCTTGGATTTTTACTTTTGCCATTACAATATTCTGTCTCTTGGACTTTTATTTTTGCCATTTCAATATTCTGTATCTTGGATTTTTATTTTTGCCGTTGCAATATTTTGTCTCTTGGATTTTTACTTTTGCTGTTACAATATTTTGTCACTTGGATTTTTACTTTTGCCATTACAATAATCTGTCTCTTGCATTTTTATTTTCCCCATTACAATATTCTGTCTCTTGGATTTTTATTTTTGCCTTTACAATATTTTATACCTTGGACTTTTATTTTTGCCATTACACTATTTTGTAATCTAAAATTTAAACTTAATATTATGAATCGGGTATTGAAATCGCTTTCTTCATCTTAAATCATACCATAGGATTCCAAATTCGATCAGAAGATGAGTGACACCTTTTCTTCCTCCAGGCACCTACTCCACACTGAGATGATTACTTGTCATTCACGATGTCTGATCAACGCTGTTATCCGGTCGCTAATATCCGATATCGAAGTCAAAATTCCATCAGTAAGCCGAGAACCGTTCGTATAAGACAATTCAAGGTCTAGTTTTCATATTCTAAAGTAAACATGTGAAAATGCCCCACCTTTTGCTTTATCATATATTCCCACATTATGATGTATATTGTGTTGAACCTCTTCAGTCGGAATAATGAAATACTTAATAAGTTTTTGTGTTTGGTATACTGAGTATCACTGCGTAGAGTTTCTTATACACAAAATTCAGTTTCTGTGGTGAAAAAATTTAAAAAAAAGATCATATCAGGCGTACTGTTGTTGTAACTAATGGCACTTGCCATGGACAAGCCTCCTGCTGATACAGCAGCAGATTTAAGCCGAACGGAGCGACTGTTGTTTTTGAAATAGTGCCAAGTAGGATCAAAATTACGACTTAGCCACACACTCACCACATTTGCTTGTACAGCCCCTTTTGACATGGGGGTACAGTGACACATCTCACAGATAGCACATAGAAGAACAACCACGCCCGAACCGGGACTCCCAGAACACAAGGAAGACCCGCTTCCTGTGTACCAGAAAGCTGGCGTACTGAATATAGCTGTAAAAGGCGTAATATTAAGAGGATATAAAAAAAGTTAGAGTTCTTTAAAATATTTTACATTTATCAAAATTTTATCTTTTGTCATGATGTTTTTAAGTTTAATCTGCTATATTAGCTTATAAAATAATAAATTTTGTTCATGTTATTTTATAGAATTTAAAATTATATAGGAAATATGCAATAGAAATCTCTAAAATTGAGCTCGTACTCTATATTAAGAGTACAATATGTAAGACTGGTAAATATAAATTTTAACAATATCTATGCATTCATTGATATTTTTTATTTATTACCTTATTACTTTCTTTATGAAAAAAAGTTGCACAACAAAAAGAAAAATTTATACTGAATATTATGTTTAATTCATAAAATTAAAACGTATAAATTGCAATTTCTAGATTGTTTTCCTTTTTGTGATATTGCAAATAACTACTCAATAAGTTTGAAAAACATTAGGATACTAAATAAAGAGAAAAATACGACCTGAAAAATTTATTAAATGTCAGGAAAAGAAATCAACTAATCACAACGAAGAAAGTACTGAATTGTATAATTCTTCGTGAAAACTTTTAAATCATTTATGAATTTTTCAAGATATAAGCAAGTTTTCAGATATATAATGACAGTTTTACCTCTTTGCTCAAACAAAAATATCGTATATTTAAGATTTTCAAATATCAATACTTGATTGTACAGATTTAAAAAAATCTAAGATACAAGTATGCTTCAAAACTTATTTACAAAAAACATTAATATCAAAGTCATAATGAAATTTTATGTGTACGAAATTTGTTATTTGAAATTAAATGAAGGTTTGAACGCAATAAAAAAGAAAAATATATAATTTCCTGCTTATTACAGCTGTCGAAGCATGCATTGAGTCAGAATGTCCGATATAGTGGATATGTATTTTAATTTAATTATTTTTTACTTAAAAAAATAAAACCGCACACAAAACTTATTGTATAATGTTCACCAAATAGTAATAAGTTATCAACATAAATATTTGAAATGATAAAAAAGGATTTAAAAAAACTAATAATAACTTAAAATTATAACATATTTTTGCAGATAGAAATCAGGATTCCAAAGGAGTAAATCAATGGATTTGTTACGAATCGAAGAGGAATTTTCTAAAAAGATTATAAAAATATAAAAATAGAGAAACTACTAAAAATGAACATGCTATCTCATCAAATATTAAATAAATAGCCATTGTTCAATGTCAATGTCCCTCATGCCTAGCACCAGGTCTGAAGGCGCTAACTTTGTCGTAGAATGAAGAGAATAAAGTATGCATTTTAGACTCTTTCAGGTATTGGGTTGAAATATAAGCAGATCTACAAATTGGCCAAATATTAAATTTCATTTAATTGGTTTGCTCTATTTACACTCCCTACATGCTTATGAGCTGTTTCTGGGTCTTACAGAAATGAAGATATACTGGAATTCTAGCATTTAGAGATTTCATTTAAAATTAGATACAGATATGTATTCTAACTGTACTAATCATAGTAAATTTTATTCATTTAATTCATTCCATTTTTAAACTATCATCTTCAGAAATATAGACAGACAAAATTGTAAAAATGCTTTTTTCTTGAGTCAAAGATAGTTGAACCATGGAAATAGACAAAAATATTTGTTCGAATTTTTAGACGATTTTGCAATGATGGTAAAGACATTAATAAACTTTACGATTTTATTTCAGTGATATAAAGAATAAGATACCTTTCAGCCTGTGTTGTTGTTGGTATTAGTGACACTTGTCATGGACAAGCTTCGCCAAGGCATCAATGAGCTTAAGCCGAAAGAAGCGTCTTTTGTATTGAAGTAGCGCCAACTGGGCGCCAGGAGTACGATTTGGCTACTTATTCATCAGAGCCGCTTGCACAGCTCTTTTTTTCTGGGAGCTTATGAATAGAACACAGAAGAACAACCATTGGGAAAGACACTCTACCCCTATGCCAGGGCACTGGCTCTTTCCTCCTAATATACAGAAGTATTCGAGAATAAAAAAAAGGTATCTCAAAACATAACGGTTTTGTTTCAGCTCTACAAATAAAAACATATACATCAGGCCGATATAAGGACTTGAGAAGGTGAAAAATAATTTATAAGCATTAATATTTTTTATTTCATTTCTATGATGAATAAAAAAAAATTTCACATTCGTATGAATTTTTTTCAGATTCATGAGAATTTTCAATGCCAAAATTATTTGAAGTACCAGAAAAGATGCCGAAATACACCATTTGAACTAATTTAATTTCGATATCTTGCCGAAACTACTTATATCTCTGTAACATGCAAAACTTGCCGGTTTCTTGTTTCTTTAAACGGCTTTTCTTACTTCCCTTTTTGCTCGAAATGCAATTTGGGAGCATCTTAATAGAAATGGTGCTATTATCTGGAATTATTATTAGCTGCGTTTAATTCTATGTTTATTCTGGAATTTTCACCTAGCAATTAAGTTTCCAGGCAAAGTAATTACACTGTTGACTAAAATAAGGTAGCTAATGATGGAATAATGAATACAGTTTTTATTCTCATTTTCCCTAACCTAATGGGAATTTTGAGAGGATTCAACATCAAAGGTTGATTAAAGCAGGCATTAAGGCTGTAAGTGATTTTGACATCATGTAACGACCATAGCGGAAGATATTTTCGTTACTTCCAAACATTTAGGATGGGAGCTTGTTAGGATGGAAACTTCTTAATTAAGAGGAAAGACATTAAATTTCTCTTGGTAGAGCCATTTTTTAAAATCCTAATAAAAATTTTCCGAGAGTAACTTGCATTTTTTAACCTTTTGACCGATAAGTTAAAATATGCTTATTAACTACTAAATTAATGCGGAGTAGCTATTGAATTAATGCATGCACCACTTTGTAGTAAGTAAATTAAAGAAAAAAGTAACTCTTAGTATTTTTCGTTTAGTGAAATCAGCAGATGCAAATAAGATTGTAATCCTTTTGCATGATCCATAATTTTTAAAAAAATGTCACGATTATAATTTGCTTCATTAGTTCTTCATCTGAGAAATAAGAAGTAAAAGGTTTCTTAGAGTGAGGCTCATTTAAATGAATTTAATTATATAAATGAAAAATGTGCTATAATTTTTAAATTTCTTATAATGTATATTTTTAAAATATTCCATCCAGTTGGTCCATTGGCAATACTTTTAGAGTTTAATTTCAATTAAATCGCTAAATAATATGTTCCGCATTGTTTCCAATACTCTTGGGAAAATATTTTTGAGACAGTTGTGTGTTATTTTAAAAAGTAATATAAAAAACAATTTTTTAATTCAATCCTTACTTAAGTTAACAAAGAAAAATTTTACTTTAGTTAATTTTTATTAAATAATTACAATCGTCATGTTCCTCTCTAGAACAGAAGGAGGGGTACAGTAACTTCTGAGGGTATGGACCCCTGAGCACCCAAGGGCAGAAGTCTGATTTCTAGCTCACATATGTCACAAGCAATTTTTATGCGGAGGATTTTCTTCATTACACTCGAAATGGTGGACTTCGCGACCGCGACATGTGTAACGCCCATCACACACACAGAAAGAGAGTCGTCGGCTGACGGGTTCGAACTGTCATTCTGAGGGAAGGCGAATCCAACGCCCTACCAACCAGGCCATCCCGACCTAATATTTAGACTTACTATAATTAATTGATCAAAAAAATTATATTGGCGTTGAATTTTAAATACCAATTTTAGGTTTCACCGCCAATTGAGGCAACGCAAAAGGCTTGAATTTTCCACGCCAGTTGGAGTTACGCAACACAGATAAGAATTGTTTATTTTTCTTTATCATATATCATTTCAATTCGAAGATACTCCAAAATGAATCCAAAAAATCAATTAATTATTCATGTTTAGTTTTAAATGCATCAAATATTAAGAAAATAAATAGAATCGTTTGAAATAATCGGCCGAAAACGTGTTAAGCCTAACTTCGTTAGTGTTGGTAAAAAGCAAACTGAATTCGTTACTTACATGGAAATGAAGAAATTAAGATTTTTGGCGAGAAAGTTAGTTTTTAATTAGTTAATAAAAATTAATGAATGAATATTTGAAAAAACTGTATTAACATCAAATGCCATCCACTGTAAGTTTTTTTAAAAAAAATTTGAACTTAAGTGGACGAATAAAAACTATTTTACTAACGACTGAAAATTTGAACAAGATATATAAATATATATAGGGACAGTGTGAGCTAATAGTAGGATTTGAATAACCTTATACCTGTTCTATTTTTTTGTGTACATGATTTTTTCTAAGGGATTCGAATCCCATGACATCATACTTAAAATCTTAATTCCTTTATTCCAAAATATTTGTTGTATTTTGCAGTAATACAATATCACTTTCTACGAACTACATAGATAATTAGCGAATCCTTCTTTAGATTTCGACAGCGGGAGAAAATATTTTTTTAAAATATTAAATGAATTTAGGAAAATGTTTCAATTTCTTTGCAGCTATGAGTATCTACTGTGGAAAATTATGTAAGAAAAGTATTTTCAAATATAGTCAAAATTCGGGAAAAGATTTCATGATAATAAAACTGGTATCACTGAAATGGTAATTTTTCAATTTTAAAATGTAAAAATTATTTTGTCTGATTGGGACTGACATGACATGAATATGGTCATATGAAAATATTTGGAAGTTACAAAATATAAAAAAATGACATGCTAAGCGACAGGTTTAGCCGAGCATAATATAGATTTAAAAAATAATGCACATTCTATGTTAAAAATTTAGTAGAAATTTTCTTTTAGTAGGAAATATCTTTCAAATAATACCATTTGTTGGCTTTATTTACTAAAATTTACTATCAACTAATCAATTTATAAAGAATTATTCAAAAAACTGAAACCTTGAAAGGGTGACACTATGATTTTGAAATTAACACCAGAGTTTTTCGCATTGCGAGTTGCTATTCAGTTGTTTCATTTTTTTAGTACATTATACGATTTCTCTGAACAAACTCAAAATAAATAACATTCAAATAAATAGGTGTAGCAGAGCATATTATAGATTAAAAAATAATGATCATTCTTAATTAAATATTTAGTAGAAATTTTCCTTCAGTATGAAATATCTTTAAAAGAATAATTTTTTTTGCTTTATAGTTTTTTTAAATAAGAGAAACTTTAGGAGGAATTATTTAAGAATCGTATTTCTCTGATTATTTAGACTCTTTAAGTATTGAATAATAGAGAATAGGATGAATATTATTTGTAAGGTATTCATGAATGCTTTTGAGCTCTTGCGTTTTTTACAGGATTATATGCCCAATTACTTGTACTTACTCTCATTATTTATTTTTTTTCGTCCGCATTATCACTTACTGTTATTTTTATAACTAGGATTATCATTTCTTTTTTTCATTTTCCCCCGCTATTCTGGTTTTTTGGAACCATTATACCTCCAATTTCTTAAAAAGGATATCTCTCAAAAACAAAATTATGATCATAAATGAAACCTCAGGACAAATTTAAAGGTATCCTTTTTTGTATTAGATTTTTGCTTTTATTTTGGGCATACATTTCAGAAAAGTGAATAAAACCACTGACTATAAAGTGAAAGGAAAGGAAAATATTAAAAGTTAATCAAATTTTCTATATTTAATACTTTTAATTTGACCTTTTCTTGCTTTTTCGAACATCCTTCTTACATATGCCTTTACAAAAATGAACTGAAAGTGATTGTGTTAGTAAACTTCAAAACAATATTAAAAAAATTATTTTGCTTTCTCTTAGTTAGCTACGTAAGATTTTATAAAATTGTTAAGCTTTTGATTTGGTTTCAATATCTTTAATTCCTTAAGAATTGACTTTCATCGTTCTTGAACAATGAATATGATTAAATTTATGAATATGGTTAAGCATATGACTTCCCGAATTCTCATTGTATGGTTAAGATATATTAATACGTTCGAGATTACCTTTTTAACCCGATTGCTGCCAACCACGAATATAATCGTGATTGGCAGGTAGTTACCCATTGCCAGCACGAATATACTCGTGATACTTTCAATATATTATAACGTACAACTTGTTAAACTTGCTAATTTTTTATAGCCCCAACCATAAATATACATAAAACTTGAAAAAAGCTGCAGATAAATTGTTTTTACAGAAATTCTACTTTATTTAACCTATTTACTACCAAGCCTAAATTGTATGATGTTATTCCCACTGCCAACCACGAATATACTCGTGCTTGATTTTTATACATGTAAATGATTATTTATGACAAAATATGAAATTTTGAAATAATAAAACTTAGATAAACAATAACACTCAAAACTAAAGTGGCAATGGGAATAACCTCATAAAATTTAGGCTTGGGTTAAAATAATGTTATAAAATATTTCTATTTTTTGCATAAAATAGTATTGAAAATATTTATGAAACAAAAATATAGCAGTTATAGTAAGTGTATATATCGTATCATCTGTACTACATTATAATCTGTATCGTACATTTAAGAAATGTATTTCTAGCTCTTGATTTGAGAAATGAGCTACATTTCTTTCCCATATTTGAATTTTTAGTTTCCAACTATAATAAATATGATTTTTTCATATTTTTATATTATAAAGTATTAACGCAAAGGTAAATCAGCATATCATTTAATCTGATATTGCGGAATTGAAAAATATTATGAAAATTTACAATATCAAATTTCAACTAAATATACACACTAGATTTTATTTTATGATATTTTTCGTAAGAATACCTTGCCAAAATTTAAACAAGTAGAAAATAGAATTTAAAGAGGCAATAAAGCATTAAAACAAAAATCAAGAAAATCATTAAAAAAGAATGCATTTGCCAAAGAATGAACTTAGAAACAAAATACAAAAAGATTTTTTAAGAAAACTATTCAGAAATAGAAAATATTTTATAAAAAGTATCCAGAAGTTTCATCAAAACACAAACATTACAACATATTCACCAACTTTAAAAATAGCATCATTTTTATGTCGAATATTTTCTAATTTTGGAACACAATACACAGTTAGTTCCTTCAAGACCTTCAGGGGAAAATCTGATTCTGACTGTTGCTCCGGGGTATGTCTGGAATTCTTTCACAACGAAATTATTATCTTAAATATTTATCTACAAAATTACATACATTTTATGTAAGTATATTGTGCAATACAGGGAAACATTGCTTTTAAAAACGTTTATTTTTTATTTATATTAAAATTACTTATTTCTAAGTCTAAATATAAAGTTTTATAAAAGCTTAAATGCATAAAAATGTAGTCGCTTTCGAGGCTATTTTATTTAAAACACTGATGTGACATGTTTTTAGATTTTATGTTTCGATTATTTTCTGATGCTTGGTAAATTTCAGAATGCTTTAATATCTTTGTACTTAAATCCTTTTTCATTTCTTTGATAATCTTTCTCAATCCTCAATACTCCTTAACTAAAAATAAACAAGTAACATAAAAAAAAATTAGTCAATTCCTACTAAGTCCCAACAAAGAATTTTTTTGTTACATTTTATTAAATAATTACAATTCTTGTTGTTGTTCTAGTGTTCCGCTTTACAACGGAAGGAGGGTTGCAGTAGCTTATGAGGGCATGGACCCCTAAGTACTCTAGGGCAGAAGTCTGACTTCTAGCTCACACATTATCACAAGTGATTTTTACGGGTCGGACTTCCTTTTCGCATTTCATTCATTCATTTACAGATCGCAATTTAGATCTGGAACAGAGAACGATCATCTCTGACACAGTACCCCCAGTGGTATTAATTTAGACATTGGATTTCGGACTTTTTGATCACGACAGATTTAACGTGTTCCAGCCACCACACAGAAGGAGAGCCTTTGGCTGGTGGATTCGAGCTCAAAATCCAAGGGACGTGAAACCAACCTCCAATCAACCAGGCTATCGTGGCCTCTTTCACCTCTTTGAAATCAGATTGCAATTTCGCCTCTAACGGCGGCATTCGTGAAGAACTACATTTAATGTTAAACATTTGTCATAAATTTGTCGCTGTACATTTTAAAAATGCTGTAGAAATTCAATTAGGAATTAGAAATTGTGATTGAAAGGTGTATAATTTTCACCACTGTTTCTTTGTTGTTAGGAAACGTTTCTCTTAGATACTTGTAGATATTATTTCGTATCTCTTGTGCAAAGAACTTCATTTAGTGTGGCTGGATTGGAATAGATATTTTTTGAAGCATCATGAAATCTGGATGGATCTTGAAACCTTGATGACAAATATTTTTTACATCTTTTCTAAAATTCTATTTATCAACAGCAAGAGGACGTTTGATATCGAGGAATTTAAATCATACCAGGCTATGAAGATCCACATAGATAGGCTTTATGTTAATGGATTTCATTCAAAATTTGATAGAAATCCTTACACTGAAACTCATCCATCTAGCTCCAAGAGTTTTTGAGTTATTGTGTTCACAGACAGATATATTGTCAAAAATTTGTTTTTTGAATTCAAGGTGGTCTAAAGTACGGAAATTCGTCAAAACCTAGCATCCGAATTTTTTTTACAGTTGCAATGCTCCATAATTTTACTTTGTATATAAGAAAGTAATATTAAGAAAGAATTGCATGTGTTGTTTTTAATTTCGTGGTTTTTTACATAATAAAAATAAGTTTTACCAATAAATTTTAATTACATTTAGTCAGCTGTTGCTTAATAAAATTGTTGCATTTGCTATATTATAAATAAACTAGTAACAATTGAATAAATATTATTCAAGCATTGTGCTTAACGTTGAAATGCAAATATAACAAGAGAACAAATATTTGCAAAGCGCTGTTCACCGCCTTGCATTTCCTGAGAGATTTTAACGTAATAACCATAAATAAATCCAGTTTACGCTACAAAATTTCGAATTAATACTTCAAAAATGACATTCAACGCGTATCAGTGAACTCGAAATGATTCTTTTATTCCTTCCTGTGCTTTGTATTTCTTAAAAAAACTAGTGAAAGAAACAGTATGAGAACATCAAACAAAAATGTCTCCCAGAAAATTCAATTTATATATTCGAGATATTTTCTAGCTCTCTTTTCTTTTTCCTTGGCTTTCTTTTCCCCGTGCCTCAATTCCGTCCCGATTTCTTTATATCTATATACACGTGGTCGTATGTGTCAAGATATTCTCTTTTATTTTCTGTGTTTATTTATTTTCAAAAACCGTCTTCAAAATATGACAAAGGGAAGTAATATGGTATCTTGTCCTGGAATCTCCCCAACCATTGTTTATCCACTCTCTCAGGTGAAAACAAGGAAAACGATCTTATAGTATACCATCTCCTGAAGGAGGATCTTTCCGAGGGAAACTGCTGAAGGAGGGTAGATCTTGCCAAGAAAAAAAATACCAAAAAGAAGGAGAAATTCACAGGCAAAAGACTTAGAAGGTGGGGGAGGGAAAGATTTCGCAATGAGAAAGGAGGAACAAAGAGACGAAGAAAGTCGACCTCAATAGAATTTTTTTCTTAGTGACCCGGCAACTTCCCGAGGAGACACAAAGCGTTAGACTTCTCTAGGACTTTGCTGACAGGTCCGGAGGATAGTTCGTCTTGGTAGGGTCTGTCACCATCTGTGATCCAATAAGAGCATTGTCCTTTCATATCAGAATTGGGTGGGCACTGAAGAAAAAGGGGGATGTCGTGCAAAGTAAGGGGCTTGCTTTATCCCAATAGCATTCTTTGCCAGAAGGGGGAGAGAGCTCCTGGGATTAGCCTGCCTGCAATCTTGTCCAATTTCCTCCCCCATCTGGTCATCTCTGGAGTCATCTATTCGCATCCCTTTGCACCATTCTTGAAAATGTATTTATGAGTAAAGATATTTCGGGAGGTTGTTTCAGATGGATACGTTCCCAATTCTATTTAAAAAATTCTTTCCTTTTACCAAATTTCAGTGAGCAAAATATATTCAAAATAAAGTATAGCCTCTCTCTCTGTATAGTGACCATTTATTATTTGTGTGTGTGTGTGTGTGTGTGTGTGTGTGTGTGTGTGTGTGTGTGT